>JARQZK010002174.1:525000-770000 GCA_030704885.1 Cynegetis impunctata | reverse complement strand
ATTGACCATTTCATAACACCTTGTACGTCTAATTAATTCTTCAGAGAACTTTTTTTCAGAGATCTTGAGTATTACATAATAAACAAATAGTAATAATCGTAAATTGATTCACAGGAATATTTATTGTCATTTGTTTTGAGAAGATTCCATAGAGAGCGAAAGCAATTCAAATGACACATTCACAACATATTCAAATGACTACGTTCCGAAATAAAAACCGTTTTCTCTCATGAATTGAATAGCTCTTTCAAATTTTGATAGTCCCATGTTATAAAATACGTTGCAACAGTTGTTCGTCAAGTGTGTAGGTGAATTCAAATCATCTCGACCTCATTTTTGGATATTATGTTTAGTTCACAAATTAAATATGATTGTTTATCTTTCATCACATAATTTCATGGATCTCAAGTGACCATTATTTTCGAACTGATATTTTATACCTTCTCACTTCGAGTACCTATACTCAAAACTTTGAGGCATGTAGAGAAAATTATCTTCTCACATATTATCGTTGTTTATGGCATAAATAATTAGGTTAAGGATATTACATAAATTGTAGTTGTGCCAGCGGTGTCGCTTGCGTGGAATTTAATTTGTGTAAAACCTAACCTTATCAAATAGATATATGTCCTCTCAGTTTCTTTAAGAGACTTTTTTGAGTGCTACAACTGTTCTATAGAAATATTTAAATATATCTTACCGTTATGTACAATAATGACTCGTTTAAAATGTATAAGACTAGTATAAATTAACAAAAACATTATCAGCCACCAAGACAAAAGTCTTGAATGAACATGATAGTGCTTCATTCGATAATTGTTTATTTTTCAAACTACTTATGTCTATGGTTTAGTTGTTTCGCAAGAAATATTTCTTCCTTTTTACTAAGTTGATTGAAACTTTCATCTATACCTATTAGACTAGAATATTATACGAATATGTATTTCCCAATGAAGTTAAAGATTTATTTAAACTATTACTCGGCACTCGGCAGCTATTAGAAAAAGTGACAAATGTCAGCGTGAAGTAGTTTATAATGAAATTTAGACCAGGGTCGATAATTTTTGGAACCAAAAAAAATAATAGTAGGTTGAAACTTTTTTAATTTCGAGGTACCCATCACAAATAATATAGCTGCTTGCTGCGTAATGTTTTCCTACATAGCGCAAATATTTATTCATGATCTCTTCCACCGTTTCATTTTTCTGCCATTAAAATTTCGAATTCGAGATTTTTTCGATTTTTTGCATTTTCTGAGGATATTTGCTATAATAATGTATACACCATCGGAAAGAAGAGATTTGAGAGAACATAAAACACCCAACTTTTTGAACAAAGCTGATATTTTGACAGGAGAATTTTCGATTGAAAATTAGGGTGCATTTTCGATGTTGAGTCAAAATAAGGTGAAAAAATGAATATTTCAAATCAAATAAATTACAGTGTATTTGGGATATAAAAAGGTAAGTTCTCACCAAATTTCGTTGAAAAATTTTTTTTTCTGTGAAAGATAAAAATAAAAACCAAAAACCTGGTTTTTTGAATTTTTCACATAATTTTTGAGGTTATGTGAAAAAAATGTAATTGAAAAAGTTGTAGATATTTTTATTACCTACAAGTTTGCTATTCGACTTTTTTCCATAGGACTTGTAGTTTTGCCGGAAATCGAGATAAATCGTTTTTACCCTTAAAAACTCACCCCCTTCCCCTTCCCGACCTCAAATCGCCCGTAAATTATTTTTTCTTTTATTTTTATAATATTCTCCTCCCTTTCCAATGAGTTTCGTCCTACTATTATTTTTTTCACTTTTTATCATTTTTAAAGGCCTGGTCGTGTTTTTGTCATATAAGATGAAATTGCCATGTTTAAATGAATAAAAATGCTATTTTTTGAAAATGTGAAGACAAACAATTATTGTAACTTAAGGAAACAAATTATACATGAAAACATTTATGTAACAATCTTTGTATATATTGAAACGGTGCCTATAAAGTTGCGATTGAATATAATACATAATAATTATCAAATTAGTATCCTTATAAACAGAATGACGTTGCAAACGACATGTTATTTACATAGGAGAAAGTTGGCATATCAAACATCTTCAATATTCAAATTATAGTACAAATTATGGAAATTATATAATGATAGCTGCAGGCTCATAAACGGCATTTAATTCTGATTTGATAACAGGTAAACATATATAAGCTGATTTTCCTGCAACTTCCCAGTAATTACTTGGAGTCTGAAAGATACTGATACATTTTAGAAGAGTAGATAGTGGTGGAGTCTAAAGTAGGTCATGGAAATTCGACCATTGATTGAAGTTTGTCGGCTTTATTTTTCAAACGTCAGGATCGAAGTTATTTACGTATATTTTTCACATTCTGTTGTTGTTGATTCTAGAATTTTTTTCTCTTTTGATGCTCTTTATGACGCTGAGCATATACTTTTACAAAACAAATATGGAACGCCTCTCAGTAAAACATACATATTTTCAAAGATATATTGAACGTGCAGTTTCATCTAGAAAAAACATCTACCAGACTCAAAAAATTGACCTTTATTTCAACCCTACACCCACACTCCTAGAATGAAACCATCTCCTGCATACATTTAAGTATGTCGCTATACTCTTTCATTCCACATTTCACTCCTTTTTAGTAGTATTTTCTTCCTTTTAGTTAGTAACTAACGTGAACGAAAGAAAGCTCCGAAAAGATGGAAAAAATTATTTCTTGGCAAAATAATAGGTACCAAAATAGTACCCCAAAAAATTTCTCCTGCGTCATTTTATTTACCCGCCAGAAGTTGTCGCCCAGGCGATTTTCTTCGCATTACCCCGACCCCTCCTAAGACACAAATCTATCTACGCCCCTGAAATCATTTGGGGTTCAATATGAGCAACAGGTCAAAATTACAAAATATAACCTGAAATTAACACACCGAAGAGTGTTTAGTTTGCGAAAATACATTTAATAGTTATTTATGTACCAAGTGCGTTATATAGATCCTAACGTCCGATGGGCGTTAAGATCTAGTAACGCACGTGGTGCATACAAGATTTAATTTTTCACGAAAAAATTATTTTATTATAATGAAAAATCGATTTTAAAATCGGTTCATTGCTCCTATACTTTCCATTTTCCTTCTCATAGTAGGCATGTCATTTGTTGATATTTTGACGTTTGTGAATATTTTTGTCATCATATTTAGTGAATGTCATTGCTGCTTTCTTTGTGTAGTCTTATAGAAATAATGAAAATGAATTTACCCAAGAATATCATAGAAAATTCAGCCAAAGCTGCGAATAATTCATTGCTGGAGAAATCCAGAGTCGTATACGACAAGGATTATGAAGTATTTAATCAATGGAAGTTGCTTAATTTCTCCTCGTACAATTATCGGGCGTTATGATCCATTATGCCCGCTCATTACGCCCTAGGGCATAATGAGTGTATTTATAGCAACCGTATCTAAGGTAAAATCAACAAATAATATACAAGTGAAAAATAAATATACTTTAAATAGACTATATTCGTGATATTATATTTCTCATCTCAGTTCAACGGTTGTTATCGCCATAGGCAATATATTACACTGCACGCTACTGTTTGGTTTGTTATGTTACAAATAGTGATAGATCGACTAAAGCGATTTATTTTCAGGATACATTTTTCTCAGGATATTCATTAATCTTCTATTTGACAGATTTCGCTAGATATAAACCAAGTAGGAAAAACTTCGGATGTTCAGTTTGGGACCCTGTTAAATATAGTTATATTTAATCTTATCCTACTATTTTCCACCGTCTACTGGTGAAATGGAGAAATATGGTTTTCGAAACATAAATATTAATCATTCCTTCTTTGAAATGATTGTGAAACGTTCCACAATTACCAAAGACAACAAACCTTGAAATTTCATCATAAATGACCTTGATATCGAGTAGAAGTACCTATAATCAGCAAACTCTATTCAGCAGTTTCAAATTATACAAAATTCATTCAATTTTCACCTATACTTGCTAAATTTTAAACAATGTTTGTATATACTTTGTAATAGGACTTTCAATGAAATATCAAGTGTGGAAAGTATAATCAACCCAGTGCCGGATTAAGCCAGCGCGGGGCCTGTAGCAAATTCGGCCAAGAGGCCCTTGGTTTGCTTTAGGTTTTCAAGTTTATGGTATTAAACTCAGTTTCGAATATAAAACCAAACATGTGTGTGCGTGACAACCCGGAGCGGCTATGTGGGAACACGTATATCTGTGTGCGTGTAATTACCAGTTTCTGAAATAAATTCCCTATATTTTATTAATTACTTTTACAAATCAAACTGGTTGACTTTTTTTTTCACTTTGGTAATAAAATAGTTCATATATTATTTTAAATATTCATTAGGTACAATCAAAGTTACATACGAACAATCAAATTCTAAGAGCTATTTGAGCCAATTTGCCTACGGTCAGTTAGCTGATAGGGGTTGAGCTATGGAAAAGACAATAAACTTCGGCCACTCTTTTTCATTCGCCAGGGGGTCACAAGAGTTGGTGTTATAATAATATGGTGGAATGTAAACTGATGTAACTAAAATACAATGCTAGACTAACATCTGAATAGCTTTTTACAGTTTTTTACGTTGTGCCAAATATAAATGTACATCAAATTCTAATAGTTTGATAGTCAATAGAATCCTATTTTATTTGTTCGGGTTTTACGACTAGCTCGATAGATGACAATAACAGGGAATTCCCCTGTTAGTTTTGCTGTGCTACAAACTTGCGTGTAGTGCTGCAGTGCAAGTAGTACAAACACATAACTTGTGCGGCCAGCACTCAATTATCAGAAATGTGGTACAACTTTGAATTATTGTTGTAGATTTTGACACCAACGTTTCTCGTGGTAGGTATTATACAACCTATACCTACGATTTAACGTGACGAAATCGAGTTTTAGATTTTCAGGTGTGAGTGAAGCATAGCCTAGGCGCTTCGCGTTTAAGGCATGCAAGATATTCAACGCTTATCTAAACTTATTTTTTTTACTGTCAGACAGGCGTTGGAGCGTGCCCCCCCCCCCCAATTCGCGGGGGCCTTAGCATTTGCTACTATTGCTACTTGGCTAATCCGGCACTGAATCAACCATCACCGCGTTTTCTGACATACAATTACATCTAGCATCGATAACGTTATAATCGAACACTCCTTTCTTTGCAGGAGTATCAATTCAGCTTTCACGTTCACAGTATATCTAGTATTCCACATTTTCGGATCAACGTAAAGCAACGTGACACTATTTTGATAGATTTCAATCAATTTATCAACAGGTAAGGGGGCTATCAATGAAGCGGAAATAGTAGTGATTCGTAGAAAATTCATTAAATTCCATATCCCTCTCATCCTCGGTGGTTTCTTCAACGGATAACGTTTCTTCACTACCAGATATAAAGAGCATTTGAAATCCTATATTGAAAAACAGATTCTAGTTTAGCAACTCACTGCATAAATGAAAACCAACATTTCGGTAATTCAAACTATATCAAATACCTGCCAAGATTAGAATTATAAAGCATAAACGATCTAGCTTTTGAATCACTGTGTCGAGTATTCCGGCAACGCAGCTAAGTTGATAATGTATTCAGGGCCGGATTAACCTTTTCCGGCCCCCTAGGCAACAACCCTGTCCGGGCCCCAGGTCTTTTCAAGTTGATAAAGTGATGTAAGTAACTTCCAGATGATCGACTCCGGTATCCTGTTGCTTCAAAGTCTTATATGATATTGCAACAACATGGTTACTTTGACTTGATGCTGCAGCATCACCTCACCTTACTCGTTAGATTTATTGAAATGGTCTTAATGAATAGGTTATAGATAAGTGATGAATGATGATCCAGGTTGCATGATGGGTGAAGAAACAGAAATAAGACGGGACGCGCTTATTTTCAATTTAATCTTGTTAAACGCAATAAAATACAATAAACGAAAGAAAACACTTATCTTGTGGCGTACAAATTGAAAAAAGTCAACTTCCATGATATTTATTGGTTTTGTACAGTACAGTAAGTTTAAATATTAACTTTTCTAACTTTTTTTAGAAACAAAATCGTTCGAAACATCTTGGAAGTTGACCCTTTCTAAAACATCATTTTCAATGGCCATTATCGACAATGAATTCAGACGGTTCTGAGACATTGTTGAACGAAGACAGTTTATTAGTTCTACTACTAGATACTAGATGGTTCTGTATGTATGAAGAATTTCATCAATTGACAACAATTGAAGGAATTTCATACAAATTTGCAAATAAAATTTTCATCCTTGCGGGGTCCCTAGGCACTGCCTAATGGTTAATACGGCCCTGAATTTATTAAATTCCATATCCTTCTCATCAGCAGTTTCTTCAGTTGAAGGAGTAACTACCCTTCACTACTAAAAACTTATTGAGAGCATTTGGAATCCTGTATTAATCGAATCCTGTATTAATAGAATCTACTTTAGCAACACACTGCATAAATACAAACCACCAATTCCGACTTCAGTAATTCAAATTCATTTTAACATTCCTTGACTACTAGATATAAAGAGAATTTGAAATCCTATAATAAACGAAAAACAGACGCTAGTTTAGCAACCCACTGCATAAATACAAACCACTAAATCCCCGACATTTCATTAGTTTAAATTCATTGCTACCAAAACTGAATCAGATTAATTGTAAAGTTTAGAAGTTCATAGAGCATATGAAAACAGTGGATAATCGAGTCAGTCTATCAATATAAGTTATATAAATCATTTGAAACCACTCGACAAGTAGAATCTCGACTTAAAAATAACCATGAAATATAAGCCCAACAAAAATAATCTGAAGATGACAACTCTCAGTTTTCAGCTTGTTTCATTTATAAGCTACTGTAACCAAAATTTAATTGTTCTGCAATTATACACCAAGCAGCTTCCGTTTCCGTTTATATTAACCTGAAATTGAATTCTTAATCTAGTCTAGTAATCTGAATCACAACCAACATGATAAATAACACAGGTCAACACCAAAAATGCTGTCTGGATTTTATGTATTTAGGTGCACTGAAATACTCAAACAATTCCAGAACGTCAGGTTATTTTGCAAAACGCAAAATTTTATTATAAAAAAGGTGTTTTTTGGGCTAACTTAAAGTCATAAATAATAGGTACAATTTTATTTTGATTAATGTTTTTAAATGTATACAGGTCATAATTATCATTTTTTTCTAAATAAAGAACGTCCTGTGTGAGCTAAATTAACAAACATAAACATTTTGTAAGTACAGTGGCGCAGTACAATTACGCTATTATAAATTTTTTAAAAATTTTATCTCTCATTTTAAGATGATAAATTGTTTAACATTGATACCTGCATTGTTAGAAAACGTGACGTTCCATGACAAAATACATTTTCGGATTCAGCACATCCAAAATCATAAGAATTACGCAAAAAAACCAAAACAGCTCTCAATTTTTTTTGCAGACTTGTGTAATATAAAGTTTTAGAAAAATAGACACGGAAATACAATTATTTTGTTAGAGTAGATACTTCCAGGCCATATACAGGAATATTAACCAAATAGATAATATCAGCAACCATTCAGTAGTCCCTCCTGAACACTTTTTTGGGATTGTCAGGGGCGTATTTAGTTATCTAGGTCCTTTAGGCAGCGAAATTTTCCGCCCCTTACAATCTCCATTGCTCCCCGAAGTCCCTAAAATTACCCTAGGTAACTGCCTCTAGGCACAATCCTAGTTCGCCTGTTCAGAAATAAAGCTCTGTGAATTGTATGATCTTTACTTATGATACTTAGACGATGGGTCCAGATCCTTGGATTCAAATTATCAGTCAGTTCATTAGAATACATACATACACGCTTAATTTCCTTAAAACTTGAGATCATTCAAGTTATTTAAATCCATAATAATGGAAGTTTGGATAAACCCTATATCTTTTCATATTTCCAAATGCTATTAAGTACGAAGATCACAAAAATAATTTGATAGTTTCTGATTTCATATGTTAGAATTTTCAAATGAAAAGAAATAATAGATATTAACTTCTAACAAAATGAAATATGAGATATTTAATTAATTCTGAAAAAATGAAGATTATATTAATATTATGATTTTAAATTAAACTCTGAGCTACTGGAGTTTCATTATACTCAAATATTCTCCATTTCACAAAAATTTCTTGAAAGTTTATTATTAGATGTTCGACTATAATTAATACGTTTAGGAGACTGTGAGACATTTCAAACTATCCATCTAAATCTATAAACAATCGTACATTAATGAAATTAATTTTTGTGAATGAGATGGAAAGTGGCATTTCCATACAATGGCGCAAGGGACATACATCATTGAAGTCAATATCATGAATCTAACAATAGTACATTACAAGAGAAAACTAGAACAGCATGATACTTTAGGCGAGTCATTTTATGACCGGAAATGTAAGTACGACCAATTAATTTCACTCCGAAAGAGAACCATTACAATTATTTTAAATGTTGCTATCTGAATTTTATGGGATATATATGAAAGGTGCAATAAAAATTGGTGCAACTTTTTTCAAAACAAGACTAGACTAAATAAAATAAAAAATTCAATGAGATTTTCTGAAATTAATTAATACTAAAATAAAATAGTTGATGGAATCCGTCGTTACTACGTGATAATTGAACATGATGAACAAAACTAAATTTGAATTTACTAAGGTTTATTATCACAAAATATTTTGAAAAATATAACACTGCGATTGCAATTTCGTTCACCATTATTCATACAAGTTTGATAGATAAAATGATAAACAAGAAACGTAGTCAACTAGCGTACAACAGCATATATCCTCAATTAAAATTAGAAAAATCGGAAAAATTCACATCTTTAACATATTTTGGTCCTCTAACAGAAAAAGTTGCTAATGTCATACCTAAATTTAATATTAAAATTGCTTTCTAACCTAAGACAAAACTCTCAGGATTTTTATTCAATGCCAAAGATATCACTTCAAAATTTGAAAGTTCAGGAGTTTATAAGTTGATTTGTCCTGTATGTAAAGGAGTATATATAGGTCAGACTGGTCGATCGTTCCAGACAAGATTTAAAGAACACCAACAATCTTTTTTGAAAAATAAAACGGATTCAACGTTTTCAAATCATTGCCGTGAAAACCACCACCCATTTCCACAAATAGATAATTTTAAAATCATGCACAAATAACCGAAAGGAACCAAACTTACTTACTTAGAATCATTAGAAATTTTTAAACTCGATCATAATGCAAAAGATACCTTGCTGAACGACCAGATTGCCTGATATATTCTCCTATATTTAGTGTATTCAAACAATAACGACTTTTCTAAGAACATTGTATTGTACCAATTTGGGAAATTCACTCGATTAGCCCTTCTTGAAATATGTTCCTCTTGTCTATTTAGGTACCTGCAATAATTCTTTCCCACCCGTAAGCGCAAATCTATAATTCTGTACCTATTCAGTTCTTAACGCAATCTGCCCGATGATGGTCTAGTGAGTGACCGAAATTGCAATCGCAGTGTCATATTTTTCAAAATATTTTGTGATAATAAACGTAGTAAATTCTAATTTAGTTTTGTTCATAATACTAAAATATATAATCTATAGAAATAAATGAAATTCAAGTTCTCAAAAATTTTGTCTGTATGCCTGTTTATCCATACTAATCTCCGAAAGGATTTTGAAGGGCATTTAATTCCTATGTAAAAATAGAAAAACTAGAACGTAGGGGAAAAATTTTAATTGAAAGAAATAATATCAAAAGTTTTAATATCTTAATAAATAATTTCCTTGAATGTAGTACTTAAATTCATGAAGTATCTGAGAGCAATAACAGCTTAGATTTAATTAAATAATAATTAATAAATATTAGGTGGTAATAACATATTGGCAGGCACTGAAAAAAACATCAACTTCATAACATTCGTTTCGTCAACTAAATTGGCATCACCGGGGGTTAACGAAAAACTGTTTTATCACCAACTAGTATTGATGTATGGATTTGAAACAAATGTTTCTTCAACTATCGAAATCTAGAGTTAGTCATTATATGCGTAATTTGCTCGACATTTTTTTCTCGTCAATTCGGAAAAACATTAATTAAGTGAATGGCCACTGAACCACCACAATAACTGAAATGGTGGTAGAAATAATTACAACAAATAACATTTTACAATCATAAAAGTTCAATGAACTCATATGATTAATAGCAGATATGTAGTTCCTCCACAACTCAAGTACAAGAAAGTGGGATTTTCTTGTTGGTCTTGGAAAAGAATGAAGATAAGATAAACACAAAGGAAAGTGGTATATACCAACATTTTACTCTTGTAATTCAAAAGTATAGAATTCATGATCAAAAAAACAAACTATAATGACTGTAACTGAGATTGAATTCTCGCACATCACTTGGTGAAACACCATAAAGAATAAAGTATAAACTTTAAAATAAAACACACTTGGCTTAAGTTTCACTATATATAAAAATATTTAGATACTGTATTTAGCAGTAACGAATAGCCGACATGTTTCGAGTTATGAACTCATTATCAAAATTGACTACAGGAGAGTATTACATCTTATTTTATAAAATAGACAAAAGCAAATAGGTATGATACCTGAAAATCAATCAGATACTTCAATTCACAGCGACAGTAACCAACACATTAAAATGAAACTCAGTGCTTTTCATTCGTTCATACATAGGTTGTTCACTATTCCATTATCGGAAACAAATTTTCAAACCGAAGTTAATACAATTAAATTATTAGCCACCAATAACGGTTACAATGAAAGTCTTATCGATAAGCTCATTGGGAAAAAAACGAATAAAGTATCTGTTTCATTCAATATACCCCACGCAAACTATTAATGAAGAACAAAAATACTTCCCAATAAATTATGTGTCGAATTCGAGTAGCAAAATTTGTAACCGACTATTGAAAAATAACGTTAAAACAATTTTTACAAATAAAAGAAACTTGAAGTAATTCTTCGTCAATAATAAAGAAAAATCTAACATCGGAGAAAACAGTGGTGTTTACAAAATATTTTGCGACGAATGTCCTGCTTTCTATATTGGACAAACAGGAAGGAATATAAACATTCGTGTTGAAGAACATAAAAAGTCAATTTTACACAATAAAAATACCACTGACTTCTCCGAACATTGTATAAAATTTAATCATTTCCTGGATTTCAACAAAACCCAATTGTTACATTCAGGTAACAAGGGAAAGCGCCTTGACCTTCTTGAAATTCTCCAAATAAGTTCCGCCCATAAGTAGTAAATAAGTACAAGGGGTAATAGTAAATTACCCCTTGTAAACGAACAAATTGGTTTTCAGGTATCACCTTTGCTTTTGTCTGTTTTATAAAATAAGATGTAATACCCTCATGTAGTCAGTCTTGATAATGAGTTCATAACTCAAAACATGTCGACTATTCATTACTGCTAAATACAGTAGGTATCTAAATATTTTTATATAGTGAAACTTAAGCCAATTGTGTTTTATCTTAAAGTTTAAACTTTATTCTATAATGACTGACTACAATATCTACTAGTTTATCAGCTTTCACATGGGGCGAAGCTACTGTACTCTTGCCCTAAAATCAGGCTTTTCGATTTTAGCATGTATAGATAAATTTAAATATATAAAAATACAATTATAATGAAGACGCTAACGAGAAGTAGTAATACAGTTACTGAATAAACAGTATGATTCCTTATATAATTAAATAAATTACATACGTTGTACATTTCATGTAGTTTAAAACTAAAGAGGAACAAAGAAGAAGGCAGGGGTGTGCCATTGCCGTGTGCCTATAAATAGCGCATCGATGGCCGTGTTGGCGACCAAGCTAGTTAGTCGAGTATGTTAGATACGCTGGCTAGTATTTGGGAGGTCTCGGGTTCAAACCCCGGGGCCGACTGGTCTGCTATGAGTTTTTCTCAGAGGTTTCCTCATTGTAATGTAAGTCACTGCTTGCAAACTTATAAGGCGAATGCTGGGCCAGTATTAATCCTCTGAACCCTACCCACACTTCCTATGTTCTATAAATATCCCGTCTCACCTATCCTTAATGCACTTGTACATACAAGTGTATCCTCTGATCTGGCTGAAGGAGTTAATCCCAAACTCAAGCTGCCCGCCTCCCTGACACATACTTAATGGAGGAATGAAACACGTGTGTTTCCTTTTTTCCGTGTTGGCGTACCTTGGACGGGGGCAGGAATGGGCGTAGCACGCATCGTAATAACTCATATGGCAGAGCAACGTTTGCCGGGTCAGCTAGTATATATATATATATATATATATATATATATATATATATATATATATATATATATATATATATAAACGCTTTGCAAACTTCGATTAAAAATTCGATGCAGTCCAATATATATGATCCTAATAGACCTAATCTCAATTTTTCTATAATACTGGAAACTTCAAGAAACTTATCGAATTAACCTCGTTTCAGATCGAAAATGACGTCATCGCCAGAGGCTGCCCAGAAAGAGAAAGAACACTCGAAGTCAGCTTCCAATGCCACTTTAGCTCAGACAAAAGGCAGTCCAGCAGATCAGCGAAACACTCCTGCTCTGATAGCTTGGTGGAGAGTTTTCAAACTAGCCAATTTACTGGGTCAGGGGAGATGTTAAAAATCTTCCCGAATATCGACTCTCTAGTTATTTTATCGATCTAGACTTATATATGACTGGCGGAATGGATCATCTGGAAGGATGAAGACGCATGTCGTTAACGGGTTGTCTGTTTTTTTTGCCCGAATTAGTCAATACTTGCACCAAATCCGATCCTGTATTTTAAATGACAACAATATGGAACTTATCAGAAATTCAATAATTAGCTTTTGAAATGAAATTCTGAATATGAAGCACTGTTATTTAATTCACAAAAACCAATGAAAGTATATTTTTATTATATAATACTAAATTTGTGGTGAACCATTGGCTATTCATCTATTTTCAACCACTATGATATAGTGTTTTATATATCGATGAAAGAATATTGAGTGTAACACTGTTTGATCAACTCAATTTTCCATTTGCTTTTACTTATTTTTAAATACCTACATATCTTTGTGCAAAACATTTTTTTATGTCCACAGTTTATCTTAATTTCGAAATGGTAACATATGTTTTTATTCACTGACTTCACTTTAAAATTAGTTCAATGTTTCTTGTGAAAGTTTGTTCATGTGTGTAAATGTATTTTAAACAATTTTGTCAAAAATTGTCACTTGTCACTCAGGTTGATCAATTATATCTTTTATATACGTTTGCATTAAAGAGTATTTACGTTTCTTTTGAAAGAGTAAAAGTTAAATTATTCAATGAAGATTTCTTGATGTAGATATATGTATATATATATATATATATATATATATATATATATATATATATATATATATATATATATATATATATATATATATATATATATATATATATATATATATATATACAGGGCCGTAGCCAAGGGAGCTAAGCCCCCTCTGGAATTATTAAAGCCCCCTCTAGTAAAGATACCAGATATTTGTTTATATTTAATGACGAAAATACATATTTATTTTTTTAAAATATTTTTTATTTCTATTTTTTCATTTATTCAGTTTTCTATGAGAGATTTTTCATTTATTATTTTTTATTAGAATCAATTTTTTTATTTTTCCAGAATGTTTTTTAATGAATATTTGTTTTCCAGTATACTTTTCTAGGTTAAAAGACAATAAAAGCAATATATTCCTGTAGGTACCTTTTTTGACGAATATTTATTTTAGTACTATGTAAAAAACAAGCCCCCGCAAGAATTTGTTTAGCCCCCTCTAGAAATCAGTGCTGGCTACGGCCCTGTATATATATATATATATATATATATATATATATATATATATATATATATATATATATATATATATATATATATATATATATAAATATATATATATATATATATATATATATATATATATATATATATATATATATATATATATAATATAATACATAATTTCTGAATGTATGTGTGTGTGATTTCATCTTACAAATACTTTTAATTGACATATCGATTATATTTCTTCAATTATGCCAGTTGTGGATGGCATCGGCATGGTTCTGACTAGGAATAGTCAATAAAATCAACATTATGCACCAATTAGATCTGAAGAAATTGTTCATCTGCGCATATCATAAGTTATTTCATTTTAGTTTTCTTCACTTCTTAATAGGTAATAATATTTTATCAAGCATATAAAGACACTTAGTTTGTATTATGCAATACTTCCTTCAGAACGGATATATTTTATTATTACAAAAATACATAAATATTTTTTGCCAAAAACAAATTAAGTTTTTAACTGAATAAAAATGTTTATCTCTTATACTAGTACTCTTCCAGGAATTCTGATAGGTTTATTAGAGATAATGACATTCTAAAAATAAACATTAAGGGCAGGTTATTGAAATTGGATTCTCAAGAATGAAAATCCTGAGAGCTTTGTTTTTGATTTGAAGGCAATTTTGATATTACATTCAGGCATTGTTTGCAACTTTTGCCTATTTTGTAGTAATAAATCAAGTTAAGTTTGGTTTTTGTTCATCATGATAAAGTAGAACGTAGTAACGACGGATTCCATGTATATATAGGTATATATATATATATATATATATATATATATATATATATATATATATATATATATATATATATATATATTATATATATATATATATATATATATCATATATATATATATATATATATATATATATATATATATATTATATATATATATATATATATATATATATATATATATATTCTATATATATATATATATATATATATATATATATATATATATATATATATATATATATATATATATATATATATATATATATGCCTAACACAAGTAATTTTTTTGAAATCAGTGTTTGTTTCAAGCAGGCGCGGAGACAGGGGGGAACTGGGGGAACCCCTCCCCCCAAATGGCCCGGGCCCCACCTTATTGTTTTGATTGGGAGCTACTCGATTTACCATTGCCCAAAATACCAGTACCTTTTGGCTTTTGAATATCTAAAAGTTCACCCCCCCCAAAGGTCGGGCCTGGATCCGCGCCTGCTTTCGAGTATACGACAATAAAATAAATTTGGATACTATGGAACATTTTTTTACTATTTAAAATAAAAAATTTCATCTAGTTTTGTGAAAGGTAATTAGCACAAAAAGTTGCTTAATCCTTTTATCTTTAATATACACCTAATATTTCTTCTATTTTCACTTTTCTATCTCTTAATGTGTCCTAATGAAATTTCAACTTTTTCCAGATATTTCCTTATTGTATTATTCAGTAGGTTTCAAAACGGGTTATAAAATATAATTATATCGTCAAGTATTTATATAAGTACTTGATTATTGTTCATTTGTTGACGATTTTTTATGAAGGGAGAATATGATAAACTAAGATTATGTATGTATGACTAACGTGTAGAAAAATATAAGCTGATTGTTAGAAAACATTTTTTCTCCTTTCCCCCCTGTGAAAAATTACACCAAGTGACAGCAGAAATTGAAAGTTATCATAGTGCTCTGTGGCGCATCCAGAGCAGTTTTTCTGAAGAGCAAACGATCAGGGGTCGTATCCCCCAGAAATTCTTTCGAAAAAAAATACTACGAACTGAATAATTATTTCAATCCCAAGTAACAATTTGAAGACAGTTTCTATTTATTTAGGTTTTAAAAATGCTTTAATACGTTCAATAAATCGACATAGGATTTAAAGTAACCTTGAGATAAACTAAAAGTTCTTAAAGATCACTTTTTCTTTAACAAAGAATTTAATGCACTCTTTAAATCAAAATAAAAAGGCTATTTGCTCTTAATGTCCTATTGATCTTATACTGGTTTTATGTTACTCTTAAGATTGGCTAATTTGTTATTATTAAGAATTAAATAGCAAATTGGTTTTAAAACAATCCGTTCTGGGAAAAATAGTTTTAATGCAGTGTTATGGAGAACCCTTGTTGTATTCTTTAAAACCCATTAGGAAAACTATTTTATCCTAAGACAATACATTCAATATAATACCACATTAAATCCAAAAACATAATTTTTACCTTTTAATGAGTACATTAAGAGTATTATTAAGTTTAAAGGTTTTAATTTAGTCAATTTGGTTAAAAGAAATACCTTTTGGTCTTTGGACGACTTCATTGAAACTAATTAAATATCCCCTCCACATTCAGATGAAAGTGGAGGGGATATAACTGAGAGAAGCTCTTTTCAACCAGTGCACGAAAACCATAGTGCAATTGAAACTAGCGTTACTTATAAAGAGTGTCCTTTCACTTCATCTTTCAATCCGTTCGATTATGAAAGCAATGCCTGGGAATTACAGGAAGAAATCTACGAAAACAACGATCAAATTCAAAATAAATTTCAAAGTGACAATGAACTCATAAAAAATCTGCTTTTCTGCGGAAGAGCTTAGAGAATTGGCAATCCTTTCAAACATGAGCCAAGGCACTGTTAAACAATAATACAACTCATTAATAAACGATTTCCAAAGACTATTCTTGAGCAAGATCCGCGAAAAAAAAATTTTTTAGGTTAGGATTCCATTGAACGGTATGTCGAAATATGCCATTTGATTAAAAAATGCATTTAGATCCTTAGATGTAAAATAAAATTTGATGATATTTTTTCAGTATTTTTCAAATATGGGAAAAATACATTAAATGAGTGGCGCTCGAGTTATGTTGAAGTATTTTATTACTTTTTATCAGAAAAGTGCCATTCGTTGATGAATTTTTCACCATAATAGGTTGCTTTCGAATATTATTTTATGATATGCCTAGCATAAGTATGCGGTTTAAAATATTACCACTCTGCCGGTCATCATACAAACTCAAAAGTCGATTGTTAGCAAACAAAATAAAACTCTTTTAGGATTCATTAATTATTTTTAAGTTAATTTAGTCCGCGTTGAATACATTTTGAGAGCAAAATGTCAGATAATAAGTTTTAATTTATGTATTTGAAGTTGCCTTGAAGAACCTTTTAAGAATATAGAATTAAAACTTAATGGTTTTAATACAGTTTTGAAATTTAGTCTTGAAGGCCTTTTTAGGATGGGCCCTTTTTGGCTAGAAGCTGCTTTATGATGGTCTCAGAGATGTCTTGAAGATCACTTGATTTTATTCGAAATTTTATTGTATAGTTTTAAAGAGATCTTGAAGATCGGAATAAGAGCATTGATGTTACTTGGGATAGCAATAATACTATTCATTATTATTCTCACTAATGAACACCCAAATAAGGATATTAGACTAACTATTAGTGTTTTAATACCTAGTTATTTATTCCTAGTTTTTTTATTTTCTCGGAGGGGGATGGTAATTGCCCCCTTTGTACCGTTCCTAGATCCGCGCCTGAGAGCATTCACCTACGCTAAGTGAAACTTCTATATTTAATTTTTCGATGTTTATTACATAATCGTAAAGTACCTATCCTAAATTTTTAGTAAGAACAGGTTTAGCTGTGAAAACACATTCACGTTCATCCTATCATAAACATTGTAAATTTAAGTTGATTATCTCTCTTTATAACTTTACAACCTTTAGAGAGGATGTATAAATAGCTTAGGGTACGGTTGAGGACACTCAACAAAGATTTGTTAGCTCATAATTATTATTCTCCTATCTAAGTGTTAAATGACTAAAGTAAATAGCAATTAGAACAGATTTTACGAAATATCACAACAATTAATAATTATTTTGAATATTTATACATTTCTGCATTACATATTCAAAATAATTTTTTCACACCATAATTGTATAAAATAATCTATATTATTCCCACCCTTGAATAGATGTAGGTAAGTATGAAATATTCAAGCACCTATACTAACATTTTCAACTTATTATTTGATAGTTTTTTAAGTTTGACAAAAAAAAGTTTTTCATAGTTGTTTTTGTTTTTGTAGTTAGTCAAAAAGCTTCAGTTTTATGAAAAAATAAGATTAATTAGACTTAGTAATTGTTCAATTAAACAATTTTATAAATTATTCTAAATTTTATTTTATTTACAATTAGTTTTAGATAGACCAGAAAAAATTATCATTGAAAAGGAAAAAATTATATATTTTTAAGTAGCACAAATTCCTCTTTTATTTTTAAAACGTGTGTAGAACTAGCTGGGGTTCCAGATTCCCCCTCCCGTCATTTGCGAGGGTAATAAAGAATTAAAACATACCCTTTTGCTACTGATTTTTTAAAATTTTTCCAGGGGAGGACTCCGCTCAATTGGGGGGTATAGAATACCCCCTCCGGTAAGGCCATCCCATGTTAATGTGTCCCGGTTTCACTCACCAAAAATATGGAAGCCTATGTATATATATATATATATATATATATATATATATATATATATATATATATATATATATATATATATATATATATATATATATATATATATATATATATATATATATATATATATATATATATATATATATATATATCAGGGGCGGCTAGTCAAAGGAGGCTGAGCCTCCTCAATAATATTCCGTGTATCACTAATATATTATATTGAATAGTCAGCATTCAGCATATTCATATTAATCAAAATCATATTATTTTATGCAGCTACCTTCCTTTCAACCTACATTATATAATATAATTTATTAATTAAGATATAAGGTATTCAGATTTACTGCATTTCATTCATTTCAAGATTTGTGGCAACGCTGCGGAGGCATGGAAAGGCATATTCTCAACGTTCATTATGCCTGCCACAGAAAAGCAAACAACGGAGCAAATACTCCGAATGAATACTTCATTGCAATAGAAAAGCAAACCACATGTAAATGGCAACACCGATAGAGCCCAGTCTCATACAATGTCGACCAATCACAACTATAGAATTTCGCGTGACATCGAGTGAATTCGTTGGAAAGCATTAATTGAATCGTAGTGTGATCGTAGTGTCTAATGGCCGACAACAGCTTGTTTACTTATATTGCTCGCGTATTGTTTTAAAATGAGTTTGGTTACTGAAGTTAATTTCAAAAATTTCAATGGTGACTTAGTGGAATATTTGTTATCCCATAACTTTAGTGCACTAAGTTATGAGGATAAAGTTTTGATAAAAACATTGTGACCTACCCCTGAATTAAACAATTTGGTGCAGCGTAACAGACAACAAAACCGCGGTTTTAATACAAGGAATTATGAGAGACATCCTTGCCTAACCGGATCACAGGTAAAAATAAATTATTTTGTTGGCAGTGTTTACTTTTTACTAGTGAAAATGTCTCTGTTTGGGGCCGCTTAGGATTTGAGGATTTAATTCTATACCTAGTTGAAAGTGAGGAATTTTTCACCGATAAAGTAACTTTAAATACAGCACGCGGATTAATATCTTACTTACAAGATAAGGAATTTATATATTTTTTATATCTTTAAATTAATTTTTGAACAAACAGAAATAGTGTTTCAAATCTTACAGCACAAGTTTTCAGATGTAATTTACTCACGAAATCGGCTCAAGTTTCTTTTGGAAAAAATTTCAGAATTTCGTGCAGAAGTTTATTTTAAAAAACTATTTTCTGTATTTCAAACAACTGATGATACGACTCAATTTAGCCCAAAACGAAAGAAATTCAGTTACGCAGATATGGAGCTTCACTATAAGCAAATATTTTATGAAATTTTGGATACTATTAGGGGTCAAATAGAAATAGGGTTCCCTGATTTGAAAGAACTACATTTCTTCGACTTACTCAATAAAAATTTGTCAACCGGATTTTCGGCTAATGTTCCAGATAACCTTTTGGAAAATTTATGTCAAAAATACACTTTTTTTGATAAGGTGGCCATAAAAAGTGAACTGTGTGTTGTTTATAATGACAATGAAATTTTGGAGCGAAATGAAAATCATGTGAGGACCATTAAATACCTTTTTGATAATGATTTGAATCAAGATTTACCACAAGTTTATAAACTCTTACGTCTAATTGTTTCTATCCCGGTGACATCGGCTTCCGTAGAGCGCTCGTTTTCCACTCTTAAGAGAATTAAAACTTATTTACGAAATTCAATGAGCCAGGATCGTTTGAAAAATATTAGTTTGTTGTCTATTGAAAAGGAATTGGTAAAACTTTTGGCGAAAGACAAAAAATTTTATGCGGATATTATAGATCATTTTGCTAACGTTAAAGATAAAGGGTGCTTGTTTTACTTTGATTTTCTTTAAATTATAAGGCGGTTGACCTTGAAATCCTAAAAATTTTCGCCTATGGTGTATTTTTTGATACCTCTTGTAGCCTCCTCAAACCAAAACCTCACGAGCCGCCACATATATATATATATATATATATATATATATATATATATATATATATATATATATATATATATATATATATATATATATATATATATATATATATATATATATATATATATATATATATTAAATTATATATAGCCTACCTTAAGGATTTCGTTTTTCTCATAGTTGATGGACTTTTTTTGTGAGGTTGATCCGCTGTCGTAGTGCTCAGAGATTTTGGGCGAAACTTTTCATTCCTGAAAATTATAGAATATAAATTAGTGGATCCTGAAATTTTCTATAATTTTGGAATTTCCGTCAAATTTGTAAGGCAATATACGAAAATATTATAATTAAATATTGTCTCGAACAAACGAAAAATATCGTACCTAATTTAAAAATTTAATTTTAATTTATAAACTTGCTCAGCTCAACAAAAGGGGGTACAATTAATTATAATACTTACAACGAATCCAGAGAATTCCCTTGAAAGTGAAACTTGTTGCACATGTTCTCACTAACAGGACTGGCTGGAGTTGATCTGGTTTTGAAACTTCCACGGCTCAAAATTCTGTGCCATTTCATGCGAAACTTTGATGTCGGCGATTTTTCCATCGTTTTTCTGATAGTTTTTGACGATTTGAGGACGATTAGGACGATGAATATGACAAACAAGAATGAAAATGAGCAGAAAACTACACTTGAAAAAAAAATTGAAATTTCTTTATCTTTGAAGTAGTCCATTACTCTTGTAATTCAGTCAATGTTTGAGAATTATCCGTGGGGACTTTTTGCAATATAGGTTAAACACTGGGGTGTTCGAATTCATACAAAAAATATTTGAACAACAGTTAGATACTATTTTATTATTACTATCGCAACGAAAACTTAAATTCCACAAAGCAGACTAAGATTTGAGATTTTTCCGTGGAAATGTTTCAAAAAGAGAAAAAATTTACTTATAACATTCACTAAAAGAAAATATTTCTCTTATTCCTCACGCCCACAGACTAATGAATATATATATATATATATATATATATATATATATATATATATATATATATATATATATATATATATATATATATATATATATATATATATACAGAGCTTTTTTTATGAAAGAAAAAAATTTAATAAAAAAATATGTTTCTTTTTTATGTTAATATCCTCACACAGCTCGTTTAGTATTTTTATTTGGGCATTTTTCGCAATAAAAATTTTGTATACAGGGTGTCTCATTCAAGAGCTATGGCTTTGTCATTAGTTTTTTTAAAGGTAATACCCTGTATATTATTTCACTTTACAATTCTACGATAAATTCTTATCACTTTTTGTGAACATACCATATGCCTCAACTCGATGGATTGCCAGAAACGGAGATAGTGGGTAATGAGAGGTACGATATGAAAACACACAAATGTAATTACTAATTTAATTTTTACATATGTTCAATCTGTTGTCCGTTTACTTCGAGACATTTTTGAAGTCGATTCAATGTTTCCCGTTGCACATTTTCAATTACTTCTGGACTGATAAGTCTTATTTCCTGCCTGATTCTCTCTTTTAGATCATCAATATTATTTGGTCTATTCAAATAAACTTTAGACTTCAAATAACCCCATAAGAGAAAATCCAATGGGGTTATGTCCGGTGATCTTGGCGGCCACTCAATCGGACCTCTCCGTCCTATCCATCTGTTTGGGAAAAGTTGCATCAAAGAAATTGTCGAACAGCGATTGAATAGTGAGGAGGTGCCCCATCTTGTTGAAACCATATCTCGTTATTAGGTATGTCAGGATCTTGTGGGTTAGGAAACAAAACAGCTAAAGCCGGAATGAGTTTCGAACTGGAGAAAGTTCAAGTAGTCCTCTCCGTTTAGTGTTCCTTCAAAAAAATAGGGACCAAACTATACGATTTCGAACAATCGCTGCCCATGTATTAATTTTTTGAGGCCGCTGTGTGTGGCATTCTTGCATCCAATGAGGATTCTCGGTCGCCCAATACCTACAGTTTTGTCTGTTGACGTGGCCATTTAAAGTAAAGGTGGCTTCATCAGAAAAAATTATGTTTGTAATGAAATTTAGATGTTGATTATGAATTTCAAGAATCTGCTCACAAAACTGTACTCTGCGGTCAGAATCGTCTTCTAATAATTCATGTGCCAGCTTAATTTTATAGGGATGATACTTATTTACCTTAAGTATTTTATGCACGGACCCTACTGATAAATTGAAATTATTGGAAATTGTAGTAATGGATGTATGAGGGTTATCTTGGGTTTCTAGTAGAACGTTCAGCACTGTTTCTTCAGATACTCTCGGTGGTCTTCCTTTAGGTAAATCTCTAACGTGGCCGTATCTCCTGAATTTTGATTCAATTTTGCTGACTGTCGATCTAGTAATTGGCGGACGATCAGGATGATTTTCATTGAATAGATTGCAGACTTCTTCTTGTGAACGCACCCTATCTCCAAAACCAATCATCATAAGTACTTCAATACGTTCTCTCTCAAGTAATTGCATTTTCTTAAACAATGAAGTAGTGTAGTGCCTGGAGCGTTAAAAACGTGAAAACTGCGGACTATACAGCACCAGTGAATGAATTCAGATGGTACATGTGAAATTTCATTCTTCAGATTTAATGACAATGTTTACCTAAATTTTTTTTTTGTACTTTTAATCCACATTTTAAATCTCCAGGTGCTCCACTATCTCCGTTATAATCTGGGAATCCATCAAGTTGAGGCATATGGTATGTTCACAAAAAGTGATAAGAATTTATCGTAGAATTGTAAAGTGAAATAATATACAGGGTATCACCTTTAAAAAAACTAATGACAAAGCCATAGCTCTTGAATGAGACACCCTGTATACAAAATTTTTATTGCGAAAATTGCCCAAATAAAAATACTAATCGACCTGTCCGAGGATTTTAACATGAAATAGAAACCTAATTTTTTAATGAATTTGTTCCTTTCATCATGAAAGCACTGTATATATATATATATATATATATATATATATATATATATATATATATATATATATATATATATATATATATATATATATATATATATATATATATATATATATATATATATATATATATACAGGGTGATTCATTAATACGTGTAAATATTTTAACGGGAGAATTTTGAGCCCAAAATATGAAGATCTAACCCAATTTGCTCATATAAAATATTTCTGATTACTTATTTACAGTGTGTTTTAATTCAAATTATAAATATTAATTTTGTTCATAACGTCAATGCTGCTTGATATTTCTTTATGATTAGGCAGTAAGTTAAAGTAGTTTGGGACACTTCAAATAATATTAAATAAGACTTTCGCGCAATCACCAGTGGCGTACGGCAGGGGCACGGGAAGATTACTCGTTTCCTAAATTCTACGCCACTGGCAGAATTGTCATTTAGTATAATTTTTCGATTCTCCTATATTTTCTCTGTAAATAAGTATTCTTTTTTTCGTAACGCTAGAGCCACTATTTTTCGAGATATTTAACGTTGAACATATGGCTGCACAATTCCTTTGATTTTAATGTACGAGTCATATCGGGTTTTTTGTCATACGATTGCATGTATTTAAATTGAAAAAAAAAATTATTAGGTATTTTTTTTATATTTATAATAATATTAACAAACAATTTAAAACATAACAACTACAAAAATATCCAGCGCTACATAAAAAAAGTTCAAAATAAATACTTAAATATGAAGATCTTCTTCACAAATTTTGGAAGAATATCAAATTTATGAACAAAACTTAAAAACAATTTACAACAAATGTTCAATGTGATCTCCGTTTACCTCAATAAGTTTATTCATTCTTTCGTTGAACGATCTTCTAACTTTAAAAAATATATTTGGCTGATTCGCAATAAAATTAGCGGAATTTACAATTTGCTGCCATAGTTCCTGGCGAGTATTTATTGTTTGGGAGTATACCAGTGATTTCATATGCCCCACCCAGAAATAGAAATCTAATGGATTACAATCGGGACTTCGAGGCGGCCACGGAAATTCACTACCTCTGCCAATCCAACGATGAGGAAATTTATTATCTAGATAATTCCGCACTATTGATGTATAATGGGGTGGTGCTCCATCGTGCATGAACCACATGTCTCTCCTTTGGTTAAGTGGCAATTGTTCTAGCTCATCGAAAAGTTTAGTTTGTAGAAACTCCAAATACGAATTACCATTTAAATTTTCAGGTAGTTCATATGGACCTAACAAACGGTCTCCGAGTATACCGCACCAAACATTAATTTTAAACTCTCGTTGAAAATGTGACTCACAATATAAATGAGGATTTTCAGTATCCCAACTGTGGCTATTCCTCCAGTTAAATATTCCTCTCCGTGTACAAGTAGCTTCGTCGCTAAAGATAACATTTTCATAAAAGTTCAGATTTTCATTTTTTTTATTTGCCATCGACTGAGCGAAATTCAATCTTGCAGGAAGATCTCTTGGTAATAAGTTTTGTACTGGAGTAAAATGGTAAGGTTTCAAATTTCCCTTTTTCAGTATTCTAAAAACTGTAGATTGGCTTACCCCAGTCATTGAAGATAAGCGACGAGTGCTAAGTTGTGGATTTTCTGCAATTCTCACTAATATGTCATCTTCCTGATCTACAGAAATATGTTTAGGTCGGCCCACATCACGTTTTGGCTTGAATTGTCCAGTCTCTCCTAATCTTCTAAAAATATTGCGAAAGGTTTGATGATTGGGCTGAACTCTATCTGGATACATTTCTCCATATCTTTGAGTAGCAGCAAGACAGGAATACTTTTCTTGTGCATAAACACAAAGCATATCGCGCATTTCAGTATTACAAAAAACATTAGGGCGCTGCATCTTCACTTAATCTGCTTTTAAAAAATTTATAACAGTCACAATATTCATAGATAATATTGTCAACAACTGTCAGTTGTGACACCATCCTACTAGATCAAAATAATTATTTAAGACTTCCTCATATCTATTTCCAAATAAATGTGAACTGCATCTATTATGACATTAGACACATGCATAATAATTACTTAATTAACAATTCTATTACAAAAACACCAACATGATTGATACATAATTAAAATCAAAGTAATTATGCAGCCATATGTTCAACGTTAAATATCTCGAAAAATATTGGCTATACTCCCAAACGAGAAATACTAGCCAGGAACTATGGCAGCAAATTGTAAATTCCGCTAATTTTTTTGCGAATCAGCCAAACATATTTTTTAAAGTTAGAAGATCTTTCAACGAAAGAATGAAAAAACTTATTGAGGTAAACGGAGAGCATATTGAACATTTATTGTAAATTGTTCTCAAGTTTTGTTCATAAATTTGATATTCTTCCAAAATTTGTAAAGAAGATCTTCATAATTAAGTATTTATTTTGAACTTTTTTTATGTAGCGCTGGATATTTTTGTAGTTGTTATGTTTTAAATTGTTTGTTAATATTATTATAAATATAAAAAAAATACCTAATAATTTTTTTTTTCAATTTAAATACATGCAATGGTATGACAAAAAACCCGATATGACTTGTACATTAAAATCAAAGGAATTGTGCAGCCATATGTTCAACGTTAAATATCTCGAAAAATAGTGGCTCTAGCGTTACGAAAAAAGAATACCTTATTCACAGAGAAAATATAGGAGAATCGAAAAATTATACTAAAATGACAATTCTGCCAGTGGCGTAGAATTTAGGAAACGAGAACTCTTCCCGTGCCCCTGCCGTACGCCACTGGTGATAGCGAGAAAGTCTTCTTTACTATTATTTGATGTGTCCCAAACTACTTTAACTTACTGCCAAATATCATAAAGAAATATTAAGTAGCATTGAAGTAATGAACAAAATTCATTTTTAATAATCTAAATAAAACACCCTGTAAATCAGTAAGGAGAAATATTTTGTATAAGCAAATTGGGTTAGATCTTCATATTTTGAGCTCAAAATTTGCCCGTTAAAATATTTACACATATTAATGAATCACCCTGTATATATATATATATATATATATATATATATATATATATATATATATATATATATATATATATATATATATATATATATATATATATATATATATATATATATATATATATATATATAAATAATAAAAAATTAATAAATATAATAAATTTTTTTTATCGTTTCTAATTTTGAAGCCGTATTTATGTAATGTTGAATTGAAGAACAAGAAAAAACGAGAAAAATAGTTCGAAATAATATGATCGTTGTTATTCTATTTCTTTTGAATCTTTTTTTTTGTAATGGAAAATGTAAATAAAGAATAATTTTGAATCCAAATAAAACATTATTTGAAATTATAAAAACTACGATGAAACGTTTTCTTCAATATTGGCTGTATCAGTTTTCATGGTTTCGAGTATAATTATACTGAGTACATTTCAAGAAGTAAAAAATTAACAAAAAAACAAAAATTAAGTCAATAGTTGGTAGTGATCTAATAGTTTCGGTATTTTAAATATGGTTCGCAAATAATTAGACAATCTATATATATATATAATACAAGCCGAAAAATTGAATCCAGTCTACAGCAAAAAACGATATTTTTTAAATTTCTGAAAGTTAAGTCTGATCATGTAGATTCCCACTAAGACGAGGTTTTTTAAAATTCCGCCGTTAAGGGGTTGAAAAAGGGTAAAACGTGTTTTTTGATGTTTCTCGCAAAATAATGGACTTAGCGATTCCGTTCTTCCACTAAAATGTTAAGTAAAATGAACTCTAGAAAGTAGTTTCTCAGTTTTTGAAATTCCATCATTTAGGGGTGCAAAAGGGGTAAGTCTGTTTTTTTTATATTGGCTATTTCCGGCAAAATAATCGACTTAGCGATTCCGTTCTTCCACTACAATGTTCCTTATAATTTTATTAAAAAACCATTTTCTGCATTTTTTGATGTTGTATCATTTAGGGGTTGAAAGAGGGTGAAATGTGTTTTTCGTATATTGGCTATTTTTGGCTGATTCTCGCAAAATAATGGACTTAGCGATCCCGCTCTTTCACGAAAATGTTAAGTAAAATGAACTCTAGAAAGTAGTTTCTCAGTTTTTTGAAATTCCATCATTTAGGGGTGCAAAAGGGGTAAGTCTGTTTTTTTTATATTGGCTATTTCCGGCAAAATAATCGACTTAGCGATTCCGTTCTTCCACTACAATGTTCCTTATAATTTTATTAAAAAACCATTTTCTGCATTTTTTGATGTATCATTCAGGGGTTGAAAGAGGGTGAAATGTGTTTTTCGTATATTGGCTATTTTTGGCTGAATCTCGCAAAATAATGGACTTAGCGATCCCGCTCTTTCACGAAAATGTTAAGTAAAATGAACTCTAGAAAGTAGTTTCTCAGTTTTTTGAAATTCCATCATTTAGGGGTGCAAAAGGGGTAAGTCTGTTTTTTTTATATTGGCTATTTCCGGCAAAATAATCGACTTAGCGATTCCGTTCTTCCACTACAATGTTCCTTATAATTTTATTAAAAAACCATTTTCTGCATTTTTTGATGTTGTATCATTTAGGGGTTGAAAGAGGGTGAAATGTGTTTTTCGTATATTGGCTATTTTTGGCTGAATCTCGCAAAATAATGGACTTAGTGACCCCGTTCTTTCACGAAAATATTAAGTAAAATGAACTCTAGAAAGTAGTTTCTCAGTTTTTTGAAATTCCATCATTTAGGGGTGCAAAAGGGGTAAGTCTGTTTTTTTTATATTGGCTATTTCCGGCAAAATAATCGACTTAGCGATTCCGTTCTTCCACTACAATGTTCCTTATAATTTTATTAAAAAACCATTTTCTGCATTTTTTGATGTTGTATCATTTAGGGGTTGAAAGAGGGTGAAATGTGTTTTTCGTATATTGGCTATTCTTGGCTGAATCTCGCAAAATAATGGACTTAGTGATCCCGCTCTTTCACGAAAATATTAAGTAAAATTAACTTTAGAAAGTAGTTTCTCAGTTTTTTGAAATCCCATCATTTAGGGGTGAAAAAGGAGTGAGTCTGTTTTTTTTATTGGCTATTATTTATATTGAAAATTTTAATTTAATACATGTTAACAAATTGGATTTTTATACAAATAAACAAATGATTTGATAAATTTTATCCTTTTTTTAATTGTCTTCACCATGCTCGAAAACCATAAAGCGCCACGAGTACGTGTTTAAAAAAAAATTATTAAAATATGAATTTTCCCAATTACGAATATGAACTATATCTTAATAAATTGATACGTATACATATATGGATACGCGGGCGAAGCCGCGACGGGTCCCGCTAGTTATAACATATGAATTAAAACTTGGTTTAAAATATAGTGTACTCAAATGGTAAATATCGAAACTAATAAAATGAATAACACGGATGGAAATTTATAGTACAACAACAAAATATGAAATGCCACAAAGTTTGTGGTTATTATATTTTCTAGAATGAAATATGTTTAAAAAATAATGTAAATATATATTCATAGAATGTGATTTTCTTCAAAATGGTTAAAAGTAGTCGTCCCAATTTCCACACAGAAATTCAATTCGCGTTTAAAAATTACGAATTTTGTTCCTTATCAAAAAGTTTTGAAAATTTGATGTCAACTCACAGTTGGTCTCAAATTTCCATTGCCTATTGGAAATTATATTTTTGTGACGAATCTATAGTTAAATAAAAAATATAAGCTTACTTTGCTACACCCAGTATTTACTTATATTTCAAAATATCTCGAAATTTAATGAATCCAAAATTCTACCTAACTGGAAATTGTTTATTGAAAGATAGTTAAGAACACGCACTTTTCACTCGCATTTTTAGGTAACGCGTTCTGCTTCCGAATCACAAACTGATTCGAATTTTTCCTGACATATTTGGTATATTCTGTTCGGCGGAAATTACCCAGAAGTGTAGATATGAACTTATTTCCGCTTCTTTGGTGTACCACGTCCGTTGAAAGATTTTAATGCGTTGAAGTGATTGAAAAAGTTACTTAACAATCAAATCATGAAAAACATACTAGTCGACCATGGTCAATTTCATACATTACATAAAGTGAACAAGGAAAATTCTTTAATAAGTTAAAAAATTATCAAACAACTTTCCAAGGAAGCTGGTTATACGTATTCAGCTGGTTATTGTTATCCAGTCAGTGTTACTGATCACGATTTGTATTGGGGAACAATTAGAAATTTGTTAATTCACTCCGAGTCAAATAAGCTGCACTGATGAGATCTAATAAGATCGAAACAGCTGTATGCAGATTTTGAGTCGGGGTGACTTGACAATTTCTATAATTCACCGTTCGATTGTGAATGCAGATTTTGCGTTGCTGAATACGTATAACCAGCTTCCTTGGAAAGTTGTTTGATAATTTTTTAAATTATTAAAGAATTTTCCTTGTTCACTTTATGTAATGTATTAAATTGACCATGGTCGACTAGTATGTTTTTCATGATTTGATTGTTGTATTTTGCCTATTAAGCGACTAGAATATTCGGAGCGCGCTCTCGTGAGTATATCCAAAGGTTTTAAATCACTATGTTAGTGTGCCTTGGAATCATATACACCACTGTTGTAGAGTAGATATCTTCATATCAGGAGGTACGTGTTTAAGCGACGAATTTCTGCATTTTCAGTCTAAGCCAAGGCTGCCCAAGCTCAGGCCCGCGGGCCACGATGTGGCCCGCGAACGAATTTTGAATGGCCCGCCGCCCGCGTGAGCAAGTTTAAAAATTGCCTGTCTAAAGTACATGCAGTTGGATGATATTATGGACTATTCACATACGTCAATTCAGGGTTTTATTTGAAGAATATATCAGCAAATATGTAGAGTTACAACTGTACTGCGTTGTGAGATGGTTTTCAAAGAGAATCATGTTGAAAAATTTCTTCACCTTGAGAGAGCAGGTGTTGGAATTTTAGAAGAAGAAAGGGTGTTTCATTTGGAAACTGATTGACTGAAAAAAGAATCCTGGTTGAGTGATTTTACATTTACTGTTGACATTATCAATTACCTCAATATTTTAAATCTCAAATTACAAGGAAAAAGTTGTTCACTTCCCACCGCGCTTCTGACTATGCTTACTTTGATAAGAGGATTCAAACCTGAATTAAATCTGTTTTCAATGAATTGAGCCAATGAAAATATTGCCCACTTTCCTACACTCAAAGAAATGAAAGAGAAGCTCAATATCAACACTATCCATTGTACTAAGTAGGAATCTAAAATTAGATGCTTATTAATGTCGTTTCAGAGCAGATTCCAGGAGTTCGAAGTATAAAAACAAATTGACAAATTTTTGTGTATCCTTTTACGAACAGTTTGACTGAAATAATAAGTCATCCTGCTAATATTCAGTTGGAACTCACAAATCGTCAAAATTATTCTGTAGTAAAAAACTCTTTTCAGAAAAAATATCGTCAGTCAGAAACTTCTTCAGAAGAATTTGTAGATATTTGGAAACTGGTACCAAAAGAAAATTTTCCTGCAATAACTAACCTGGCCTTCCAATTTCTAAGTAGTTTCGGTTCAACATATGTTTGTAATCCGAATTACTTATATAAAAAATAAATTTTATTGTTGTGTCTGTCAACATCTGATTTGACGCCTAATATAGGAAAATTATTGAAACAAAAAAAATTCAGAAATCACATTGATTGTGCCAATTTTTAAATTTGATTTTAAATTTTGTTAATTGTATTTCCTTAAATAGCAGAATATACCGTTTATGTTATTATTTTAATTGAACTGTCACTGGTCAGTGGCCCGCCTGTGATTTTTGAATCGTCCTTTTTGCCCGACTGTTAAAAAGGTTGGGCAGCCTTGGTCTAAGCGGTGAATTGTTGTTTCCCAATATCTTTGGTTGGATGGCGCTCTGGATTGTTATCCAGCCAGTGTTACTGACCACGATTTGTATTGGGGAACAATTAGAAATTTGTTAATTCACTCCGAGTCAAATAAGCTGCACTGATGAGATCTAATAAGATCGAAACAGCTGTATGCAGATTTTGAGTCGGGGTGACTTGACAATTTCTATAATTCACCGTTCGATTGTGAATGCAGATTTTGCGTTGCTGAATACGTATAACCAGCTTCCTTGGGAAAGTTGTTTGATAATTTTTTTAATTATTAAAGAATTTTCCTTGTTCACTTTATGTAATGAAAGTTACTTAAGACTGGGGGGCACTTGCCGATAAGAGTTAGTGAGGAGCTCAGCAACAAAAATTGAACTCCTTGTCTATAAACGAATTATTTACAACCCAACATAAAAAATTTGTGTGCAGACCTCCATCACTAAGGTCGTATTTTTGCGCGAAATGCATCGCGTCGAGATGCGATTCTGAAGGAATTAATAATTTGGTTCATTTTTAAAAAAATAAATTCGCGAAGTGCATCGCGGTTGAGGAAAAAAGTTGAAACCAACGAAGGAAAGTCACTTAACATCAACTCTATCCACGTGCCAAATTTTAACCCTCTATTGTAAAAAAAGAAATCACGAAGTGCATCGCGTACAGACTACGTTTCTTGTTTATCATTTTATCTATCAAACTTGTATGAAAATCATTATTTGAAGCAATTATTTTTATAGTAGAAATTTCTTTTGCCAAATTTGGTACGGATGATGGAATTGAAAACGCTCTGTGGATCATTGAGTAAAAAGCTCTTGAAAACTCAAAGAATAGGGTACTATTTATCTTGTTTTCAAAAATTTCTCATTGCGGCTGTGGCCGCCTTCAGTTATTAATTACGTGCTATTTAGTCCAATATCAACAGACAAGTCCGTTGATATTAGATGGGAAGGGAACCACATCTAGAATTTTCAATTTTTCTAAAAAGAAAGTATAGTTTAGAACATGTGATCTCCAAAATTACAAGTAATGTCTTTTTAAAGACAACAATCAAATATTTTAATCCTATTTTGTACATTACGTGGGTAAAGGTTTCTGTGGTTCCCTTCCCATCTAATATCAACGGACCTGTCTGTTGATATTGGACTAAATAGCACGTAATTAATAACTGAAGACGGCCACAGCCGCAATGAGAAATTTTTGAAAACAAGATAAATACTACCCTATTCTTTGACTTTTCAAAATCAAAATAATTTGAACCTATTTCGAACATTACGTGGGTAAAGGTTTCTGTGGTTTCCCTTACCATCTAATAATAACAGATTTGACTGTTAATATTGGACTGAATAGCACGTAATAAATAACAGAGAACGGCCACAGCCGGAAGATTTTAGTGAAACATAGTAGTATTTTTTAACTATTCAAATTTTTTCAAATCAATAAATGTCAAAGAAATTTCAATTCTTTCAAAAGTTTTGATAAAGCCACGAATGTCGTGGCGAAACGTCAACTTTTTAATAAAATCGAGTTTTTTGAGATTCAACAAGCCTGTTATTGCTAATAATTATCAAAAGATTATATATATATATATATATATATATATATATATGATTATATATATATATATATATATATATATATATATATATATATATATATATATATATATATATATATATATATATATATATATATATATATATATCTATATATATATATATATATAAATATATATATATATATATATATATCGAAACTCAAAGTATTATGAAAGATAGTTAAATCCAAGAAATTTATCTGTCGATCCAATTCTTTTTCAATTTTGAACTTTATATTTGGGTGAATGCTATAAATATAATTCAAAACCTGATCTAATTGTCTCGCGGTGCCCTTAAAACAAGCAATTACATCATCAACGTATCTATGCCAAAAGTTTATATGTGATGCTTTTGTAGAATTGAATAACGATATTATGTTATCTATATGTGACATGAAAATGTCTGCAATAATAAGCGGACTTAAGGGGGACCCCATAGCCAGCCCACTAGATTGTTCAAAAATTTTGTTATCAAATTGGAATTAATTTTGACCAAGACATATTATATCTAATAAGAAAATAATATCATTTATTTTAATAATATCCATAGTGGATTGTTGCAAAATATAAGTGGTTAACACTCATCTCCTGGTATATTGGAGAACATATTATCAACATCGAAGCTAACAAGAAAAGAGTTAGTAGGACTTACAAAGTTTTTCAGTTGCTGTACATACTGATGGCGAAATAGATCTAAAGGCAAGGCAAACAGAATAGTCACCAGGAAAAGTAGCGCGTTTGAGAAAAAGATTTGAAACCCACAAAGGAACTTAAGTCAACATAAACTCAATGAACGTACCAAACCTTAACACCCTCTAACTCAATCTGCAGAAGCTCTAGAGTTTGGCAATTTTCCCAAAACCACAAAAAAAAAATATCTACGTAGAAATGGCGGCGTAAAAGTTTCAGCACATTTGACTCGATGGGAGCCGCTGGATTTTCCAATATGTCCAAGGAAAAAAAAAAAATATATATATATATATATAATCATAAAACTACTTCCACACCCGACTTGCTTCGATACAAAATAGTATATATTTTCGGGGAAAATACTTCTTAAAATCTAACTGGAATAAAACTTCCTTCAGATTGTTGTGTTCTTTTTTGCATAAATATCGATCGGCATTAAATGACCTAAAAATTAATAATGGTCTTCACTTTTATAAAATTGATTTTGTGCCATTGACAACCTATCAAGCAACAACAAAATTATGTGATTGAAATACAATCTGTGGCGGAGCGGTAAAGTATGCCGTCTTCAATTGCGGTGTTTGTGGGTTCTATTCCCACCGTGCCCTTGTGTGTTGGGTAAGTCGATGTGTTTAACTGGTTAAAAATATTAACATGATGAAGAATATACTATAGTGAGGGGTGATGACTATTCAAATGGGGGTTTAGTTCTGATGTCGAGCTCTTCACAAAATAAAGAAATGTTGGATATTTACCTCAAGGAAGACTTGCGCTTGAGCTTGACGAACAAAAAACAGGATATTCAAGCTTCAACTGAAATCTACCTAACATAGGAAAGCCATTGAAGAAGTAAAATAAAACATGACAGTTTTGAAACTCTCATTTATTCGTTCAAATTTTAAACTGTCGACTTTCTTAATTTTTCCAGATTCCAATTTTAAAATGAAGATATGTACCTAATCCTAGATGTACGTAAATAATCCGAGTCAATTATTTCACATCTTTGTTCTTTAAAAAATTCTGTAAAAAATGTAAATTTCTATTTTTTTAAATTTTATACAGTAGTGACTTATACCCACTATGCTTTGGTTATTTTTATGTACGATAATAAAATTGTTCAAAATGAAAAAAATTCCCTGGAATCAAAAAAAACAATGTATTTGGGCCAGAGAAGAAAGGCTTATAAAGAACTTCATTTCAAATAGGCTAGTGTGTCTGCAAAATTTAGTATGTAGTGCATCTGTCAGATGGCGGGACTGTCCAGAATCGGACGTTTCAGAATTGTCTTCCTTCTGAAATAAAATTTCTGACTAGCACTCATCGCTTTACAATTCCTCACTATTTTAAAATTCATAAATACACAAAGATTTCAAAATTGAAGTCTTCGCAAGAATGAAATATTTGTCCCTGTATACAGAAATAGAAAATATTCTTCAAAGTTACCATTTTTATAACCACCTTATTTTTATCCAAAACCTTATAAAACAAATTAAACAAACAGTTTCTTAGAAATAGAGCATTTTATCTATGTTCAATATAACGCTTCAGAGCACTGCTATATAAAAATTTATAAAACGAACATGATATAAATAATGAATACATGTAAAACAAAAAAATTAAAAAACAAAATCAATACTCTTCATGTCCAGGCATAGGAAATTGGTTACTGAATGCCTCAATTTCTTTTCTCAGTGAAGCAATATTTTCTTGAAATTCCTTGTCTGAATTAATCACCTTTTTGAAATCAACTAACATAGGTCCAGACTTCCGACTGATTTCTTTTGCTAGTTTCAAACCACGATCAATAAAATCGACTACTTGATCAATATCTTTCTCTACAAGTCCACGAGTTGTTAGAGCAGGGGTACCTAAAAATTTCCAAAAATAAATTACTTGACTCAAAATAATTATTCAACATAAAAAACGAAATAAATAAGCTCAAATTATTTTGAAATGTTAATTATATTTTAAGAATTGTAACTATGGAACTAGGAAGTTCATTATTACAGACACAAAATAGATTCATGTTGTTTTGAAATGATTCAATTATTGTGATATTCTTGATTGATTTCAAATTCATTCGCATTCGTTTTTTCCCAATGTAATTCAATTATCTTTTATCGCTACTCACCTAACCTAATTCCAGAAGGATTTAGTGCACTTTTATCGCCAGGAACAGTATTTTTATTACAAGCAATGGAAACATGTTCTAAAGTATATTCAGCCTTAGAACCAGAAAGTCCAATATTTCTCAAGTCAAGAAGTATCAAGTGAAGGTCTGTGCCCCCCGTTACAATTTTATACCCCTTTGATTCTAAACCAGCGCACAATCTCTTTGCATTAGCAAGAATTTGTTGCTGATATTTTCTAAATTCAGGCGTTCTTGCTTGTTTCATAGCTGTTGCTACTGCTGCTATTTGGTGATTATGGGGACCACCTGAACAAAATTTTATAGTTTTATTAAAATTTACAAGTTAATATGAAATATGAACAATGGTTTTAGCATTATTACCTTGCAAGCCAGGGAATACTGCCTGATTTATTTTATTCTCCAAATCATACATAATTTTCTCTCCCTTATTGTTTACACTTTGTACACCTTTCCTAAAGAAAATGGCACCAGATCTTGGACCTCTCAAACTTTTATGTGTAGTTGTGGTCACAATATCACTATATTCAAAGGGATTGGCAGTAACACCTACAACATAAGCATATGTAACCAAAGAGTGTAATAAATATATAAAAATTAAAAACTACAGAAACAAACAAAAAATATTAGAGTAAGTATATTACATTCAATAATATATGTATAAAATACTCACCAGCCGCTACCAAACCAGAAATATGTGCCATATCAGACAACAGATATGCTCCTACATCATCACATATTTCTCGGAATTTCTTATAATCTAGGGCTCGAGAATAACAGCTGACTCCTGCAATAATCAATTTTGGCCTGAAAAGCCTAGCTGTTTTAAGGAGTGCCTCATAATCTATAAGACCAGATTCAGCATTCACCTGAAATTGATAATGTGAGTGAATTAATATACTGATCAAATTTACTAACTCACTTTATATGGCATTGATTCGAAGAAAATGGATGTGGCTGAGATTTTCTTCTTTGGGGTGAAGAAACCATGACTTAAATGTCCTCCATCTGGTAAATCAAGTCCCATAATCCTACCGTGAGGTTCAACAATAGCTGAAATTAGAGTTGATAGTATTTAAAAATCATAGGTATATGACTAATCAGATCAAATATTTTCAAGAGGTATCACCTGTGTAAACAGCAAAATTTGCTGGACATCCAGAGAGTGGTTGAACATTAACTCCCCATTCTTCAGAATTCAGGCCAAAAGCCTCAAGTGATCTCTTTTGGGCTAAAAGTTCTATTTTATCAATGAACTCATTTCCACCATAATACCTTTAAAAAAACACCTTACTTAAATATGAATACAAGAATCATGTTAGTTAAGCAATTAAAATATAAAAATTATTCTAAAATATTAATAAATAATTATTTACGTAATCTTTATGAACTGATCTGAAGCCTAAACTTCTTTAAATTAATATAGTACCATATTTTATCATTCAAAATCAGCAGAAAATTAGTGAAAAAAAATTAAAGTTGTCCATTGCAATAGATTCTTAGAAACATTAATTTAGCTTTAACGTTTTCACAAATTCAAACTATCATCCTTTTACTGAATCTGACAGTATGTTGTTCGTTTTTAGTCTCGCATAAATTGAATTACTTTTTCTTACGATGCTGTAATATATTTCATATCAAGACCCGAACTGGTAGCAGCTTAAATTACAATTAAGATAAATTATATTTAACAACTATTTGCAAAAGGTGGGTGGCAGTATATGAAAGTTATCATTAACATAGCATACCATCATTTGACCCTTCGCTCACCTTTGCCCTGGCATTCCTTCTGAATATTTATTTGTCAAGCAAGAACCCAGGCACTGAAGTACCGCCATCGAAGTAAAGTTCTCAGATGCAATCATTTCCAATCCAGAACATTGTCTTTTTTTTTCATTCTTGATAATGTCATATAATTCTGGATCTGAATCCCATAAATTTGCAGTTAAAGATTTGATAAGTGAATCGGTCATCTTCACCTGGTTCTGAAACGTCCTTTTCAAGAATACCTGTAAACGTATTTTGGATTTTGTAAGAGCAAACAGCATGTAGATGATGTTCTCTAAAATAGAACAATAAGGTACTTAATTAGTAGCTACAGTCTTAGAAATACTTGAATATAAATTGAAATATTGAAATTTTATTGAATAGCTAACCTGTCAAAAAAACTGGCGATTTTATTAACTTAACATCAAATAAACCATGTAGATAGTATAGGTTAGTTATGTTATGTTACTAAAGGAAAGGAATAAGATTAAGAACTCCGAAGTCCGAACTCCTCTACCTTCTACTTTTACTATCAACGTATCAATAGTAATAGTAAATAGTATCAATCTATCAATTTGAGAATTTTTGTTGAAGCACGCAATCGCAATGGCCAATGAGCGCTGCCAGATTTTTTAATATGGATGCGCATACGCGAACCGCGAAAGTCTGAATGAATTCCTTTAACCTATTTTTGAATTTGACATTCCTCAGATTTTATAATTTAATTGAACCTCTTCAATTTTCAATAAGGGAGTATTCTTTTTTCTTTAAAATTTGAAACTCGTATGTATCAATATTGTTTCGAAAAATAATGGCCGTTAGGAATTGCTCATATTTAATAACTATGAGGTATTCGGCATTCCAACAGGTGTGGTAAGTTCATGTGTCGTTAATTCCATGCACATTTCAAATAATTTTCTTTGAAGAATTTTCAAGATATACTATATATTATAATAAAATGAATAAAGGTTATTGTATCTAATTGGCGTTCACTAGAAGACAATTTTGCTTCATTCGACCAAATTGAAAGCAAAACATATAAAGTAATATTCTAAACCATACCAAAAATCTGCATTGGATTTCATGGATAATAGATTTATAAGATGTTAATTATTTCTATGTAACTTTCATCAATGTCTAATATAGTTCCACATATTCATTAGATTTCTACCATAAATTTCACTTACATAAAGAATCAATTAAGCATTAAGATTTTCTGTAACTATTATCGTCAGGGAAAATTAATGAAGTATATATTTTTTGAGAATGTATTTAAAATAATTACATATAATGATTTCTGTACTTCCTTTGTAAAATAATGAAAATAATAATTTATGAAATTGTCTAACAAAAATGGGAATAATTGATTAGGAGAGAAGTAATCCAGACTTCCAGAGGGAACCGTAAACATAACCCTAAAGAAACCTTCATTTCAGAAGATGTCGAATATAAAACTTTTGAGGGTTCAAATACAACTAGAATTAAAAACTCTTTCGTTTCAGATATAGAACAAAGTTGACAGTGTTGACCTGTTGACACATTGTACACGAAAAACTAAAAAGGGATCTACGTCTGAGTACCTCAAAAACCATTTCTGAAAGATTACTCAAATAAACAATCTGTTAAAATGTAGTTAAATAAATAATATATTCAGATGAATTTAGTATTCTATCACCGCCGATATCCATATGTGACAATTTTGTGACGTGTTCATTAAAAAAAATCTGATGCAACAATGCATTCTATTCTTTATCTAGGATATAACATAACCTCAACGCAGATAAAATGTTTATCGACAAGATAATTCAGCAACAGGTCAATATATGGAGTCAGTATGGATACGTTTTCGGAATTGAATTTTCAAACATCATGCACAAATTTGTGTTTAGAAATGCCAGCAATGAATACCTACTTTGTGTTGATTTATCTATTGTGCAGACTTACTTGTGAGGAAAAACCAAGCAGGTGGTTTCCATATGAAAACACAGCGCGGGAAAACATTTATATTTGAAATATTAATTTTAGTTAAAAATGTTTGCTACTCAAAATATAAAAGAATAACAGCTCATCTACTTCTTAGAATAACTTAACACTAAATCGCATAGCTTAATGGCATTTTTTATCTCAGTAGAGGTTGAGTAATGATATTATCAAGTCTTGTATAATATAGTTTAAATAATAATTGAAATATTGCTTGATTAGTTTGTCATGTTATCGTTTTGATATTACTAAGTATATTTAGCGTTATCATTCAGAGAATATTATTTTTTCAGTAGTTGAAGTTTGAAATACAGGGGTGTATGAAAAATGAATATGTCGGATTGCTTAACAATTTTTCTTAAACTGAAAATGTTGAAGGTTTATTCACGCACAAAAAAAACTTTTTTATTAAATTTATTTAAGTAGCTATTATAGAATTTTCAACTTATGGAATAAAATAATAATTTGCCTGCTGATACCATAGTTAAGTATAGAATATGAATTAATCATAATAAAATAATTATAATATATATATATATATATATATATATATATATATATATATATATATATATATATATATATATATATATATATATATATATATATATATATATATATATATATATATATATATATATATATATATATATATATATATATATATATATATATATATATATATATATATATATATATATATATATATATATACATATATATATATATATATATATATATATATATATATATATATATATATATATATATATATATATATATATATATATATATATATATATATATATATATATATATATATATATATATATATATATATATATATATATATATATATATATATATATATATATATATATATATATATATATATATATATATATATATATATATATATATATATATATATATATATATATATATATATATATTTATATATATATATATATATATATATAATATATATATATATATATATATATATATATATATATATATATATATATATAACTTTTTGATAATTATTAGCAATAACAGGCTTGGTGAATCTCAAAAAGACATATTAGCTTAATATTTTCAAAAAAAATGTGAAGAAGTTCATATTCGGCTTTTTCAGGCCAAAATACGCAAGAATCCGAATATATAACCAGGAAAACAGAGATGTAAACAAACCGTTAATGGCCCATAGAGTAGTACCGATATTAGCCGTTCCGGCGACAGTATCGAGTGTCGAACGGACGATCTTATTTAATTTACTAATTCGTTTTGTAAAGACGATTGTTAGAGTATCGGGAGGTACACAGCATTAATCCAGTATTAATCCTCTGAACCGAACCATACCTCGTCTCATCCGCCTCGAGTCATCCGCCTTTAATGGACTTATACATAAAATTTCAAAAGAACATAGCAAATCAATAAGTGCCTTCATTGATACATTATAATCACTCGACAAAAATCTTTAGAAAGAATCACTGATTTAGTGTATGCTTCAGTATTTATTTGAAGTTTAACAGAAGTTATAACATAAAGAAGAATTACCAATTTACAGTAATCATCTTGATCTATTAGTCAATTAGTGCAATGCAATACTATTAGATGCAGAATTAGACCCACAAATAATTTATGTATATCACAATATGCATCAAAACATTGCTTGTTATTACAAATTTCATCTCTTTATAAACTATTCTTTTTGTGTACAGTTAACACTATGATTTGTACTTTTAACATCTCAATTCCTTACTATTGCCTAATTTTTTAACGCACTCGTAGTTCAAAATAGAAAAAACATTGGATTAATTAATTTTTTATTCAAAACGCTCCATAATAGTCTAATTTTATCATAATGTTAAATAATTTGGATCTCCTTACACAAAAATATTAAATAATCATCCTTTATCATTTTTACACTCACGTCTTTATCAGAAAGACTTCCATGCAAATAAAACAAACAGTTCCTTAGAAATAAATAATTTGAACTATACTTTCAATATAAAATATGTACAATGCCAAATATTTAAAAAAATCGATATAAAAAAATCGATATAAAAAAATTATCAATATTCTTCATATCCAGGCATAGGAAATTGGTTACTGAATGCCTCGATTTCTTTCCTCAATGTAGAAGTTTTTACTTGAAATTCCTTGTCCGAATGAAACATCTTCTTGAAATTCACTAACAGAGGTCCAGACTTCCGACTGATTTCTTTTGCTAGTTTCAAACCACGATCAATAAAATCGACAACTTGATCAATATCTTTCTCTACAAGTCCACGAGTTGTTAGAGCGGGGGTCCCTAAAAATTTCCAAAAATAAATTACCTGACCCAAAATAATCATTCAACATAAAAAACGAAATAAATAAGCTCAAATTATTTTAAAAATGTTAATAATATTTCAAGAATTGTAACTATGGAACTAGGAAGATCACTATTACAGACACAAAATAGATTCATGTTGTTTTGGCACAATTAAATTATTTAGATATTCTTGATTGGTTTCGAATTCATTCTGTACTTATTTTTTATGTAATTCTTAGGTGCAATAAAGATTATTATTATTATTATTATTCAATGTAATTGAATTATCTTTTATCGCTACTCACCTAATCTAATTCCAGAAGGATTTAGCGCGCTTTTATCGCCAGGAACAGTGTTTTTATTACAAGCAATAGAAACATGTTCTAAAGTATATTCAGCCTTAGAACCAGACAGTTCGACATGTCTTAAGTCAACAAGTATCAGGTGAAGGTCAGTGCCACCAGTTACAATTTTATATCCTTTCGATTCTAGCCCAGTGCACAGTCTCTTTGCATTAGCAATAACTTGTTGCTGATATTTTTTGAATTCAGGTGTTCTTGCTTGTTTCATAGCTGTTGCTACTGCTGCTATCTGGTGATTATGGGGGCCACCTGAACAAAATTATGTAGTTTTATTAAAATTTACAAGTTAATATGAACTATGAACAATGGTTTTAGCATTCTTACCTTGCAAGCCAGGGAATACTGCCTGATTTATTTTATTCTCCAAATCATACATAATTTTCTCTCCCTTATTGTTTACACTTTGTACACCTTTCCTAAAGAAAATTACACCAGATCTTGGACCTCTCAAACTTTTATGTGTAGTTGTGGTCACAATATCACTATATTCAAAGGGGTTGGCAGTTACGCCTACAAAATAAGCACATCTAGCAAACATACTCAATAATATAAATAATTGGAATCCAGACAATCATAACGAATTGATACACTCCACTAAATTTAGATAAATCCCTGAGTTAATCAGAAACTAAACCAAAAAGTAGCAATGGTATCCCCCAATACTATGTTTTAATGCAATATGCTAGATAGTCGAGTAATCCTAAATTTTGATATTCAATTAAAACTGAACATTTCCTGAATAGCTTAAGAAATTCCAAAAATAGTTTGAAATTTTTTTCACAAATGAAACATTATAAGTACAAACTCACCAGCAGCTACCAAACCAGAGATATGTGCCATATCAGACATCAGATATGCTCCTACATCATCACATATTTCTCGGAATTTCTTATAATCTAGGGCTCGAGAATAACAGCTTACTCCAGCAATAATTAATTTTGGCCTGAAAAGCCTTGCTGTTTTTAGGAGTGCCTCATAATCTATAAGACCAGATTCAGGATCCACCTGAAATTTATATTGTAAATGAATTAATATATTGATGAAATTAACTAACTCACTTTATATGACATTGATTCGAAGAAAATGGATGTGGCTGAGATTTTCTTCTTTGATGTAAAGAAACCATGCGTTAAATGTCCACCGTCTGGTAAATCTAGACCCATAATTCTACCGTGAGGTTCAACGATAGCTGAAATTGATGTTGATAGTATTTCAAAAATCAATTTTCTTGTGAAATATATCACCTGTGTATACAGCAAAATTAGCTGGTGATCCAGAGAGAGGTTGTACATTGACCCCCCATTCGTTAGAATTCAAACCATAAGCTTCCAGTGATCTTTTTTGGGCTAAAAGTTCTATTTTATCTATAAACTCATTTCCACCATAATACCTTGAAAAATTTCACTTAATAAGTAAGTTTATTTTCAATAAATATCTCTATCACTAAAAGAAATTAAAACAAAAAATAATAAGGAAGTTTTTGTAAAAGTATTTAAAAATTTTATCGACTGATTGTATTTCAAGCTGTGAAGTTAAATGTTTTTACATCTGTTGAAGTAATAATGATATATCTTATTTTGTAACTCATATCATGCGAGATATTTATTGCAATAGGTTCTCAAAAATATGTTGACAAACTTAAAAATAAAAAAACTACAACGAATAAATAAACTGATTTTAGAGTATAGAACTTCACCTAAAAATTATGCGATACTAAGGGTACAGGTAGGTTGAATTCGAAGTATATATATATATATATATATATATATATATATATATATATATATATATATATATATATATATATATATATATATATATATATATATATATATATTGTTGGGATTTTTCGTGGTATAACAGATATTAAATGACTAATAAAATTTGACTTAATTTACTCGACGTTTCGGCTCTATTTTTGGAGCCTTTTACAAGAGTTTCATCAAGAGTCTGTAAGATAAAATATAATTTAAAACTAGTTCACAATAAAAAGGATGATATTAAAAATGTACCTCACTACGGATCGTTTTGTTTTATTTTCTTGTGCTGTGGTAAGTTCCAGCTCGTGTGAACGACTGGTTTATGAATCCGAAAAACAGGTGTCGAGTCATAATCGTTTCATGTGTCTTCGCGTTATGCGCCTTTTATAATATTTGGGAGTACACAGTGCTCAAATTATTCACGTCTGAACGGTTATTGATTACATTTTGTAGATTTTTCTGGATATGTATCATTTCTAAAATTTCTCTTTTCTTTGTGTTAGTTTCTGTTGCCAAAATTCTAGTTTTGTCGTAGTTGAAACTATGTCCGTCTGTTTGTTTGTGTTTATTCAGTGCCGTGATCTGTGTTTTTGAATATTTATGCGTTTTAATTCTTTCTTTCAAGTATTGCATTGTTTGACCTATATATGTCTTATTACAGTCGTTGCATGGGATTTCGTATACTGTGTGTGTCTTGTCCATTAGAGGTGTTTTGCTTTAGAGTTTTGTGTAAATTTGTTTTACTTGGTTTTGTGGTTTGTAGGCTATTTTTATTTCGTATGGTTTTAGTATGTGACTTATTCTTTGTGATAGTGAGGGTATGTATGGCAGTGTTGTGTATTTGGATGTTTTGTTGTTTTCATGTTTGGTGTTTGTTTGTTCTGTGTTGTATAATTCATAAGTTCTCTTTTTTGTTATTTGGTTTATCATCAACTGAGGATAACCATTTTTCTGTAGTAGTGTATTTGTCTGTTTCAGTGTTTGTGGTCTAAGAATGGGTGATGTCAGTTTCAGGCTTCGGTCGATATAATTTGTTATGATGGCTATTTTTTGTGAAATGGGATGGTTTGATTTAAAGTGTATGAGTCTGTCGGTGGATATGGGTTTCCTATACAATTTAGTGAGGATCTTATTTCCGTGTTTAATCAAAGTCATGTCCATAAAATTAAGTTGGTTGTCTTTCTCTTTTTCCATTGTGAATTTAAGTTTTGGGTGGATGTTGTTGAATTTATTCTGTATTTGTTGTATCTGGTCCTCATTTGCCACTAAAAGGCAGTCGTCCACGAATCTTTTGTAGAGTGTAATATTTGTCTCTGTTTGTTTTATTATCTGTTCTTCCATGTATTCGATTGCCATTTGGGCGATGGTGGCTGATAGCGGGCTGCCCATAGCTACGCCTTCTTTTTGTTGGTAGAATGTGTCCTTGTATTGGAAGTAGTTTGTTCCCAGAATAAACCTTACAGTTTCTGTGAATTCCGTCTTAGAGATGTTGGTGAAGTTCTTAATTTCGGTCCATTTGTTTTCGATTATTACAGGAATGATGTCAGTGGGGATGTTTGTGTATAGGGAAACAATATCAAGGGAAAATAGGGTAGACTTTTCAGTTATTACTACTTGGTCTATTTCCTTTTTTAATATGAAGGAGTTTTTTATGGTATATGGGTTTTTGTTCACAACATTGTCAAGAACTGAGGATAAGAATTTAATTTTTAATATCTGTTATACCACGAGAAATCCCAACAATCTATAATATACAGATACAAAACCAATCCAAATGAATATATATATATATATATTATATTATATATATATATATATATATATATATATATATATATATATATATATATATATATATATATATATATATATATATATATATATATATATATATTGTATATCTACTAGTCTACTACCCACCTTTGCCCTGGCATGCCTTCTGAATATTTATTTGTCAAGCAAGAACCCATACACTGGAGTACAGCCATTGAAGTGAAGTTCTCAGATGCAATCATTTCCAATCCAGAACATTGTCTTTTTTTTTCATCTTTGATAATATCATATAATTCTGGATCTGAATCCCACAAATTAGCATTCAAATTTTTGATAACTGACATCTTCAGCTGATTCTGAAACGTCCTTTATGTAATATCTATGAAAAATATCATTTTTAAGTGAAATCCGCCAGAGTATAATAAACAGCATTTTTTAAAATTTAATTATCTCTAGAAAAATTACTCGAAAGGTAAATTTAAATTTGAATATTATTGAAACTAGCCTCATAAATTCTAACCTGAGTTGTTTTTAACTTTAAAATAGGAACAATATAAGCACAATGGAGATGATAATTCTTCAGCGTATAGAAAGATCTAATTAGTGTTCAATAATATCAATGAAATGAGGCAGAAATTTGAAACCAAAATAAGTTATTTTTCCTACACGCACAAGCTTTCATCATCTCAGATAACATGTTGATCCAGCTAGGTATTGCGAAAAAGGTTAATGTATAGGTCAGTATAATGAAATTACAATTGATTTGTTTTCGAAATTGTTCTTTTAATTATCTTACGCCAATGTCAGTATCAAAATAATTACAATTTAATATGAATAACGATATTTGTGATAATGGACCTAATCAGGCCCGGATTAACCATTAGACAGAGTAGGCAACTACGGGCCCCGAATCGACTAGGGGCCCTCGCACGCACCAAGAAAAAAAAATTTCATCGAATGAAAATTTTATTGGAAACAGTGTTGCCAATTACACATTTCAAAAAGTCGTTAACGGACGCTTGAAAAGTCGCTAGATGTCGCTAGCTATGGACAATCAAAAGTCGCTAGAAGTCGCTAAATATCAGTAGACGAGAGCAATTTTTTCAAGTACCTTTAATTCTATAGTGTTTTACACAGAAATGGGACACAGTTTCTTGATCTATTGAAATAAAAGAAAATAAGTTGATTTACTTACAAAGAATAATAATTATTGTAATCGGTATAAAACAATTGAGAATAAAAAATCGAGAAATTGATACCAAAAATAAAATAATACATGAAATATTATTTATTGCCGCCAATTGAAAAAATGATTATTTCACAAATAAAAAGTCTAAAACATAATACTAAAAATGATGAAAAACTTTCTTCATTCATCATCAGAAACTATCGCTAATAATCTGAAATGGTTAATGTAGCCGTCTTGAAACTGGAATTAATACGTGAAGTAGATGGCTGAGGGTGCCATGTACGTTTGCCAAATGAATTGTTTCCAATTTTCTTTAGCTAGCAGCTTTTATTGGTTCTTCTTAAAGATATTTAATCATTAAAATAGAGTTTAATGACTGCAGACTGAATAGCAGCATTCGAATGTGGTACGAAAATACTTTTTTATTTAAACTCTAAAAGTCGTTAGAATAGTCGCTAGATTTTTTTTTGTCGCTAGACACTTAATTTAAGCCGCTAAAGACAATGAAATGTCGCTAGATCTAGCGACAAAGTCGTTGAATTGGCAACACTGATTGGAAAATTTGTATGAAATTCCTCAACAATATTCTTAAAGAAATGAAATACTTCATACATACAGAACCATCTAGTATCGAGTAGTAGAACTAATCAACTGTCTTCGTTCAACAATGTCTCAGAACCGTTTGAATTCGTTGTCGAGAATGGCCATTGAAAATGATGTATTAGAAAGGGTCAACTTACAAAATGTTTTGAACGATTTTGTTTCAAAAAAGGTTAGAAAAGTTCATATTTAAACTTACTGTACTGTACAAAAACAATAAATATCTTGGAAGTTGACTTTTTCCAATTTGTACTTCAAAAAGCTGCACTATCGTGCAGCTCATTGAATATAGAACATAGTGTAACATAGTAATGTAATGTAGTAATGCAGTTTTCAATGTAATATTGTTTTGATGTTCTACATTAAATATTATTATTATTATTATTATAATTCTGAATAAATATGAAGTGGGTAATTAAAAAAAAAAATGTTTTCTTTCGTTTATTGTATGTTGTTGCGTTTAACTAGATTAAATTTAAAATAACCCGCGTCCCGTCTCATTTCTCTTTCCTAACCCATCATGCAACCTGGATCATCATTCATCACTGATCTATAACCTATTCATTAAGACCATTTCAATAAAGCTAACAGGATACCAGGAGCTAACAGGAGTTGATCAACTTTTGTACTTACATCCCTTTATCAACTTGAAAAGACATGAGGTCCGGACAGAGTTCTTGCCTAGGGGCCCAGACAGGGTTAATCCGGCCCTGGACCTAATGTTACTTCACACACACCTACTGATAATGAAGTGAGGGCGTAGTGGATTTGTTTCATATAGTATAGTATACTCTAAATTTGAATTATAATTATACATTTTTCCTATTCAGAAGAAAAAATAATGTGTATTACACTAACTTATCTGCGAATTGATTGCGATGGGGAAAGTCTAAATAGAATGCAATATTCAATATCAGTTGAAGTTGAGTAATAATATTGTCAATAATTGGTTAATAATATGACTGGAATATTTTTTTTAATTATGAGAATGTCATCATAATTCCAATATTTCCAGTTATCTTCTATATATGATTTACAAACCATTCGAATTTTAAATGCAGAGATATTAAATAAATAGAGTTTAATTACTTCCCCTTCATTCTTTTTTTTTGATGGTATTTGTCTAAGCCAAATTTTTTATGAACTTTGAAGACCTTGATGGAAGACCCAATGACTGGACGACTAAATTTGTTGTTGCTAACGTTGCAAATTTATCAGCGTTTTCATTTGGATAAATCCTCGAGTGCTATTCAACCAACAAGATAATTATTTTATTTGTTGTTCTACTTCATATAACCAACTAAGGATACCTATGCTTGTTGAAGATGTGTTAAACTTGAGATGTGTAAGCGAAGGTAAATTCCGAGTATTTTGTAAGTACTTCAAGCACTTACTGTACTTATAAACAATTCCTTAAATATATCGAAGGTTGATTTATTGATTTAATTAATGAACCCTTCTTCCAATTAGATTAAGAACAAATAAAAATTGTCCCCGTAGCAGTACATGGCAAAGATTCAAAGCAAGCTCTGTAAAATGCCTAAATTCTACTATTTATGAATAGATGCATTCCTATAGAATAAGCATCAGCACCTAGTCAATAAATGATCTTATACCTACTATAATAGAAACAAAATGATTTGATCTACTCTCCAACAATTGTAACAAACACATTTCATATAATAAAATCTTAATATGTTTCATATTAGATCTATACCTTGCGGAAAGACCAATGTATAGAATATCCTCTTTTAACTTACTAAGAGAAGTATTATAATACGCTCCTGAGATACCAGCAAAGTATGTCAACAAACCTCCTTTATTAGTGAAAATTCTATAAATATCATTTATCACAAGATATATACTCTAAGAGGTGCTGAAACTTGAAACCCTTACGGTTTAGTTCAACAATATAAAAAGCTCACACATCCCATCCCATTGACCAAGCTAGTTCGTCGAGTACTTAGCGTACGCTGATGGCTAGTATTTGGAAGGTCTCGGGTTCAAACCCAGTGGCCGACTGGTCTGCCATGAGTTTTTTTCAGAGGTTTCCTCATGGTAATGTAAGTCACTGCTTGCAAACTTATAAGGCGAATGCTGGGCCAATATTAATCCTCTGAACCCTAGCCCTACCCACACTTCCTATGTTCCATAAATATCCCGTCTCACCTATCCTCAATGCGCTTGTACATACAGTGTATCCTCTGATCTGGCTGAAGGAGTTAAACCCAAACTCAAGCTGCCCGCCTCCCTGACACATACTTCAGGGAGGAATGAAACACTTGTGTTTTCTTTTCCTTCCTTTCATCCCATTGTTCTAGTTGAGATAGTTCACATTTGGTTCTAGAAGTGGAAAAAGAATGGCAAGATGCATGCCTTTCGTAATGAAATAGAAAACAGAATTATTATTATTATTATTCGCATTTGTTAGAGTTATATCAAAAATATATTATGTTACCTCTAACGCCATCTATTATCTATTTAAGTAAGTTTTTAGGTTAAGTTAGTTCTTGTAACTTCCTCAATAAAGTTAAAGTTAGTCTCTTGTTACCTTCCGAACAGTTCAGATCTTTGTTTTATCATTACTCCTTACTACTTATCACCACGTGCTTGTACTCTTTTTTTACAGCATTAATATTAATTGCGATACCAGATAACCTCTACTTCTACTCCTACATAATTTAACTTCAACTGAAGATATTCATTAGATATTAAATTACCATAATCATCAACAGAAATAATATCTTAAGTCAGAGAACAGAAATCTACATATTAAAAACCATATGAAAAAGTTTCAGAAATTTATTGAACATTTACAGGAATCTATTTGTGTATTCCTCAAATAGAAACCTGTATTCCTTAAGCATTAAGCTAAATTATTTTCGACTACAATTATGTTAATTCCGAAAAAAACATAATGACAAATTTGATGTAGACGACTACAAAGGATTTGACTATTCAAACTGCATGAATTTCAATCATTTATTTTACAGTTTTCTTAGTTCTAAAATTTTAGATAGATGGCCATAGTTCCAGCTGACAGTTCGCCATTGCTACAAAAAATTAAAGCGGCTCTTCCACAGAAATGCCACCATTTTGTTTATTTTTCAACAAAAAAGTGTAGTGTCGGCAAATCCATAAAATACTAGTAATAAATTTAGGCGATTTATAAGTCTCATGCTTTCCGAAAGTTACTAAATACAGTCGTATATATGTTACTTGTGTGTGCCCCTCGCCCAGAGGGTTCAACAAATAGCAGACATTGGGCGCATCGCAAGTAAGCACTTTGTCAAATTGACTGCTGTCTCGGGCACTAAAAATAATCATAATTCGAACAACAGCAATTCTCGTTTTATCTCTGAAGACAAAGAAATCGTTCTAACTTTGAGTAATAAAAAAGGCAAAGGTGTTTTCTTATTCGGAAATACAAAAGAAAAATCGGCAACCCCAAAAACGCCACCCTTTATAATGAATCACGTAACGGGTCACTACCGAAGGAATGAAGAGAATGCTAATCCCCAAAATAACGTGAATGAAGTGATGGAAGAAATGGAAACTCAGGAAGGTAAGTCAAAAACAGCCATGAATTCGCGAAATCAAAATTGACAGTTCAGTATTGCCTTGACTGATGACAAGTTTGATAATTTCTTAACTCTGGGGGCTTAGTTCTGTGCTAGTTTTACTGTGGGAGTATTTATATAGTGACTACAGTGGAGTACATCACAGATACAGGCGGGGACATGGATCAGACCAATGGAGATATCATGGTAGGGCCCCAAATGGACCCCAACATGCCCATCCTTCAAGATGCTGACATGGAGGAGGATGAGGCTCGTTCAGAAGCCACTTTTAGGTTCACAGTACCCCAATTTAGCAAACTTAAGGTAATTCTCAATTCTAACCTATATTTATGGGGTCCAAACCTTTGGATTCCAATTATCTTTTTACAAGAATAATCTGATGTTTATTGTTTTCATCACTCATTAGGAAGATCATATATGTATATTTTCATATATTAAACAGGAATTCACTTTAAGTTTTCTTCTTACAATATGGCAGTGTATTATTTTACAAAATGTTCTTGCTTGATTTGTAAAATATTACACTTTTTTTTGTTTAATACTTTTACAAAATTTCCAACTCAACAATTATCGAATCAGATTTTCTTATTATATTGGCTTTTTGCCACCTCATGCATAAAAGTTTAACTTGTAGTATTTCTCCTTTTCCCTAGGATTCGATTCTGTCGCCTCCTTGCTATGTTCGGAACTTACCTTGGAAGATTATGATCATGCCCCGCTCTAGTCAAGCACAAGATCGATCTACCCAAAGGTCTCTAGGATTTTTCCTGCAATGCAATGGTGAAAGCGAATCAAGCTCTTGGTCGTGTTATGCCACAGCTGAACTTAGGCTGCTTAGCGTTCGACCTGAAATTGAACATTTTTCTAGAAAAATTCAACATTTGTTCTTTTCTAAGGTAAATGAAGATGAATGAGTATTACATTTTGTCATTATACCTATCAGTTTGAATAAGAAAAATAAGAGAAGTACGAAAATTTAACCGTATGTTTACCACACAAGACAACAATAAATTTGGGTTAAGTATTTCTGATAATATATGAAGTATTGGTTAAATAATAATAATAGATGCTTTTATTGTTGTAAAAAAAGTAGTTTAATATATTCCATGTAGTTCAAAAAATACATTTTTGCATAGATTACTTTTGAGTCATCTTGATCCTTATCAAGGATATATTTTCAGTGAAACTAGACAAAACAACATGATTACTTTCATTGTTTTTCTTTCTTATATAAATGTGGTGTATTATGAAACTTTCTTACTTAAGTGTTAAGTAACCTGACTTGGATCTTCGGATTTCAATTGAATGAATTTTCAGTTGAAATAATTACAGATAAAAAATTAATTACATTTTCATTTTGAATATAAAATGAATCTACGTAAATATAAATTCAATTTATATGATGGTTTTATGTACTTTAATAGGTAATGCACATTGTGAATATTCATGAACCTCACAAATTATTATCTTGTCTATAAAAATGAATATTTTTGGAAATCTTAAATTGCAGGAAAATGATTGGGGTTTTTCACATTTTATGTCGTGGAATGATGTATTGGATCCTGAAAAGGGATACATCAAAGATGATGCTATCACTTTAGAGGTACACGTAAACGCCGACGCCCCTCATGGAGTCTCTTGGGATAGTAAGAAGCATACAGGTAAACATGCTCGTGTTTTAATAACTTCAATTGACAGCTTGCTTAACATTTGGTGGAACATTACTCGACATATATGTTTCATGCTATTAACCATTATAAATATGTTTCTTAATGCTTTAAACATGCAAAAATCTATATGGACCTTTTAGAACCACAAGAGATTACATAGGCCAGCTCCTGGTAGGGATGTGACCTCGATTCGGAAAAATCGATTAGTCAATAATCGATTTTTTTTGCTTAGAGATGAATCGATTTGTGAAAAATTGATTTAAAAGAAAAATAATCGATTTTTATTTATACTTCGACTTTCTATACGAAAAATGCCTATTCGATGTATTAGTGGAAATATATTATGAATATCTAATTTTAATTCAATTGAAGTGAAAACTATTCAAGATAATAAGTACCAAAATATAGGCAAATGGACCATTTTCATATTTTCTTACTGTCGCCAGCAAATTTTAGTAGGAGTTTTACTAGAGGAAGACATTTTTATGGTTAACGACAATTATTTTGACACTTCAAAACTTCAAAGATGAAAATAAAAACCATAGATATATACTATATATTGAGTACAGATATATATTAAGATTTCTATGGTATAAACAAAAAAGATCACAACTTATTATATATTAGTACGTACAGATGGCGCTGATTTTTTATCGACTTGTTCAGTATATTTATCCATTTTTTCATCCATCGCACAGATAGCTCCCTTTACAAAAATCGATTTAAAATGTGTAATTCTTATAATCGATTTATTGAAAATCGATGTTTACCATTAGTAAAATCGATTATAAAAAATCGACAATGAAAAAAAAATAATCGATTAAAATAAAAATCGATTATTTATTCACATCCCTAGCTCCTGGTACTTACCTAAATGAACGTTAGGATATCCCCACTCGTAAAAACAGCAATATATTGAGTAGATAGATTGTTGCATTTTCAAAACAGTTAGAAAACTAAATAATGCGTCAATATTCCAAATCATATATGTCGCGTAAATTAGCAAGTCATGTGATTTATATTTGTTTCTTTTTGTTAAGATAAAAAAATATGTGATGAACTATATTCTAGGTTTTGTTGGTCTTAAGAATCAAGGAGCTACCTGCTACATGAATTCTTTGCTACAAACCCTCTATTTTACTAACCAATTGCGGAAGGCAGTATATAAAATGCCTACCGAGTCCGACGATTCCACCAAATCTGTGGCCTTGGCACTTCAAAGAGTATTCCATGAGCTCCAGTTCTGCGACAAACCTGTCGGAACTAAAAAATTGACGAAGAGTTTCGGTTGGGAAACATTAGACTCCTTCATGCAACACGATGTTCAGGAATTTCTTAGGGTGAGCTAACAGAAATAATTTTCTCTTTCTTTTTTATTTTTTTTGTTGAGCAAACTGAAATTATTTCAAATGCGAACTTTTCAGGTCTTGCTGGACAAATTGGAAAGCAAGATGAAGGGAACCTGCGTCGAGGGTACAGTTCCCAAACTTTTCGAAGGAAAAATGTTATCCTACATCAGATGTAAGAACGTGGACTATTCAAGTACCCGTTCAGAAACTTTTTACGATATTCAACTCAACATTAAAGGAAAGAAAAACAGTGAGTCATTCCTTCTAGTTGTAGTTTTGTTTTTCTGGCCTCTGGTATGTAAAAATCTAAAAATCAAACCAGTGGAATACATTTACTCAATAAATCAGGATGGATGCATTCCACTTGGTATGTTTCTAGACTTGTCTAAAGCGTTTGACAGTGTTGATCATGAAAAATTATTGGAGAAATTGGAGGCTTATGGCGTTAGAGATAATCAACTTCTATTAATTAGAAGTTATCTCAGTAATCGAAAGCAGAGAGTTGAATTGGTGCGGGATGGAGCGACTTGTATATCCGATGATGTTACTGTTACAAGAGGTGTTCCTCAGGGGAGTGTCCTTGGACCGCTTTTGTTCTTGATTTATATTAAAGATTTGCCGGAAGTGGTTGGTGATCTGGCTTGTAGGTTTTCTTTGTATGCGGACGATACTAACATCATAGTTTCCGACGATGATTTGGCCACTGTTATTAATATAGCTGAAGATGCTTTTGAGTCTATAACTTCCTGGTGTGGTGATAACAGTTTAAAGTTAAACATTACCAAAACAGACTTTATCTTTTTCCATACCGATCGTTCTCGTCGTTCATTTCCATTGTCAATAAGAATTCTTGATAATGATATTACAACTAGTGAGTCTATTAAGTTTTTGGGTGTCCATGTTGATGTTAACTTGAATTGGCGTCAACATATTGATTAATGGAATGGGAGACTGCTGTCTGTCTTGTATTCGATTAACGTTTTGAAGCATCAAGTTGGCTTAGATGTATTAAAAACAATTTACTCTGCAAATTTTGAATCGTTGTTGTCATATGGAATAATATTCTGGGGTAACAGCCCACATACTAATTCCCTATTTATTACTCAAAAAATGACATTGAGGTCGATGTTAAGACTACCTTTTTGGGAATCGTGTAGAGGTTTATTTAAAAAGCATAATATTTTGACTGTACCTGGCTTGTTTGTTTTTAGATCTTTCCTATTCATTTATAAACATAAAGAACTGTTTTCTGGCTTCAAGAATCAGAATAACACAAGACAAATGATTCCTTATCAACTGCCAAAGCTATCACTCACACTTACTCAAAAAAGCACAATGTACACTTGTATGAAATTATATAATGCTCTCCCAAAACATTTCTGGGCTATTGATAGTGTGAGTCTGTATGTAGCAAGAGTTCGTAAGTTTATCCTGGATGTAGAGCCTTATCATCTAAATGAATATTATAATTACTGTTCCATCCAGCATTAAACTGTGGTTTCGTCTGACATGTTTCTATTTTATCATTTGTACCTGATCTATCTGTGATAATTTTTGAAATAAATATTATTATTATTATTAATCAAATTTTTTCGGATCGGTGTGATGTAACAAAAGATCTTGGTATTCATTTTGACTCCAAATTGAGTTTCTCAACGCACATTATTAAAACTGCATCGGCAGCAAAGGGAATGCTTGGGTTGATTTTTAGAAACTGCAAAGACTTCAAAAACGTAGATAGTCTTATTGCTCTCTTCAACTCATATGTGAGAACACGCTTAGAATATGGCTCGCTGATTTGGTCGCCTATTTACCTTAAGCACATTCATCTGCTCGAATCAATTCAACGAAGATTCTTGAAATATATTGCGTATAGAATTGATGGAATTTATCCCGAACAAGGTTTAAATAATAATTTATTATTAAAAAGATTTTTTCTGTTATCTTTGGAGGACAGTAGAATTTACCACTCTTGCATATTTGTCTATAAGCTCACAAACTATTTGACTGATTGTCCAGAGTTATTGTCTCAGCTTAGCTTTAATATATATATAAAACTCCCGAAGGAACTGGAGCAGGAGTCGTTGGGCCTCGTACCAAATACTCAGAACCCATGGGCCAGTTCCCTTGTATTTTTCAAGCGGAAATTCACGCCATAGAAAGGTGCATTCAGTTCAACCTCGATAGGAAATACCGGAACAAGGAAATTGCGATCCTCTCCGATAGCCAAGCAGCCATCAAAGCGTTGAGCTCTTATAACATCAACTCAAAGATGGTTTGTGAATGCCTAGACAAACTAAACGATCTGGGCAGGAACAACAAAGTGATCCTCCTCTGGGTGCCGGGGCACGTCGGAGTGAAGGGTAATGAACAAGCAGACACCCTGGCACGAAAGGGTGCGTCAACGCCATTAATCGGGCCAGAGCCTTTCTGCGGACTTTGAAAATCTTACTTCCAAGAAGAACTCAATAAAGCTGAAGAAGCAATGAGAGCAACATACTGGCAAAGACTGAGGCAGGCCAAAGATCTTCTCGGAAAGTTCAACCGAGCAAGATCGAAGACACTGATTAACCTCAGCAAAACTAGTCTAAAGGCAATCACAGGATTTCTTACGGGGCATTGCATACTCAAAGAACACCCAAGGAAGCTAGGTTTAGAGGGGGACAGCACCTGCAGATTCTGCAAGGAACGTCCAGAAACACCTCACCATATACTGATGGAGTGCTATGCTGTGCACCATGAAAGACTGAACACACTGGGATCATACCAGCTGACTGTAGAAGAAATACCACGAATAGACCCCCTTAAAATCCTCAAATTCCTGAAGGTATTGAGGCTTGAGGGGCTGCTGTAAAACGAGAACACATCGAGAAGCAGAAGAAGATGGGGCACAATAGATCTAATAAGGTCGCAGCGCATCGGTCACCATCCAAACCTACCAATACAATAGCTTTAATATACCTCGTTTGAACAGTAGAGGTTCACTTTGTTTCTATTTACCTACTCCAAGAACGAATATACTATCGAAATCTCCAATTTATTCGATGTGCAAAAAGTTCAATGAGATATGCGAAAAAATTGATCTATTTTCAACATCCATTGGAGTGTTTGAAAAAGAGATAAAAAATATTATCATAACTCTCAGAGATTAATGAAGCTAATGTGAAATAAAAATATTCCTCTCTGTTCGTACATGCATTTCATTCTTGAATATGTTATTGCGTTTCTTTACATTTGTTGTTTTTTTTCTATGATTACTGAATGACTCGTTAAAACATTAAAACACTGTATTTGGTTTTTTAGTTCTTAGATTTTAGTTCTTGTTCACAGCTACATGTATACATTATAAAACGCTGTCCTGTAAGTGGGTCTTGTACCTGTTTGGGCAATAAATGTTTTTTTTTTTTTTTTTTTAAGTAATTATAAAATTGTTTTTCAGTTGACGAGTCTTTTAAGGATTATATAGCTAAAGAAACTCTTGATGGGGATAATAAGTATGATGCTGGAGAGCATGGTTTACAGGATGCTGAGAAAGGTGTAATATTCTCTGCATTTCCGCCGGTTCTGCACTTACACCTCATGAGGTTCCAGTATGATCCTATAACCGATTGTTCTGTCAAGTAAGGTTTCTTTCAATTTATTTCACAAAAGGAAGTTTGTATTCAGATTAATTTGCTCTTATAGGCGTATAGAGTATTTCTATTTTTTATTTTACGTCTTCGATTTCAGATTCAACGATCGCTTTGAATTTGGCGAAAAGATATCCCTAGACGAATATATGCAGGATCCGGATCCCAATAATCCAGCAAACTACACCTTACATGCTGTTCTAGTCCATTCCGGAGATAATCATGGGGGGCATTACGTAGTATTTATTAATCCAAAAGGTGGTAATGGAAAAAAATCTAAACAGTTTTAGTTATTCGTTTTGATAATTCATGTTTGTAGGCGATGGCAGGTGGTGCAAATTTGACGATGATGTGGTTTCCCGTTGCACCAAACAAGAAGCAATCGATCACAATTTCGGTGGTCACGATGAAGATATGAACATGACAGTCAAACACTGTACGAACGCTTACATGTTGGTGTATATTAGGGATTCGGAATTGCAAAATGTTCTGCAAGAGGTATGATTGTTTTTTATCGTAGGAATTGGTTGTTGTACTGTACTTTAATAACTGAGATTGAATTCTCGCATATCACTTGGTGAAACATCATAAAGAATAAAGTTTAAACTTTAAAATAAAACACACTTGGCTTAAGTTTCACTAGTAAATGATAGTCGACATGTTTTGAGTTATGAACTCATTATCTAGACTGACTACAAGAGAGTATTACATTTTATTTTATAAAACAGACAAAAGCAAAGGTGATACCTGAAAATCAATTTGTTCGTTTAGAAGGGGTAATTAAATATTATGGGCAGAACTCATTTCGAGAATTTCAAGGTCAAGGCGCTTTCCTTTGTTACCTGAATGCAACAATTGGGTTTTTTTTGAAATCCAGGAAATGATTAAATTTTATACAATGTTCGGAGAAGCCAGAGGTATTTTTATTTTGTAAAATTGACTTTTTATGTTCTTCAACACGAATGTTTATATTCCTTCCTGTTTGTCCAATATAGAAAGCAGGACATTCGTCGCAAAATATTTCGTAAACGCCACTGTTTTCTCCGATGTTAGATTTTTCTATATTTATCAAGAATGACTTCAAGTTTCTTTTATTTGTTCAAATTGTTTTACAGTATCTAAATATTTTTATATAGTGAAACTTAAGTCAAGTGTGTTTTATTTTAAAGTTTAAACTTTATTCTGTACTTTAATGTCATACGCCCATTAATTGGGGTAGTTATCTTGATCAACTATTAAGATTCACGAAAAAAGGGTAAAAATGGAATATGTTGTACGCTTGATAGATCAAATCAATTCTAATATTTTATCTTCATCCCCAGTATTGCGTTCACCTCATTTGAGTACAGAATAGTCAATCAAAAGTTAATTAAGGTAATTTTTATTTGGTGGAGAAATTGAACATACAACCTTTTTGTTTCTGTATTCACAATCTCGAGTTTTTGGAACATTTCTGTTTGTGTATCATCTGAATATATGGGTGCATCAGAACAACAGTGGTTCAAGTCCAAAATTTTGATTTTCTTTTTTATTCTCGATTCAGTGCGCCCAATACGGTTCCTTTTCAGAGCAACAAAAATCCAAGTCCACTCCTCAATAGTTGCCTTCAAAATACCACTAGATTGGTATTGCTGTGAATTAAAAATGAAAATGTTCAGAGCAAAGGTGACTCAAGTCCTATTTTTCCTGTCAGGACACTTATTGCTTCAATTAGTGGATGTGACTATGTGACTAAAAATTCAGTTAATTAACTGAATATTCAAGTCATCAAATTCACGTGCACAACCATTTTCTTTATTATTTAGAGAGAATGTCGCAAATGTTATGGACTTTCGAGAGATTTCCTTAATAAAGAAGTGCGTTGGAAAGAAATTCACATCTTTAGCAGCGGTTAATCGTGATCCTCTGTACATGCAACGACGAGCCATAGGTACAGGCGCGGATCCAGAGGGGGGGAACTGGGGAAACGTACACCCCCCCCCCAAATTGCCCGGGACCCACCTAATTGTTTTGATTGGGAGCTACTCGATTAACCATTGCCCAAAATACCAGTACTTTTTGGCTTTTAATATATAAAAGTTCCCCTCCCAAAAAGTCGGGCCTGGATCCGCGCCTGCATAGGTATAGTAAAGAAGAACTATAAAAAATCGCTTCTACCTTTTATACCACTTATTTTTATCAATTTCATAAAAATCTTCCTGTTAAAATTAATACAAGAACATTCTTCCAAGATGGTCAGGATCAGAGTAATCAGTTATTGAGTGATGAAAAGTTCAACAACGAATACCAATTCCACGAATAGATTAGCTAGTTTTTTTAATATTCATGTTAGAATTGTTTTTTGATATAAATTTCATTTTACTTACTTGTTTCAGTCTAAAAACATCTGTGCAATCCTAATACACACAAATTTTAATTTGTAACTCTACAATTCAAATTTATTTTCTGTAAAATTGTATAAGAATGTTTTCAGAGCAAGTAAAATGAATAACATAAAATATTTTAGCTAAATTCAGTTTTATTCTTGTGACTTGGATTGAACAATGCACCTTAATATGAATTCGTTCAGTGCAACACTGATCTGAGTCCATTTTTTTTTCTTACTTGATTGATTAGTTAGGTGTGTTTGAAATTATCATTCATGAAGTATAAGAGAAATAAAATTTAATATATCACCAAAAAGAATCTAATGAATCCAATTTGAAATAAATAACAAGAAATTACCTATAAACACAAACGCAAATATCTTAATTAAACAAAACTTTGTAAAATGGACTTGGACCACTGTTGTTCTGATACACCCATATATACTGCATTAATGACCCAAAAGAAAAAAACATGTTAAGAGTCACATGATTAACGATTATCTTTCAACCGTTAAAATTAAATAGCTTATATACATAGTAATATACTTCGACCACTTAGCACTATGCAGAGATAATTTCTTGTCGGAATTAGCTTATAATTCTTTTAAATTATAATGTTTCAAATTTACTGTAGATGAAATTTATAGATATATAGAGAAGGGAGGTGCATCAGTGGAAAATTTTCGAAATGTTGGCTAAAGATGTAGAAATTAATTATGAACAACATGTCCGGAATTCAGCTTTTTATGTCTTTTTCGATGGAAAACTGGGTTTTGAAGGATTTTTGCACCCTCAAACCCACTCAAAATTGAATTAGAGGGTTGAAAATGTGTAAGGGTTTAAGTTGATGTTGGGGAAATGCCTTTTTGTTGTATAAACTTTTTTCTTTAACCGCAGCTATTTTAATGTACAGATTTCATGATTTATCTTGATTATGGATAGATTTGTCCGTTACTTTGATAATACATTTTAACTATAAATGAGGAACAATGTACTTTGTTTTATATCACTATTTTCATATAGTGATAAAGAGCAAAGCATATTGTTTTTCATTTATAATTTTTTCTTTGGTTTTAAGATTTTGCTCACCTTCACAGCTACTCCAAATTGGCTTAGGTGATGAAGGATTTGTATTTATAATATAATCTGTCCAGCGAGAGTTGGCGTGCACGTCATCAATCAAATATGGCGTCGTTCGTGAACACTTGCCAGACGTAATAAATAATCTTGAATAGAACTTTTGCTTACAAAATCTTCGAAGAACTAGGCGACGCGGCGACTGTCAAACGTGAAATGCCGACGCGTTGGTCGAAAGGGTCCGACAACATTGCAAATTTTGAAATATAATGACAACTTAACCATTCAACTTATTTTGATTACTCGGAATGTTAATATTTCTTGAGAGATTACATACGATTTGATATGTTATGGACAGAATATTTGTCGAAATGGATGATCCGGTCACTATCACCATATAACTACTTTTTCAGAAAGTTACTTAGGACAAATATTAATTTTGACAATTTCGAATTTTATTTATTTGGGTAGGCAGCCTTGCGTCGTTATTTGCGCATGTCTGTGACGTGCACGCCAACTCTCGCTGGACAATATAACAAAAATTAATGCAAAATACGACCTTAGCGAAGGAGCTCTGCTACTCTGCGGTTTTTCTTCATTGGTTTGGTGTAATTATCAGTGTAAATGTTTTAATTCAAGGTCACTGACGTTGACATCCCAAGTGAGCTGGCGGACCGTCTCAAGGAAGAGAAACGGATGGAACAAGTCCGCAGGAAGGAGAGGAACGAGGCTCATCTCTACATGACCGTCAATGTACTTTTGGAAGATTCTTTCGATGGTCATCAAGGCAACGACCTATACGATACAGAGAGAGTGCATTACAGGGTTTTTAAAATTAGGAAAAACGCGACTGTTGCCGAAATGGTTGAAATGATGGCGGATGCTTTCAAGTATCCACCTGAGCAGGTAATAATTAAATATGGTAGTCTCGCTGTTATTACTTTTGTTAAATAATTTTGGAGGAGATAGGGATTTCGCTGCGGAACCAAACTGAAAAATATGCGAGACTAAAAGCGTGACGAAAGTCACGCTTTTAGTTAACACAAGCGAATATTGTATACCTTTTTCTTTCTCCCTCTTTTTTTCCGTTCTCTCATCCCTTCTCTTTCTGATCCCACTTCGCCAAGTCAATCGACAATGCATTATATGTACTCATTGATTCATGTACAAGCAACTCGAAAACGTCAGATGTCAAACATCGAAATAATTTTGTATAAGTTATATGTATGAAAGAACAGATTACGATAGGAATCAGATATGGCATAATGAAAAGATAAAGCTTTACAAATTTGTTCCATAAAATAATGACTACGTATTGTAGGTTTATATTCAATTATACAGGGTGTTCTACAAGCTCTATGACAAACTTTCACAGATGGTAAGTCACTTGATTTTAAACATTTTTTTTTTTAATAAACATGGGTCCGATTCGTTTCTGTTTAGAAGTTACAAGCATTTGAAGAATCGTAATTTTTTCAACCAGGAAATAACAGAAAGTCACTAAGCATGTTAAACAATGCACACTTATAAAATATACACCTGCTCCAATAAAAAACGTAGGCTGATATTTAGAAATATCGGTTGTTATGACAATAGTTATTGTTAGTGTCATTTTAATTTTTCGTGTGAAAGTGTGAAAAATGCATTTATTCTCCATTGAGGAATATGCAGATATGATTGTATATGGGCATGCCAATGGTAACGCCAGACAAGCTGCAAAATGAACATTTTCCGAATAAATGGATAGGTCAAGGAGGTCCAATATCATGGCCACCTTGTTCACCCGATCTGAATCCTCTGGATTTTTATTTATGGGGACACATGAAGCAGCTGGTCTACCATGTGGAAATCGCTACCCAGCAGCAGTTACTTGAAAGAATTCAAGATGCAGCTAACCAAATAAGAAATGATCCAAATCTCATTCTTCTAGTGACCGAATCTTTAGTTCGTCGATGTGAGGCTTGCATTCAATCTGAGGGTGGACATTTCGAACAATTTTTATAGTCTTTAGTTTTGTGATTATCATTTAATTTAAATTTTTATTATTAATTGTTCATAAAGGTTAAATGCTTGTAACTTCTAAACAAAAACGAATTGGACCCATGTTTATTAAAAAAAAATATGTTCAAAATCAAGCAACCTACCTTCTGTCAAAGTTTGTCATAGAGCTTGTAGAACACCCTGTATAGCGTGGCGACACGTTATCCTCTCTTTATATACACTCTTGCGTCTAATTTTTACATTGCATTAACGACCGAGTGATCTAATTACTGAGCCCTGGTGTGCCGTATTTCTGGGTTCGAATCCCAGAGGTTACTCCTGGCTTTTTAAATTTTTTCACTTACAAACTCGTAAGAGGTCTTAGCCCCACATTTCAATATAAATTACTAACTTGGATCAGTATAAGTTATCACTTCTGTCGTGCACCCCGACACGCGCATATTTCGTTTTCTCAAATTGTCCTTCTATATTATCTGAAAGGACTTCGTTCCTACCTGGTGTCCCATGACCCCGGTTTTTCTTGTTTGTTTCAATTTCAGATAATGTTCACATTTTTTCATATTTTAAGGAAAAACGTGATAGAATATTTTTGTCTAATTTTTTTACTAAACATTTTTTCAATTTTGAATATTAAAATTAAAACAATTCGGTATGAATACCAAGATTTTCTTTTCTATTTGTTAATAAAACGAAATCTTCAGATAAGGCCCTGGCCGTTCTGCTTACGTTCTAACCAAACTCTCCGACCTTCCATCTTGGACTTGGATGCTGTACTTCATAAACACGTGGTCGAAGCTGCTGAAAATCAGAATCCTTGGAATATTTTCTTGGAGCTTCTGCCTCCAGACTCGGGATTGACTGCTCTGCCCACTTTCGATAAGGTAAGTCATTCTACGGTGACATGGATATGTATTTTACGTCTTCAGAATTGATTGGATACCTCCAGGAGGACTGAAGCTTTTTATTCAATATTATTACCCCTCATGCAACATATCTCTCTTGAGAAGACAATATCAAGTGCAAACTCTTCAGACACAGAGAGCTGATGAAGAACTCATATTTTTATTTAAATTGTTGAATGGGATGTGGAGGTTCCAGTTTTTTTTAGTTGTATCAGCCTTTATAATAATAATTTTTATTGCACCTAAGAATTACATCAAAAAATAAGTACAAAAGGTGGAAGTTCAGCTATAGCTGTTCTACCACTACCACCAAAACGAAACAATCACTGTATACAATCAATCTGAAAATTCAGACATTTTTCTTTAAGGTACCTTTTGAATGTATTGATATTAATACAGTTATTAAAAAGATCCAGATTATCATTTAGAATCTTCACAGCCCTATAAGAGAAAGCCCTTTCAAACTTGGATGACCTATGGTATGGTATATCAAAACTACTACTACGTACATTCACACAATGACATAGTTCTCTCTTAACCAGGAGTTCATTCAAGTATGAGGGTCTCTCTGAACTCAATATTTTATGTATAACAGCTGCAAATTGACATAGAAACACTGACTCATATTTCAGGATTTTATGACTATTAAAATGTGGAGAGCATGTTCTTTTCGTTTTATGTTGAATGAGTATCTAAGGCAACAATTTTGCATTTTTTGTATCAAATTTCTAGCGTAAGTTGTAGCAAATGAGTAGTAAACACAACTACAGTAACCAAAGGATGATATGATTAAACTTGTAACTAAATTCCACTTAATATGACTAGACAAGTACTGCTTAAAACTATAGATTGATTTAAGTTTTACATATGCTAATTTAAGTAAGTTACAAATATGGCTTTCAAATTTGAGCTCATTATCTATAACTACTCCCAGACTTTTAACAGTATCCTTAAAATATATCACAGTTCCATTTACATTAATATCACAGGTTTTTTAATTTATTGCTTTTAAGCGTGTATTTCTAGTTCCTATACATATCACTTCTGTTTTTGATGGATTTAATTTCAAACCATTTCTTTGGGACCAGAGTGATATAGAGTTCAATTCATCATTAATCACTTGTATGGAAGTGTTAACTTCTTGAGGTAAGAAGGGCAAATAAAGCTGAGTGTCATCAGCATACTGATGAATTTTACAATGGGTCAAAACATCAACCATATCTGTCACAAATATTGTAAATAATATAGGTCCTAGGATGCTTCCTTGAGGTACTCCTTTTCTTATATGCTGTAATGACGAGCTGGTACTGTTGACCTCAACATATTGATACCGGTCACGAAGGTAACTGCAAAACCAGTTCACCGTTGAAGGATGAAATGAATAGAATTGTAGCTTAGCCTCTAGTAGTGGATGGTATATTAGGTCAAAGGCCTTACTGTAGTCAAGTAAGACCAAAAGAACAACCATCAAATTGTCCATAGCACCAGCTATATCGTTACTTATTTTCAGTAGAGCAGTATTAGTACTATGGTATTTCCTAAAACCTGATTGACTTATTGGGAGAATATTCCCTTCAACATGGTGGTCAGACATTGTAACGGACTTTTCGTGTCGGTTCTCCTGAATTATAAAGAAGGTATCTTTTAGTTATATACAAGTTTATTTACAGTAAATTATTAACAGAAATCAAATAATTAAATAATATGACCCAGTGCGCATCTGCTTCTGCTCTGGTCTCGTTTCGCTGCGTCGACCGCCTCTCCAGTGCGCAGGCAGTCCTTTGTCAGTCGAGGATGGAGCGAAGCGCAGGGATGTGCTGGATCCTTGCGTTCTCAGGTCCGCGATTCTGCTTGACGTGATTACGGGGTCCGGTGTCGATTTCGTCGCCGCCAGCTGGTCAACCTCGTTGGCCACTGCAAGCGAGTCAGCTCCCGGTCTATAGGAATTCACCGACAATCAATACTTGTCGGGCGGAACGGAAATAGATTGGTCAGTACCCAACCTACGAATATTACCGACAATCAGTACTTGTCGGACGGAACGGGAATAGATTGGTCAATACCCATCCTACGAATATTACCGACAATCAGTACTTGTCGGACGGAACGGGAATAGATTGGTCAATACCCAATCTACGGGGGTTTCCGACAATCAGTACTTGTCGGACGGAATGGAATAGATTGGTCAATACCCAACCTACTAGGATTTCCGACAATCAGTACCTGTCGGACGGAACGGAATAGATTGGCCAATACCCAACCTACGAGGATTTCCGACAATCAGTACTTGTCGGACGGAACGGGAAGAGACTGGTCAATACCCAGTCTCAGGAATTTGTCGGCAATCAATACTTGCCGACGGACGGGAGTTAGACTGGTCAATACCCAGTCTAGGAGAGAGTTCCCAGAAGTCAGTACCTCCCAAGAACTGCCTTCTGCATTCTCGGTGCTCGGGTTATATAGGCAGTGGCTTGCCCCTCCAGTGGAATAACCAGCTTGCCCCTCCAGTAGAATAACCAGCTTGCGCACCACAAACGTTGGTGCGCGAGCAACAACGTTACAACATTTGTTCAAAAACAACCTTTTTCCAAAATTTTAGAAGCCACTGGTAAGATGCTGATAGGTCTGAAATCACTCAAAGATGTAGGCTTAGATACCTTCGATGCCGGTCTTATCTTTGCAACTTTCCATTGACTAGGTACAATACCACTCATTAAGGATGTGTTAATGATGTGAGTCAGTTGGTCAATACAGTGAGGCAGAATGAGTTTCCACATTTTTAGATTTATATTATCACTTCCTTCAGCATTAGACTTAATACTATTGAACACTCTGTACACTGTACTCTCAGTGACTTCTTTGAATTTGAAAGAGTCAACTATGCCTGGCTTAGTATTATTTTGAAAAAAATTTAGTAGTTCCGGATCAATCACTGGGTTAGGGATAGATTCAATATAATGCTGGCTTAGTTCCTCTGCATGTAAAAAGTCAGGAAATTATGTTTCAGCTCCTCCCCTTAGACATGTAATTTTATTTCAAGTGCAATTTTTTATAACCTAATTTGGGTCGGAATTTCCCCAGTTGTAGAATGTGTCGCGCAGGTAATCGATATGGCGATTTGGTTATGTTCAACGCAACTCTGGCCTCCTTTAAACAGAGGCTGTGAACTATCAGTTGGAGTTCTGGACCGAATTTCGTTCATAGAAGTTGGGTTTTTTTTTTGTTTTTCCATTGTACAAATGCTATGGATTCTCCGTAATGTGTTCATACCTAAACAAATTATTATCCTCGTCTTTTATCATTTAGTCTATATTTTTGCTTTGTTGATTGCTGTGCTTCTGTCGTTTGAGTGTGCCCCCTATAGTTTTTTGTTTTGAGTTGTATATTATTATGTTGTATATTAGTATGTTATATATTAGTATGTTGTGGCAACTTTTCTGGATTTGAAAAGGGCATTTGAGACTATTGACAGGAGGATTCTACTTGAAAAGCTGAAGTATTATGGGATGTCAGGGAATTCTCTTTCTTGGTTTAAGAGTTATATCTCTGGCCGTAGACAGGTGACTAGATATGGATTGGGTGTGTCTGATGAAATCGTTAATGAAAATGGAATTCCTCAGGGGAGTGTGCTTGGCCCTTTGCTGTTCATTGTTTATATAAATGATATTAATCATGTTGAGGGTACTCATTCCATCAATCTTTTTGCGGATGACACTTTGGTGTATTGTTCAGGTGATGATTTGGATCATGCTGTTGTGGATATGAATAACTCATTACGTAATATTGATAAATATTTATTCAAGAACAAACTTGAATTAAATGCTAGTAAAACTAAAAGTATGATTTTAACAACTTCATATAAATATGATCAGATTGTTTGGAATAATATTGAAATCAGAATTAATGACAGTACAATTGAATTTGTTGATGAGATTAAATACTTGGGTTATATAATTGACAGATGCTTGAAATTGAATAGTCATGCTGAATATGTTTATAGAAAGATTACTACAAAGTTATATTTTTTCTCTATAATATGCAAAAAAATATCAGTGTATGCAAGATTGACTCTCTATGGCAGTCTCATACAACCACATTTTGACTATTGTCCAACATTGTTCTTTCTGCTTGGCAAAAACAAGGTCTCAAAATTGCAAAAACTTCAGAACAGGGGGATGAGACTGATATTGGGAGTTAATAGATATACACCAATTAGGTTTATGATGGATTGCTTGAATTGGTTTTCAGTGGATGGCAGAATTTTCTTATTGAGTATGGTTTTTATTTATAGGCTGAGTAAGGGATTGCTGCCCGACTATTTTGGAGGTTTTGTAGTTAGAAATCATGATATATATAATTACAACGTAAGAAGGCATGCGAATTTTTATATAACAAGAACAAATACAAGGTTTGGAATGAATAGTTTATTCCACAAGGGTTTAAATGAGTTTAACAAGCTGCCGAATTTTATTAAAGAGTCAATTAGCGTTAGTCAATTTAAACGAAGACTTAAAAAACTCATCAGGGACAGAGTGTGATTGGTCTCAGAATAGATAATATTTCCTGTGAATGCGGTAATTTTGTAACTTTATATCTTTGGTGCTCCCTGTCCTGTTGTGGATTGGGTTTCCTAAACATTGTATGATTTGTGGCCTAACCTAATGCTATGTTTATTGTAGGCTTTAATTTGTGTGCAGTTATGCCATTTGTTGTAAGAAATTTATTTTAAAATGTTTTGTATACTAGGCATGTCCTATAATAATAAAGAAGATAATCTCCGGTATTCATCTTATGTAGGTACTTTTCTTATTTATTGGTAGTTGGTAGCCTCTGCCTTCATATTCAATTACTTGTATTATTTTGCTCATAATGATGAATAATTGTGTTGTGCATAGTATGCCTCCTAAATCAAGTTTAAAACATAATATTTAATTAACGCTTCTATAATTAAAAATTCTCGTAGTGAATAAGGTTCACAATCATTTATGAAAGAGAATAACCCTTTCTTAAACCTGAATTTTTAACTTATTAAAATCAGTTTTTTAGGTAAGGCATTATATAAGCTTGCATTTTTGTTCATTATTTTATATAAGTTCTCAAGTTGTACAGAGTGGTCCAAATTGGACACTTTTGATAGGAAACACCAATTTCTAGAGGAGTTAGAGAAAAACTAGCCTACATGCTACGAGGTCGATTTTCGTGAGAAAATTAATCCCGAAAACCGCACATTGATATCTTGACTTGTTCGAAAGATACAAGGCGTTTTTCAATTTTGTGCATTTCTGACCCAACCCCGTAACTTGTTTATTTTTGAATATTTTTTGTTTCTGTGAAAACATTCTTCAGGCACTTTTTTGAAAGGAATACAATGGTGTTCCTAGTTTTTTATTAAAAAATATGGTTTTGAAGCTATAACATAAACTTGTATTTTTTCTTATGGACCACCCTATATTTTTTTACATATTCGTGTTGAATTTGAAATGTATGTAATAGTTGCTACTTCTCTTTGAAAACATTCATTTTGTGGCAGTTTTTGAATTATTTTAGATGTATTTTTAAAATCTGGGTTGCCATGCCTGAATATGAAACAATTACCTAAGCAACTACAGTCTATGCGTACTGTCAATTAATTATTATTAAATGCAGTTTGCTTCACAAGTTTAGTGTGCTTCTTTGAACTGAGTTTTGAACATACTAGAATATTTATCTGCCTGTTAATTCAAAATGTATGAAAATTACGAAAAATATGATATGCTAAAGTATTATTGGGAATCACATGAAGATGCTCAGGCTGCCAGCAAACTTTACTTTGACCGATATCCTGAAAGTAGATAACCGTTTCGGGATATGTTCACTAGATTGCAGCAAAACCTAGTTATTTACGGTTCTTTTTCAAAACCAAGGACAAAAGTTTACGAAGCCAGGAATAGAGATATAAAGTTAGAAGAAATAACGGTTTTGGGGGGAATAAAAAACCAATCCAATATTTCACTTCCCAAAATGCAGTTGAATACAGGTATTCCAAAGATTACAACAATGCGAATTCTAGAAAAAAATAAATTCAAACTGTATAGAGTAAGAAAAGTTCACAAGTTACTACCAAATGACCTACAATTCCGGCTAGAATTTTGGCAATGGTATTTAGGAAAATGTGCTGAAAACCCAAACTTTGGACACAATATCATATGGACTTATGAAGCATTCGTTAGCAACTCTGGTATTTTTAATGGATATAATTCCTACAATTGGACTTTGAAAATTCACATATTATAGTGGAGACACAAAATCAAGGCCGATACAGTTTCAATGTTTGGGTCGGTATTTTTAGAGGAAGGTTTATCGGTCCATATATCTATGAGGGTAACCTTACGGCAGCGCGATATTTGGAAATATTGCGGGAATTTGTTGAACCAATGGATGATTTGCCATTACAACAAATTGGTGACGTATACTTCCAACAAGACGGGGCACCGTGTCATAACGCACACATCATAAACGGCGTTTTTAAACGAAATATTTACATACATCCTGTTCATTGGGCGGCGTAAGATCCCCCGATCTTACGCCTCCAGATTTTTACCTCTGTGGAAGAATAGAGGAACTCACATATAAACGCCATCCAGATTCCAGAGAAGCGTTGGAAGCAGCAGTGCGACATGCCTTTCGTTCAATACCTGCGATACAATTGATTAATGCTGTCAATAATGTTAGGAAGCGAAGTCAATTATGTTTTGATTTTAATGGTGCTCCATTCGAACACATGTTGTAAATAGTATCAAAATATTATTGTTCTTGTTATTCTATTTTTTGATTAAATTTATGAGTTATTACAAAATAGCCACTAATTATTCTTTTTAGCAGCTGATATGTAGAACTATTTTAAATAGTTGATGGAATCCGTCGTTACTACGTGATAATTTAACATGATGAACAAAACTGAATTTGAATGTACTAGGTTTTATTATCACAAAATATTTTTTGAAAAATATAACACTGCGATTGCAATTTCGGTCACTAGACCATCATCGGGCAGATTGAGTTAAGAACAGTTCTTAACTCAATCTGCCCGATGATGGTCTAGTGACCGAAATTGCAATCGCAGTGTTATATTTTTCAAAATATTTTGTGATGATAAACGTAGTAAATTCAAATTTAGTTTTGTTCAGAACTATTTTAATTCGTATTTAGGCATGGCTACACAGATTTTGAAAACTCATCTAAAATAATTTGAAAACTGCCACAAAATAAATATTTCAAAAAGTTGTAAACTTAACCCCCACAATGCTACAATATCAGAAAAAAGGGAATTCAATTCTACACAACTTGACGCAAAAAAATATAGGGTGTTCCATTTGACCTAAACAAGTTTTCGCGGTTTGAAGTTGACGAAATGTAACGCGAAAAACGGAACACTTGGTATGCTATTATTGAATTAATTTCAGTTGTAGAACGTAGTTCTTGTGTTCTTTTCATGTGACAAGAAGCAAATTAGTATATTTTACAGGAAGAAAGTTATACCGGTTCTTGTACACCGTTGCAACTGTCAAATTTTCTATAAAATGTCAAATATCTCTGAAACGGCTAGGTTTAGGCATAGGGTATTCTTTACATTTTCGAATTAGAACTTTATGCTCTTTTCGAAAACCCTAAAATATATAGGGTGTTCCATTTGAAATAAGCAAGTTGGTATCGACTTCCGGTATAAGCGAAAGTGCCAGCTGCTTGTAATTATTTTGGTTGGATTGGCCATAGCGACATTAGTAATCATCTAAATTTCCGAATTTTCTGATCCGTAGTTTGTTCTATATCGATCGATTCAGTTCCCGGTGCGACACCCTATATATATATATATATATATATATATATATATATATATATATATATATATATATATATATATATATATATATATATATATATATATATATATATATATATATATATATATATATATATATATATATAATATAGGGTGGTCCATAAGAAAAAATACAAGTTTATGTTATAGCTTCAAAACCATATTTTTTAATAAAAAAACTAGGAACACCATTGGATTCCTTTCAAAAAAGTGCCTGAAGAATGTTTTCACAGAAACAAGAAATATTCAGAAATAAACAAGTTACGGGATTGGGTCAGATATGCACAAAATTGAAAAACACCTTGTATCTTTCGAACAAGTCAAGATATCAATGTGCGGTTTTCGGCATTAATTTTCTCACGAAAATCGACCTCGTAGCATGAAGGCTAGTTTTTCTCTAACTCCTCTAAAAATTGGTGTTTCCTATCAAAAGTGCCCAATTTGGACCACTCTGTACAATTCAAATTTGACTTATCCTGTACATTATTGTGATGTCTGAAAATATTAATAAAGTATAATCAATTATCATCATCTTCGTGTTCAGGTCTCCGACGTTCTCCTATTCTTCAAAATGTACGACCCGAAGCAAAAGAAGATACACTACTGCGGTCACGCGTACATGCCCGTCACCAGTAAAGTGGCGGATCTCATTCCGATTCTGAACGAGAGGGCAGGTTTCTCGTCCGACACCGAGCTGGTACTCTACGAGGAAATCAGACCGAATATGACCGAGAAGATCACCAATTACTCGGATCACCTAGAAAAGGTGAATGTCTTGCTTTGATAGATGTTTAGAGCACTAATTCGCTAACGTTTTCGTTTTTCTTCAGGTTCTCGAAGAGCTGATGGACGGAGACATTATAGTTTTCGAGAAGGAAGAACGCGAAGAACTCTCCGACCTTCCTTCGTGCGTGGATTATTTCAAGGACCTCTTCTACAGGTATTGAACACGAAAAGTTTATCGAATAGTTTTCTATCGATTTTTTTTTGCTGTTGCGATTTTCTCGTTGAACGTTCGTTTCATTTCCAGGGTTGAAGTTACCTTCATTGATAAGTGCATACCGAACGATCAGGGATTCACGATGGAGCTATCTCAGAGAATGACCTATGATCAGTTGGCGCGCGCGGTCGCTCAGAGAGTTGGTACCGATCCGTACTTGCTTCAGTTCTTCAAGTGTCAAACGTAAGATAACATGTGTGGTTTGAGGAAATTGCTTTAAACTGTGTTCAAATTTTTCAATTTCATAAAGTCTCATGAGAATGTCTCAATATTTAATAGTTAGTATAAGCCAGTGTATGTATTCCCGTAGAAATTTCTATGAATATTGAAGAGTCGCCATCTTAATATAGTATAAAATGAGGTTGCTTCCACTGTCTGTTCGCTTGGATCTTTTGAACTACTCGACGGATTTCAATGCAGTTTTCAGATTCAAGTGAAAAGATATAAGACATACATACTATAGTACAGAAAAGCCGAAAAATATATTTTTGTACTCCTTAAATTCTGATGCTAAATACTACAAAATAATAAAAATGGGGGGTTTCCATTTGAAAAAATTGATTTTGGACAGTTCTCTCAATCTCATTTTAGATTTTATTTTTTGCACACCCTGTATGGCTAGTTATCCAAATATTATACAAAATCTATTAGAATAGGTCTTTCTCAACAAGGGGTCCAAACTAATGTTAGTAATAAGGGCTTCTTTATAGGAACAATTGATAATTATATTAGGGCTTAAAATAGTGATTTTTGACATAAAAACCTAAATTTGTCAAAAACGCTTAGGCTTAGGTATAGGATATAATACATAAAATCTGCCTAGAATCTTGCGTAGAATCCAAAAACGTATTAATATACAGGATATATTTGAAATAAGCAAGTTGGTATTTACTTCCGGTATAACCGGAAGTGCCACCGTCCTGAAAATATTTTTTCGTGCAATCGCACGCGAAGCGAGTATTTCGCGTACGCACCACAGTCCGCGCGGCCGTTACCCATAGCAACGGCCGCTAAACCAAACGTCACTCATACCAAAAAGTAACAGCAACTATGATATTTCAAAAGAGACATCCTGTATCTCAATGCAGTTTGCGTTCCGTCAAGAACTGTCAAAATATTTTGTATATATTCGAACATGGTCTTTCCATAGCAACGCTGTGACTTGTTAATTACTGTTGATTTTGAAGCACTAATATTTTTATTTGCAATTGTCTCGTTCAATAATTTTGTCGATTGCACGAAAAATAGTGTGTATGCCATGGCCGCGAAACTTTTTAGCTACCTCAAGATTATCCTGCCTTGGCCGCAAGCGGCCACGGCGATAATTTCTCTTTCGGTACGCTAAAAAGGTATTTCGCGGCCTAGGTATACAAATAACTGAGGAGCAGACTTGCAAATTGCATTTTGTCCATATTTTCTATATTTGAGGTAAAGGTGGCGCTGCATTCTATGGGTTAAGCTCTACCTTTTTTATAAGCATATGGACCGTCAAAGTGCAGTGAATCCCTGTGTAATTAAATAGAAAAAACTAGTGAGAGGCTCCCCCGCCTATTAAATAGATCCGTGAAAACTATAGATCGATGAAAATATAGTTTCCCGAACCAAGATGAGTGCAAAGCCCGTCCCTGCCTCTTTCGAACGGTACGCGACGCGTCGAGTGCTGAGCCCGTCCCTGCCTCTGTCGAACGGGCGCGCCATCTGCTCGCTGTCAATTTCGATTTCGTGCGGTATCGACTAGATGCTACGACCTCATTGGGACTCGCCGTGCCGAAACTTCTCGATAGAATTCAACCCGTCCAACTGTCGGCTCGAAAGGCGGTCACATGAATTCGAGTCCATGTGAAGCGAAAATAGTTCTTGAGCGTCGGGAATGCAGCCGTTTTCGCGAATTTCGGAGAAACGTCAAACTTTCGATATCGAAAATCGGCGTCTTGGATCGAAGCGAGACGTAGCCTAAGCACTACGGAAAGGACGTGGGCGATATAGATCAAATTAATGTACTACGGAATTGTTTATCTCGAAAAAATCGATAAAAATGACCGCGATAGTATATGTTTATCTCCTAAGGATAACCCACAGTAACCATTTTTATCTTTTACATATATAATATGTGTTATTTACTAAGCTATTTTATACAATACACTATTATTCCTTATCCGATTAAATACATTACATACGTTGTACATTTCATGTAGACCAAAAACTTCCCTTAACAGCACATTTCATTAAAATGGATATCTTGGAAGATATCGGAGATTTAAAAAGCAGAGGCATGGCGGGCGTGGGGTGTGCCGTGTGCCTATAAATAGCGCATCGATGGCCGCGCGGGCGTACCGTTCGACGGGGGCAGTAATGGACGTACCACGCATCGGGGTTCTTAGGTTTATAATTCATATGGCAGAACAACGATTGCCGGGCCAGCTTGTTAATAATAAACAGTTACAATTTCTCTAAAATTCAAAGAAAACCAAATCAATTTTACTTTCTAGATTGGTGATTGATATTTCGCTGAACTCGTAGTCAAACATGTTTTAATATTTATTTAAAGAAATCCAACCATTAATATAATTTAATAACATAGATACACTCCCCATTTGAATCCACGTTCTAATGTAAACATTTTGTTTTAATTCAACAAAAAATTTTTAATAACTTCAACAATATAAACATTTTGTGACTAAGCGAATATAATTGAATTTTCAGTTACAAAGACATCCCTGGCAATCCATTACGTTGTACCTTCGAGGGCACCCTCAAAGACCTGCTGGTTTTTGCGAAGCCCAAGGTTCCCAAGAAGATATTCTACCAGCAACTCAGTATAAGAATAAATGAATTGGAGAACAAGAAACAATTCAAATGCATATATTTGGGTCCTAAAATTAAGGAGGAAAAAGAACTGATACTTTATCCGAATAAGAACGGCACTGTTGCAGACCTCTTAGAAGAAGCGAAGAAACAAATTGAATTCAGCGATGGCAGCACTGGAAAATTGAGGTGAAATAATTTTCAATTTGATTTAACGAATGAGTAATTGAATTACAAATAAGAACCGTCTATTAATGTTTGAGAATGTTTGATGTGAACTAACAAAAACTCTTTCCGATCATTATCAATTTAAAATTGAAAAATATAAACATAGACAGAGAACATTTATTCAGTAAATTATATCAAATCATCATAAAACTATGTTGTAAGTTGGTGAAAATGAAATATTCATGTATTAAGTCCACAGCAATTCATTTGTTATATTGAAGTATCTTTATATTTTTAGCTTTTCATTTTCGAATGAAGAGTAGCCAATGAAATGGCATATATTTTTCAATATTTTCCCCCATGTATATAAAAGTAACTATTTTTCAATTTTTTACCTTTTTTTCAATATTGTGTGAAATAAACATCTAGAAATGAAAATACTGACTGTAACTTACCAAAATTTGACTTTCATCTCTTATTATAAAATATACTTATCGGGGAACTTAGATTCGCCAAGTTACTATTCGATTTTGGTTTTATTGACAGGTTGACTGAAGTTAACTGTAACAAGGTGACCATGGGTCCGAAGGAGGATACCCCGCTGGAAAATCTCACGATGATAGCAACGAAAATTTGGAGGGTGGAGGAGATTCCAAGGGAAGAGTTGACCCTTCAGGAAGACGAAATGCTAATCTCTTGCGCGCATTTTCACAAAGAAGTGTTTTCTACTTTTGGTACTCCTTTTCTCATCAAGATTAAGCAGGCAGAGACGTTCGCCAAGGTTAAAGGTAACGGCAAAATGAATATTGTTAACTAACCGATTCGTAATACTAGTGTTCTTTCGAACTGATATAACTGATTGAACTTATCTGATTGAAGTGAAAGTGATTTTGCAATCAGAGCACATTCATTCAGTGAATGCCCGAAAGAATGCGCTCATTTTCATCATTTCTGTGTAAAAATTTAAAATATATATAAACTTCAAATTTTGAGGTTAACTTTGCCAATGTAACCTAACTGATGGAATATATTCTGTGTTCAGAATAATTACTTACGAACACTTTTAAATTGTGGAGGGGGGAACTCATTTAACCACAGGCTTGAGGTGTGGGGGAGAGACCCTATACCAAGAACTTCACCAACTGATACAAGCCATATGGAGCACAGAAGAAATACCAAGTAAATGGAAGGAAGGAATCATTGTGCCCATACACAAAAAGGGGACAAAATGAAATGTAGCAACTGCAGAGGTATCGCACTACTAAATGCACCGTACAAAATACTGTCCAATGTACTCCTAGGAAGACTCAAGCCATACGCGGAAGAAATTGTGGGAGAATATCAATGTGGTTTCAGGGGAGGTCGCTCCACCACGGACCAGATATTTACCATCCGGCAATTAATGGAGAAATGCTGGGAGTTTAATCGAGATCTCCACCAACTATTTATAGACTTCAGACGTCCAGAGAGTCAAAGTGTGGCAAGCGATGGAAGAACTGGGCTTCCCGAAAAACCTCATAAGAATGACCCAACTTTGTATCGATGGCTCAAAAAGCAAGGTTAGAGGTGGACAAAACTTCTCAGAGGTGTTTGATATAAACAACGGCCTTAAACAGGGGGATGCCATATCACCGCTGCTTTTTAATATTGCCCTGGAACAAGCCACCAGAAAGGCGGAAATCTGCCCTCCAGCGACGGTCTTTCAAAATAACGGCCCTAACCTACTCCTGACATTTGCAGATGATGTGGATATCATTGGAAACAGCAGACTAAATGTGAAAAATACTTTCAGCAATTTCGAAGAGCAGGCTAGAAATATGGGGCTCAGAATAAACGAAGAAAAAACAAAATATATGTACTCCACCAAAAATAACCAGGTCAGAGACAGAATAGGTCAAAACATTACAATGGGCGACTACAACTTCGAGCGGGTCAGAAAATTCAAATATCTTGGAACAACGCTATCAGAAGACACTGACGTGACAGTAGAGGTCAACTGTAGGATTCAGGCCGGAAACAGATGCCTCTATGCGACTCATGATCTACTAAAGTCTAAGCAAACATCAAGACGTACAAAAATAAACATATACAAGACAATAATTAGACCAGTTGTAATGTACGGAAGTGAAACGTGGACGCTGACCGTAGCAAATGAAGGGCGCCTCCGAGTCTTTGAGCGGAGAGTACTCAGAAAAATATATGGCCCCACCGTAGATGAAACAACGGGAAGATACAGAATCCGTACAAACAGAGAACTGGAAGACCTATATGGAGAGCCTAACCTTGTTCGAGAAATAAAATCCAGACGATTACAGTGGGCGGGACATGTGAGTAGACTACCGGACAATCGCACTGTCAGGCTTGTATGGGACAACATTGCCAAAGATCTAAGGGCATTGGGCATCCAAAATCCACTCGATGCCATGGAGGACAGACAACAGTGGAGGAATATTGTGAAGTCGTTGAAAACCCGCCCTGGGTTGTAGGCCATGGACATAGATAGATAGGAACTGATTGAAAACGAAAGAACGACCACTTAAACTGATCTATCTGATTTTAATTACATAAATCACTTCGTTCACTAAGAAAGAACATTAGTATTGTATACAAAAATATCAACTTTTCAGTTGGCAACGAGATAGGGGCCAAACATAAATTTCGTTACAAAAGTTTAATGATTTTTGGAGACTCGCTCGTCGTTATGACGTTTGTGTGACCCCCTTTGTACGACGGCACATATTTCGCAATAAGTCTTTTTCTCATTAAATCTACAATGAATCAGAGATCTCGGAAAATTTTCTAATCATAACAAATCGAATGAACGATAAAATGTTATCATCTTGTGTCCGTGGACTTTGAATCTATTCATGCTTCGTATAGTTCGCGGTAAATAGTAATTTTTTGATATTTGTTGATAAATTGAAAATCACAAAATATTTTAAAAAAAGGGGGGATGATGGGACACAAGCCAGTATTTCGTATGTGTACATCTACCCTCATGTACTTGTAAACTGTGTACATTACCCAGTGAATAACCACTAAAACTCACGGACATTTACAACACGCAAAACGCAAGAAGAACTGAATCACAAGACCACTGTTATTGTGGGAGAGTTCAGTCAGTGGTGCTCTAAAAATAGACTTATACTGAACCACGCGAAGAGTTCCATTCCCCAAGACGAAGATATAATAATAACGATAAATGATGATCAAATTTTAAAACCGGAAAGAACCGTTAAATTCTTGGGTGTTCGCCTAAATGACACTCTCAGTTGGGTGAACCATGTGGAAGAAGTATGCAAGAAATTGAATAGCGGCTACTATGCTCTATTGAACCTAAAAAATGCTGTCAACCAAGAGGGCCTCCTTAGCGCATACTACGCGTTAATATATTCAACAATGGGCTACAATATCATCTCTTACAGCAGAGCTACAGAAAATAAAAGAATATTTATCGCACAAAAAAGAATAATCCGTCTAATGTTCGACTTGGATCCCCTGGAGTCTTGCATACCAACTTTTAGAGAGTAAAAGATTATGACTTTCACCTGTATATAAAATATATACTGAAAGTTCTCTGTTATAATTATATATAACTGCAGAAACCATATTGAGTAGGTTGGAGGTATACATAGCTATGATACAAGAAACTGGAAGCAGTTAAAATTGAGCAGATTTGCATACCAATCGTATAAGAAAGCACCAGAGTATGCAGGATGTTACTATTTTAATTTATTACCTCTAGAAATACGTTCTGAAATTACCTTAACGAAGTTTAAAAGAAGGCTCAAACAAACTCTTATTAAGGAAGCCTTTTATGATTTAGAAGAATTTCAAAATTATTTTTAAGAATCTTTTATATTCCAAGAGTTCCATTCCCCAAGACGAAGATATAATAATAACGATAAGTGATGATCAAATTTTAAAACCGGAAAGAACCGTTAGATTCTTGGGTGTTCGCCTAAATGACACTCTCAGTTGGGTGAACCATGTGGAAGAAGTATGCAAGAAATTGAATAGCGGCTACTATGCTCTATTGAACCTAAAAAATGCTGTCAACCAAGAGGGCCTCCTTAGCACATACTACGCGTTATAGTTATTAACGTAACAAGGCCGATATGTAGCAAATAACGGATGAGGTTGGATATTGTAATCCGAGGCGCAGCCGAGGATTATAACTAACCGAATCCGAAATTGACGAAATTGAGGAACAAAATCAAATTCCTTTAAAAATATTAGGAGAATCATGTGCAGTGCAGCGAGTGTTGATTAACTGCCGAAAATAACTCAAGAGCGATATCAAAAAGAATATGAAAATTTTGAAATGTGGCGTAAAAGCAAGAATGTAAAGGTGATTAATGAAGATGTATTATTAGCCTATGCGAAATGAAATTCAGAGGTTTATTCTCCCAACTCGCTGTGGACCAAGATTTCAATGTTGTTATTGTAAGCAGAATGATGTTTTGAAATAAATATTTGAACAAGTGATTTCTTAACGGCCGGCGGCCGTTAACACTGACTTTTCAATTGTCATCTGAATACCGTTAAATCAAAATAACAGTATGGGAATACGAAAATATATTTAACAATGAGCTACAATATCATCTCTTACGGCAGAGCTACAGAAAGTAAAAGAATATTTATCGCACAAAAAAGAATAATCCGTCTAATGTTCGACTTGGATCCCCTGGAGTCTTGCAGACCAACTTTTAGAGAGCAAAAGATTATGACTTTTACCTGTATATAAAATATATCCTGAAAGTTCTCTGTTATATGTATAATCGCAGAAACCATATTGAGTAGGTTGGAAACGTACATAGCTATGATACAAGAAACAGGAATTAGTTAAAATTGAGCAGATTCGCATACCAAGCGTATAAGAAAACACCAGAGTATGCAGGATGTTACTATTTTAATTTATTACCTCTGGAAATACGTTCTGAAATTACCTTAACGAAGTTTAAAAGAAGGCTCAAACAAACTCTTATTAAGGAAGCCTCTTATGATTTAGAAGAATTTCAAAATTATTTTTAAGAATCTTTTATATTCTATTCTTAGGTATAATTTATGTCAACCTTGACTTGTCCTATACATATCTTTTGATTTGAGGATCAATAAAGGATATTATTGTAACATCCATATCTTACCTTGTATTCAAATCCGGGACCTTCCTTGCCCTAGACTCCTATAGTATAATATTCTGAATTTATTCTTGTAAATATTAGAATCATAATTTTATATTATTGAGATCACTTGGTGGTATTTATGGGGAAGAATAAACTTGTGAAACTACTGATTTATAGCAAAAATGATATTGATTTTCCTTTCAGAACGAATCCAGAAAAAACTGTGCGTTCCTGAAAAAGAATGGGAGAAATATAAATTTGCCATCGTTTCCATGGGTAAGGCGCAGTTCATCAACGAAGACGAATATACAGTCAACTTCTCAGATTTTAGGCTGCTTCCCAATCAAAGTAAGATAGTACTCACATCAGTGCGAAGATTTTGTAACTTTTATTTTTTTTTTAGCCGGAAGTTCAAGGCCCTGGTTAGGCTTGGATCACGTAAATAAGGCACCGAAACGATCTCGATATAATTATTTGGAGAAGGCCATCAAAATCTACAACTGAGAGACTGATAACCCCTCGCTGAAATATTAACCGTAATGTAATTTCTCCAGGTGTTCTTCGTTTTCTTCTTTCACTTACTAGAGATTAATTAACGCGCTTCATCACAAGAGAGATGTGTCCCAACGTTTGCCTGAACTAATTTTCTTTTACAATTCTTGTCATTTCAAGTCCTTTGGGCAATGAAGTTATCAATAAGCTATGTAAACTGTTGTCCTGAGGATGTGGTAGATTTTATTATGATGCCGCATACTTGGCGTTAAAGTGTGATAAAAATCTACACCAAGATACAAAGTCTTTTTTTCCTAATTTAATGACCACAGCCGTTCTAAGTAATGAAAGAGATTACAGATTCCAATAACCTGTCTTCTAATCAGGAAATGTGTTTGATACTCATTTGCTTTCAATTTTTTTTTTTAAGTTAAATGACTTAAAATTACACCCAATAATATTTTTATTTTATGGATAATTGAATTTTAATATTCTGGCGGTGAAGAAATAATATTCTCGTAATTTCAATGGAACAGCTTGTAACTAACAGTATATAGAATTTGCTTTATAGGTACAGTTTTGGAAATAGTTGAAATATATTTTTATTGAGCATCGCGGGGCGTGAATAACATATATACAAAACGATAGGGCTATTTCTTTTGTATACTTATGTAAATAACTACTGAGAATTATATGAGTTACTATAATTAGTATGAAATGCCAAAATTGCATGGACTCGAGATAAATTTCAAAAAAAAAAAAAATTGCAATAGTGCTTCGGAAATTGGTGTAATCGATCAGAAAAATTGTTTGTCGTTCAAATAAATACTTTAAAATTCCCAGTTTTAAATTCGGTGCATGAGGTTAGAGTTCTAGCATTTTTTAACGTATTTTGGTGTATCCATTTTCCATCATTGTAAAATGGTTATGTGCAACTTTTAAATCATTTACTTGGCGTATGCAACCATTTAGGTCATAAAGTTCGAACTATTGAAAGTAATTTCCTTTTTTTTCAAACTTATAATTTTAGTCTCCCCGAAAATTTAAGGACAATGGTTTCACTATGTATATTTGCCAATTATTCATTTATTTCTATTGTTTGTGTATTCCATTTCCTTATTATGGAGACCTAATTCCATAGCGAAATCAATTTTTTGAAAAATACTCTGTGATTGGGTAACCTGATTTTCTATTTTAAATTGATAATTTCTAATATGTGTACGATTCATTTTTCCCTTGTTTCAATTTATTAGTTCAGACATGAAACTTGCTGTTCTTGTGTTTGGAGTATATTCGTATGGTGAAAACCAAAACATTTTTAGAAAATCGTACAGATATTACTTATGTTTTGCTCACTAACACTATGTATTCTATAAGATTAGGCTTCGTTTTTAAGTATTGTTATATTGTTTGATAAAAATGTATAAAATAAATTTTTGAGTGAGTAATATTTATTCTTTTCAACTTGTGAAAATTTGATCAGGTTTAAGAATTTTGTAATATATGGAATAGATCATATTTTAATTTTTGAGGAAAACAAGGTCGAAGGTTTCATCAGTTGAAGAATATTAGCTGGGTAAAGGATACGCAGTGTTCCATTATGGGAAATTGAGGAATTTCAAAATTAGTTTTCAGTAAGTAGGCTTAATTTTTGAGTCCTCTAAATTTTCCGTTTTAATTAACAAATGGTGTAACATATTAGTTTATTTATTTTTAGCAGCTATATAATTTTTTACATTCTTTCACTTATAATGCACGAGATTTCCGATTGTATAAATACGAAGGGCATGATGTTATTCTATTTGTTTTTATTGAATATAGGCTAGTTTTCTGACATTGTGATGGAGATATATAAATCATGTGTGGTGCTCATTTTTTAGAGTTGTTTGTTACTGGCAATTCAATAAAATATAGTTTGTAGAAGAAGATATGTATTTCTGATATGCTGAAATCTGATGCATCACTATGACGCGGAAAACCAATAAATCTTACCAAACCAGATATTCTTTCATTAATTTTTCTTTCCCAGACTAAATGATCTCTTAGGTTTCGGAACTTGAATTATTATTTAAACGAGTTTTCAATGTCCTCAACAATAGGCCGAATTTCTTTGAAAGTTTATATATTACGTTAGTTGCTATTGTCTGTACTTTCTTTAATCTCCAATTCGTCAGGTCAGACTAGTGTTGGGTAGGACGCGACATGAAAATGAGTTTGTAAGAGTAGCCTCTTTTTTGTACTGAGCCAGTACAATGTCCCACTTCAAATGACGTAAGGCGTAATGAAGCTCGGCGATACGAGTACGAATATGACATTTGATTTTATTGCAGTACAATAGTTCCAGTCAAGTCTGATTGATTATATAATATATATTAATAATCAGTATCGCAAAGTGATATGAAACGATTAGCATAGTGAATATTGTTTGTAAGTAGGTAAATAAAAATATAAACAATTAATATATTTCGAAGGATTAGTATATTCAAAAGCAAAACAGTCGCTTCAATACGCGCCTCATAGGATATTTCCTTATCGCTCGACGAGACTCGAAAAGCAATAATGCAATAAATTTGTAGCATGCGTCTCACTTCCTCTTTGTCTTCATCCTACAGTTGTACGGGACAAATGTACTGCCTCTTGTATGTCCTACTCAACACTACGGCAGACTGACAAAATGTGGTCAAGTTATCGAAGCAATTGGCGAACCGAACGTAGGTCAGCGATACGCCCCCTACCGGTGTCGAATATTACTAACGTATGGGCCATAGACAGCATTGCCGTTTGTAACATAATTTCTCCTCCAATTTGTCCTCAATCGATAATTGTAACATAATTTTGAGCTAGAGGTTTTTCGACTATAATATAAATAATTATGGAAAGTACCTGAAAATAATTACGAGATGTGCGATACTAAAAAAAAAAGGGAATATTGTTTGGATTGTGTGTGCAAATCATCGCTACCCAATCCTGAAATACAATATGTAATCCTAAAAAAAAAAGTCCTTCTGATTCGTGGTTACAGATCAAAAAAAAATTGTAACATAATTTTGAAGAAAAATCGATTATTCTAGCAACGCTGTACCATAATTCTCACTTGGCTCTGTGGCAACACTGGCCATAGATTGCTTTGTTTACATCTGTTTACGTGTATTTTATACGAGACGTGTTGAGTTTTAATTGTGTTTAATTTTGTTTGGGATCGTTTACAAACGTTCAGAAGAGATGAATCGCTATTGTTGTGTATCCTATTGGGCAAAAAAAACGAATATAGCTTACATACCTTTCCGAAAGCTGGACAATTAAAAGTTGTATTCCAAAGTTGGGAAATGATGGACAGAAGAAAGGTGCGGATTCATAACTTGTAGATTGAAAAAAGTGTCTGAACATAAGAGAGTTGTTCTTTACAGTTTACTGAGAATAATTATTTTTCCTGCAGTAAGTTTGTGGATTTTTCCATATAGAATTATACCAACTGATGTGCAATTTTCAGCTAACCGAAAACGTAGGTTTTTCCAATGGTATTCCAAAGAAAAATCTTCCACTTTTATCGGAATCTGAACCTGGGCCATCATCCAGAGATTCTAGATAATTGTATTTTCTTTCATGTAACAACCAAAGATACTATTAAAATAATAATAATAAATAATGTTTATTTGCACAACCAAAATAACAGTTTAACATCAAGAATATGAAATAAAACTTGACTCTATAGCTAGGTGAAAACTAAAATATTAAATTATATAACCAGGAAAACAAAGATTCTATAAATAAAAACAGATTCTCAGAAGCCCACCGTAATTTTAGGTATAGATAACCTTATACAAAGTTACCTTCTTTTTAAATGTTGACTTTTTAAATGTTGAATACTACAAAATAAGAAAAATGGGGGTCAGTTTTCTCACTCTCATTTTAGATATTATTTTTTGAACACTCTGTATGATAAGTTATCCAAATATTATACAAAATCTATTAAAGTAGGTCCTTTTCAACAAGGAATCTAATCCAAAGTAAGTGAAAAAGGCTATTATCCTTATAGGAACAATTGATAATTATATTAGGGCTTGCAATCCTCATTTTTGACATAAAAACCTAAATATGTCAAAAACGCTTAGAACATAATACCTAAAATCTGCCTAGAATCTTGCGTAGAAAACAAAAACGTATTAATATACAGGGTATCCTATTTAAAATAAGCAAGTTGGTATCTACTTTCGATATAACCGTGCTACCATCTTGAAAATATTTTAGTCGAGTTGCCCCTACCGACATTATATATTTTTTTTTTTTTGATAATTTATTAGTGCTTGTCACAATTTAACTTTACATTGTGTTGCACACGTCATACAAATTTTCCCAGTTGGGATTAACATAAATACAGATAGATACATAACAATAATATACCAACAAACTTTCATAAAAACTACAACTGACTAGTTTTGCAAACAATTAACTTACAAGAAAAATATATAAAAACTTTTTGTTACCATTAAAGCAACAAACAAATTACAGACAAGTCAAAAATTCAAATCATCGGTCAGGAATTCACGCACTCCGTAGAAGGCGTTTCGTTGAAGACAGGAGAGCACAGCTTTTTTGAATCCTTTCAAATTAAGAATCTTTACTTCCTTAGGAAGTTTATTGAAAAGTTTATGTGATATAAAATTCGGGCCGTTTTTCGACTTCTCAAGTCTCATATACCTCGATTTTATGTCATTTTTTTTCCGTGTGTTATAGCTATGGGTATCGCCATTTTTAGGTAATTTGTCAACGTTACAATACGCGTATAATAGACACTCATATATATATATGGATGGAAATGTGAGTATCCTAAGTTTCTTAAATGCCTCCATACAGTTGTCTCTGTAGTTCAATCCTGAAACTATATATACTATATAGTATACTGTCAAATTTTCAAAATTTTCCTATGTGTAGTTTTCCATATATTCCATATATATATATATATATATATATATATATATATATATATATATATATATATATATATATATATATATATAAATATATATATATATATATATATATATATATATATATATACATACAGGGTGCCCCAACGAGAAAGAACGCGATCTGTATATGGAAAACTACACATAGGAAAAAATATATATATATATATATATATATATATATATATATATATATATATATATATATATATATATATATATATATAATATATATGTTATACAGGCAAAATCGAAAAGTTCGAATTTCTGCTTTTCCTATATCTTTTTATTTTACGAAGATTTTTTTTTATTTTGCCACTTTTCCATAGAAACTTTTTGTAGCCTTTCAAATATCTGAATAAAATGTATATACAGGGTATCGTACACACTGGGCCACCCTCTACTTTCAAGTTTCAAATACGGATCTGTATTTTTTATTGCATTTTTCCAAATGCCAAGATTCATGTTTCATATTGGCGTTTTATTTTTATCTAGATCATATAGTGTTTTGAAAATATTGAACTAATACGAGGCATTCTATACCTTATTCTATGATTTTTTTTTAATTACCTACAGCTGAAATTTAAAATTTTAAAAAAATTGAAATTTTACTGGTAATAGTTCAATATTTCCAAAACACTCTATAATTCAGATGACTATTTCACTCATTCCATTATTACTGAGGAAGTTTCCATAGCAACTCTCGTTTCACAGCGATAAAACATGCAAGCCGGCAAGTTATTATTTCATCGATTATTTTTTTCCTATGATTTTCAACCAATCATCAGAACGATCAATTTAGTAAAGTTACCTTGTATAATTTCGATAATACCTGATTATACATATTAAGTAGCTCTACCAAACCAATCGAAATCTAACAGCACCGTCAAATTTTGACGTTTATCAACAACTGTTCAAAAATGAGTCGATTCGGAGATTTTTACTTAATATACTCAACAAATAATCGTATCAAATACAATGCGTACTTCAAAATAAATACGGTTATACATCTCAAACTTCCTGCATAATTACAAATCGTGTCAGTTTGAAAGAATAATCCTCCCGCTCGCGGTCGGATTATTTAAACTGTCAAACTGCTAATATTTTGACATTTCTCACATTCATAGGTTATTTTCTTGACTTTCTCTGCTCAAATGACATATTTTCTCGTGAAATAGTCATGTGGCGAGATGGAATTAAAGCAGGTAAAATTTCTCTCTTGTAACATTCAAGTTTGTCGCTTAGACAATTTCGCTCATGACATTTTTTCCAAAATCACTCGCCTGACGGCCCGGATTTTGATACAAATGTCATTCGCGAAATTGCCTAATATAAGCAACAAACTTTCATATTACAATCGAGAAATTTTGCCGGCAAAATTTCTAGTGGTATTATATGAAAATACTACCACAATATGAAACATGACTCTTTGCATTCAAGACAATGCAATAAAAAATACAGGTCCGTATTTGAAAATTAAAAGTTGAGTTTGGGCCAATTTATATTTGGATAGCCTACAAAAAGTTGCAACGGCAAAGACACAATTTGTTTGGAAAAAATTCCTAAAATAAAAAGATATAGACAAAAAAGAATTTCGAAATTTTCGATTTCTCCTGTATAACTCCAGAAATAAAGAAGCTAGATCAGATAGTGCCCATGCATATACCTACTCGAATTTGTATAGCCCTGTATATCTTTATATATATATATATATATATATATATATATATATATATATATATATATATATATATATATATATATATATATATATATATATATATATATATATATATATATATTGCCCATTCAGTCTTTTGTGAAATGCTGGCTTTATTAGTCATTATACAGAGTTAATTGGAAGTTTGTTGTTAATCTCTATTTTTAAAACATCTTGTGGAATAATTTCGTAGTTAAATTCTTTCAACATACCAATTTTTGTTGAAAATCATTTCTTTCCAACATTTTGTTTTTTGATTTATGCACTCAAGTGCAGTAGTTCATTTTAACGAGATATATTAATTCCAAACAACAGTTTACCAAATTTTAAGAAATGTTCGTTTTTGACGAGATGGCTTTGCTCATTGTGCCATAACATCAGTTTGCCAGCTCAGTTTATGAGTCCAGCAATGAGAAGGCAACAAAATTTTGGTCAGTTATACTAATAAGCAATTATTGTAGAATTTATTTATGCAAACTTATTCAATTCAAATTAAAAATCAAACTTCAAGACAAACTAACTCAACTGTAATTTAAATAACCTGAAGGAAGGTACTTTTCACAACAAATTCAGCATAATATTTTGCATTACCACCTATATAAGCTCTTATTACTGACTGCATACGTCGGTTCATACTGTCAGTTAAGTAACAAATAACATTTTGTGCAATATTTTGCCATTCCTCCTGAATTGCCGAACTAGCTCATTTATTAAATTATTTAAAATTACGTGCGTTTCTTAAACGTAAATCATAGAAACATGTAGCTAAAAAGGCAGAAACTTTTACGCCAGAACAACTTGATAATTTCATAAACGATGCTTATTCTGATGAAAAATATCTGGCGACAAAGGTAATAGATCCATTTTTATCATCTAGTCAATTACATAATTTATTTTAGGTTGCTTTAATAATGGGCATTATGGGTGCTTGTCGTGCAGCAGAATTGCACTCTATGCACTTGTGCGGATACTCTTACTCTCTCGAAAATCGCTTTATGTATAGGAGACATTTAGCGAAATGTCCAATTTATCAAGATGGCGACACTTTAGGTGGGCATAACCCACAGCGGGATTGTATGGCGAAATATGAGGAATCTATATTTCCAACTCTCTGGGTTCTGTCCTTACAATACGCGCAGATTTTAACTGAAACGTATGTTTTTGGGCGCTAGGGCCAACCCAAGTATCCTGCCGGCTAGGTGCATCAATTTTCGTCGATCTAGAGGCCATTTCCTACCTGACGACAGCTAGTTATAAATGACAAGGTCATAGACATCAAAGAGGCTATGCTTCACGTTACATACCCCTTAACAAAGTTACATACCTCTTTACATTCCTAACTCATCCCTCGTTACAATTTCTCCACCCACAATCTCCCAAAAATAGATTTTAAATTGATGATTTCTAATGAGTGTGATTCAGGTTTTCCCTTACCTAGTTTCAATTTAATAATTCAGACTGAAACTTGCTGTTCTTGTGGTTGTATGGTGAAGACCAAAACATTTTTAGAAAATCATACAGATATTACATTTTATGTTTTGCTATTATGTATTCTATAAGATTAGGCTTCGTTTTGAAGTGTTGTTATTGTTTGATAAAAATGTATAAAATTATTATTAATTTTGATAGTCACTATTCTGGTAAATTTGATCCATGACACTTTGGAGCTGTCCCAGGGAAGGGTCAGACCACCATCATTAGAAAGATATATTCCATTAAGATTGGTCATAGGAGCTACCACAAGGCAGATTAGTGATTTTAGTGTTTTTTCGAAAACGGAACTTCTTGCTAGATCTTGAAGTTCATTAGGTAATAGTCATGATGTTTTGAATATGCATCCCTAAGTTTCAGTATAGACTTTCGATGAATAATACAGGTTATTTCGCACATTTTGATCAAATTTTGGTAATTATTATGATATTAAATTCTCTGAATGGAAATCCGATTATTTTATATTTTACAAGTTAATTCATCTAAGGAATTAGTTCTAATGAATTACAATTTGTCAGGTTTTAACTATATCGTCACCTAAAAGGGAAAAGGGCTAACATTCAATTTGTAAATTTTACAGGACGAACAAATAACAGTTTTCTCAATTGTTTGTTTACTTTAACCCAAACAAAAATATTTTTTTTTGATAAAGACTGCTATTTTGTAAATATCCAGTAAAAACTTCTTAAATTAGATTTGTACTGTAATCATCTTCATTTTAATATTAGGTACTAACCATGAAAAATTTTTACTATTGAAATTATCTTACTGGTTTTGTCTTGTTAATTCAGAGAACCTCAAATTAAAAATGAAGGACACCCTACTGCGTAGCACTAGGAATGATGAAACCCCTCGGCGCATGAGCATGTCGTCAATATTTTTTGAATGTATTATATAAATTGAATAACAATGAAAGTCGATTTTACGACTGAAATGAAGGAAAATTGCAATAAATGTATTAATAATTCGATATTACGAATAAAATCCGTGAGAATTTAGCAAAAATGTCCTATCCCGGTTCATTTTGCTGCAAATTATGAATCAAATTGAAAAGATGGGAAGCAGACACAGACGCAGAATCAGCTGAAGCTATCAACGTCGCTTGGTTACCGTTACACAGAGCACTTCGACGCATGTTTTGTAGGACTTTCTACATATCGACCTTGGCGCATGCGCATATCGTAATGCCTATCTAAAAAACGCTATAATTTTTTATTCTTCGTTGGGAAAAAATTGGGAACAAAACTTCTCTGATCAAATCATATGTATTTTATCGATATCCGTTGGAATTTTTCAAATCGGACCAGATCCCAACTTTTTGTAGTGAGAATTTAGCTTCGCCATGGGGTAAAAACGCTATATATTTTTATTCTTCGTTGGGAAAAAGTAGGAATTCAAATTCCCTAATGAAATCATATGTGTTTTATCGATATCCGTTGGAATTTTTAAAATCGGACCAGGTGCACACTTTCTGTCGTGAGACTATAACCCCTTTAGCTTCGCCTCGGGGTAAAAATAAAAGCTATAATTTGTTGAACAAAATTGAGGAAAATTAATTCAAGATGGCCCTGAATGTGTTTCTAGATCAAATATATTTTTGCAAATTATGACAAGATAACTTCATTCCTAAAAATTGAATTCGAAATGAGAATTAGTTGTTTATCAAAACTTATTATTCTCATTAAAAATATATTGCCTACTAGAAGTGAATATAAATATATATAGGCGTCCGAAATTAAGATCGTAGCGCCGGAACGGCTAATATCGGTACTAGAGCATGGGAGATTAGCTGTTTGTTTACATTGGTTGTAATGGTATTTACGTTCATTTCGTTTTGAGTTTTCGAACGTTTATCGTCGTAATTTGTGTTTTTTTTGGACTTTGTATTTTCCTGTGATATATTGTGTTTGAATTGAGGACAATTTTATCTCTGTTCAACAGTAGATAACCTACCTACATCAAGTTGAAATTTACACTGAGTTTTTATCATTGAATATGAAAATCAATAATAAAATAAAGTAGAGGACGAATAAATTAATTGGTTGAAGGAACTATGTATACCTCATGAAAAGGCTGTATGATAGAACACCTATTTATTTAAAAAATAAAAAAACTTTCAAAAGTTTCAAGAAAACATCTCTGACATGTCTACTTTCATTACGAACTGAAGAAGTTTTGAGTATAATGGACAAAACTAAGTACTTACCAGCTAAACTGAAAGAAACAACATGAAATAAAAGAAGAATTAATATAATTACTCTGCTTGAATGGTTTGAACGTAATAAGTTATTATATTTTTTGAATTTTCCTGACGTATAACAGCTATCCTAAAAGTACGGTGGACTTCTGAGAGTCTGGTTTTTTTTGATAGAATCTCTGTTTTCCTGATTATATAATTGAATATTTTAGTTTTTACCTAGCTATAGAGTCCAGATTTATTTCATATTCTTGATGTTATGATAAACTGTTATTTTGGTTGTGCAAATAAACATCATTTGTTATTATTATTTTAATAGTATCTCTGGTTGTTACATGAAAGAAAATACAATAATCTAGAATCTCTGGATGATGGCCCAGGTTCAGATTCCGATAAAAGTGGAAGATTTTTCGTTGGAATATCATTGGACTTCAAAAACTCTACGTTTTCGGTTAGCTGAAAATTGCACATCATTAGTTGGTATAATTCTATATGGAAAAATCCACAAACTTACTGCAGGGAAAATAATTATTCTCAGTAAACTGTAAAGAACAACTCTCTTATGTTCAGACATTTTTTTCAATCTTCAAGTTATGAATCCACACCTTTCTTCTGTTCATCATTTCCTTGTTTCCCAACTTTGTTTGGAATGCAACTTTGAATTGTCCAGCTTTCGGAAAGGTATGTAAGCTATATTCGGTTTTTTTTGCCCAATATGAACAATAGAATACACAACAATAGTGATTCATCTCTTCTGAACGTTTGTAAACGATCCAAAATACAATTAAAACTCAACAACTTCTCATATAAAATACACGTAAACAGAAGTAAACAAAGCAATCTATCTCCCATGCTCTAGTAATATTCGACACCGGTAGGGGGCGTATCGCTTATTATGTTTTCCCTATCGTAAGATTACCAACATAAAATCAAAGAGTTTGAATGGAGAAAGAAGAACCTCAGTTCACAGAAAATATGTTTATCAATTATTTATTTAACCTTTCAAATTATAGTAAACTGAACCCTTTACCCATATAATCAAGATATATACAAAATCCAGAAATTGTTTATACAAAAATCTTTATCAAAAGTCAATAATTTTTACAAAATATATAATCTACAGTTAATAGTATCAAAATTAAGTGAGATATCAATTATTTTCACATTGTTGTTAATAAATCATTGAAATCTTTTTTATGAACACCCAATAAGGCAATGCAAAAATGGCAGAAAAATTTGAACAAAAAAAATTAAATACGAGTCAAGCTCAACGATCACTTATCTAAATAAATTAATCATTGTATTATTCAAATAAAAAATTACGGTATCGATTAATCCTCAAATAAAAATAATACATACATTTTCATATTATATAAATAAAATTCAGAGTGCTGGTGAAATATACACTAAGCATCGAGGCAGGCTACATATTACCAAAATACTGAAGAAAATTTCACAAGATATAAAAAAACTTTTTGTAGTTGAGCTAAACAGGATGACATTATATAAAAATAGGAAAATCCTACATTAGATGAAAATTTCATTTTATAGATCTGTAATAGCTAGTAGGTATAAAATCAACAACTGAAGAATTTTATTTTTGAAGAAATTTGTACACCTACTACATAGGAATCTTACACAAAAACTTGTTACTTTGAAAAAAAGAATGTACTTATGTAAGCAATTACAGTCAACTGTTATAGAAATATTCCGTATGTACCAAAGTTTTTTTAGAATATAATTCAATGTACATAAATTTCTTCAAAATACTTTTCAACTATCTTCTCTATTTTATGTATGATTAAATTATTCATAATCGAAGTGTATCACCCGAAATTGATTGAGAACATACACATTCAATTTCTTATGATCATTAATCTCTAGGCGTTCCAAAAATACAATAAAAAAAGCAGAAGCGTGCGGTGTTTCAAAGTCCGATTATTCTGAATATGAGCCGCCTAAGTACTAAGGAATATATACAAAATATTTAGAGAGATCTCAACATGGTTTTTGAACTACTTTATTGAACTAAATCAAACATACTCATTCAAGCATTTGTAGAATTAATTAAACGCAAGTATGTACACGTGATTCGAAACTGTGTCGGGATATTTCGACCGATAGGCGGAAAAAAAATTGATAAAACATCCGCTTTGCGTATGAATCGTTGTTAGTGAAGAGTTTATAATTTCATCAAGCCCGGTACCCTCAACGAAATAGTGAAAAATACTAAAGTTCCCCATCGAAAAGAAGTTCAAAAACCGCGTCGCAATCTGTCGCAAGTCGAATTAAACTCCTTTCTAGTTGAGGCCGTCCTCGCCATCGATCGTCTCGTCCTGGGTGGTGGAATCGTCTCCTGACGCGTTGCCGCTGGAGACCGTGCTCCGTTTGGACGAGCCGAGTCTGCCTGACGAGGATAATCCCATTGATCCCGTAGTCCTTCTATGCAAGAGAAAATGAGGGTCTGTTCAGTGGACTGGGTTAGTATCAGCCTTTGTTAGTGCGTGCACTCGTTATTTTTGGGGGGAAATTGAATAAACGAAACGTATAGAGCAAGATCCCAGAGCCGCCAGACGTTACTTATTTTCTCAGCAATAATATGTATGGGAAGAAGTAGTGCTCGTACGTACTTTCAGTGTATGGATACCTGCTACCTTTTGCCGGCGGCCAATTTCCTGGTAGCAGGTGCTAAATATGGAAAAAAACTCAACTCACTTTTCTTATTTTCTCAGTCTTGATTTTTATATATGATACTCAGGGAACTATTTCAATACTTTAAGCAAGCAGCCAGACCGATCGTATGGGCCAAACATCCCGACAGACACAAATAAAGTGTTCCTATTAGTAATAGTAATATTTATTCATGCTTTACATTTTCCATATGTTTACACTCGTCAATTAGAAATATATTTAAAATAAAATACAATTTCAAAGTTAAAATACAGTCATCACAGGAACAACAGAAAAAGATGAAAAATACCCACAAGGGAGAGACAGTCATCCAAAGTCGCAAGCAAGAAACTCTTCAACTTCATAAAAGGCTCTTTCAATCAGAAATTTCTTAATGATAGTCTTGAATATAATAGGAGAAAGGCGTTTCATCTCTTCCGGGACTTTATTGTATAATTTATTAGATGAATAAAAAGGTCCTTTCTGAGTTCTGGATAGCCTACAATAATCATTTCGAATCATTTCTCTGGCCCTTGTAGGATAGTCGTGGAAGTCTTTATTCTGATTAAACATACCCTTATTTTCATGCGCATATATCAGGTGTTAAGGTGTTTGCATTCTTCACGATAATCAAGCCTAGCAACTATTCGGATAGCCCTTCTTTGAAGAGATAAAATACGGGTGCGTGTAGAACAGTAGCCCCACGCTAACAAAGAATATCTCAAGATGGACTCAATCAGGGAAAAATAGGCAGTTTTTAAGATGCTAACCGACAAACGACTTGACATCGATTTCAATAAGAAAATGTTTTTCGTTAATTTAGAGGCCAATTGGCCGGTGTGTACATCCCAGCGAAGAGAGGAATCAAGATATACCCCCAAGAATCTAGCATTATCAACAGGAACATTATTTTTTAGGGTGAAGAGTAATTTTACCGTCTTCTGTTCATTAGCCAAAAGCTTGGTCGATGTGAACCACTCAACCGCTCTCGACTGTGCAGCGACACCCCCTCTAAGACAGCAGCCAAATCATTTGATGTTACAGAGATCGTTGTGTCGTCGGCAAACAGAATGGTATTAAATTTATTCAAATATATCGGAAGGTCATTTATGAATATCAAGAATAAAATTGGTCCTAAAACGGAACCTTGGGGTACCCCCATTTTGACAAGTTGTTTACATGACCAGTTATCGTTATTATAAACCGTTTGATATCTATTAGAAAAATATGACGCCATAAGAACACGACAGTATGACAGTATGAGCGAGATGTCATGATTTGCTTATTTAAGCGCGATAGTGATTATCTATGCGCGTCGATCTCCCTTCTATACATTCTATATGTCATGACATTTCGCTCATACTGTCATACTCATAGGGACACTTTATTTGTATCTGTCGGGATTTTTGGCCCATACGATCGGTCTGGCTGCTTGCATTAGGTATTGAAATAGTTCCCTGAGTATCTATATATATATATATATATATATATATATATATATATATATATATATATATATATATATATATATATATATATATATATATATATATATATATATAATCTCTTGATAATTATTAGCAATAACAGGCTTGTTGAATCTTAAAAAACTTGATTTTATTTTCAATAAAATCAAGTTTTTTAAGATTCAACAAGCCTGTTATTGCTAATAATTATCAAGAGATTAGAAATAGTTCACAGGCAACAACAATTCGAATAAATAATATATATATAATACAAGCCGAAAAATTGAATCCAGTCTACAGCAAAAACCATATTTTTTAAATTTCTGAAATTTGGTGGGAAGTTAAGTCTGATCATGTAGATTCCCACTAAGACGGGGTTTTTTTTAATTCCGCCGTTAAGGGGTTGAAAAAGGGTAAGACGTGTTTTTTGATGTTTCTCGCAAAATAATGGACTTAGCGATCCCGTTCTTCCACTAAAATGTTAAGTAAAATGAACCCTACAAAGTAGTTTCTCAGTTTTTTGAAATTCCATCATTTAGGGGTGCAAAAGGGGTAAGTCTGTTTTTTTATATTGGCTATTTCCGGCAAAATAATCGACTTAGCGATTCCGTTCTTCCACTACAATGTTCCTCATAATTCTATTAAAAAAACCATTTTCTGCATTTTTTGATGTTGTATCATTTAGGGGTTGAAAGAGGGTGAAATGGGTTTTTCGTATATTGGCTATTTTTGGCTGAATCTCGCAAAATAATGGACTTTGTGATCCCGCTCTTTCACGAAAATATTAAGTAAAATTAACTTTAGAAAGCAGTTTCTCAGTTTTTTGAAATCCCATCATTTAGGGGTGAAAAAGGAGTGAGTCTGTTTTTTTTATTGGCTATTATTTATATTGAAAATTTCAATTTAATACATGTTAACAAATTGGATTTTTATACAAATAAACAAATGATTTGATAAATTTTATCCTTTTTTTAATTGTCTTCACCATGCTCGAAAACCATAAAGCGCCACGAGTACGTGTTTAAAAAAAAATTATTACAATATGAATTTTCCCAATTACGAATATGAACTATATCTTAATAAATTCATACGTATACATATATGGATACGCGGGCGAAGCCGCGACGGGTCCCGCTAGTCATATATAAAAATCAAGACTGAGAAAATACGAAAAAAGAGTTGAGTTTTTTCTATCTTTAGCACATTATACCAGGGAATTGGCCGTCGGCACAAGGTAGCAGGTATCCATACACTGAAAGTACATAAGAACACTACTTCATCCCATATATATATTATTGCTGAGAAAATAAATAACGTATGGCGGCTCTGGGATCTTGGACTAGTACCGAAAATGGCATATTACTGAATGCGCTCTGCATTTCAACAATTCGTCAATACAATCTGAATTATCGAGGAACTAATGTGAAAATTGCACATAACAATACACGTAGACTCTCATTGTGAAAAACATTTATTTGATGAGAACCACTCAGCTCGGTCTTTGAGATATTCAACAGGGACAATAAGGGTATCAAATTGAATTGTCTACAATCTTTTAAAATCAATAAATTAAGATATTCAGGTTTGTTTTCTCAATGGTCAGGTGAAGCTATTAAAGAGTCCCTTATTAAACTTGTTCGGCAATGCAGTTCCTGGTAGTGGTTTGGTTTTAATTCCCTAATTATTTCAAAAAAGCTCCTAGATAATTGAGATTGTATTTGAACATCTGTATGTGTAGAATTTAATCATTATTTGGACAGCATCTGAAGAAGAACTACTTTGAAACGCGCGTCATGTGTTATTATTAACAAATATTTGTGAACTTTTTATCAATATTGTTTCATTATGAATATTAAATATTACCAATTTTCCATCGGGAAAATATACAACAATATAAACAATGAAATATTGGGAAATGACATACAAACATGTATAGTACAGTAAAAAGGTATATTTTACTAAAAAAAAAATACTTAATGGCTGAAATTTTGAGGGGGTGTTCGGGAGCATGTCCTGAGTCTAAAACTGAGTTTTCGTATTCGAGGGGGTGGGGGAAGATACAACCCTCGGTCTATATGGGGGTGAGTTCGTTTTAATTCTATATCTCCGTTGCTGTTGCCCGTATAGTCAAGTCCAAGAGATCATATTTGTAGGAAATTGAATAATCTATCCAATGATAATAATATCGAGGTCATAGGTCAATTAGGTCAATTACAATTGCCGGTCAAAGGTCGAAAGTGAAGGGTAGTTTTTCATTTTTCGCGAATACCGTGAAACCGGTAAGTTTTTTCGCATACTGCTTGCATACCATTTCAAAGTACTTGAAGTTACCTACAAAATGAGCTCTCGAACACCCTTCTACGATGAAGAGTTTTCCATCACTCCAACGATCAAGTTGACCGCGCGCGCCAATGTTGACCGCACGAGCCGCGTGTCGTACTGCCATTGCTCGTACATTGCACTCTCTACGTGCAGTTAATAATTATCGTTGAATGTCTTCCTAATTAGAATTAATAATATGGCTGATGGTGGACGTGTTTTTTTTCCAAGGGAAAACGGGAAATCCATCATGGACAAACGACAAGGTCTGCCCCTGCCGAATAGTGTGAGACTCCTACTCACTAAAACCCTATAAAAACCCCAACTTTTGAATGTTCAGTGCTCTGTCATGTATGTGTGTGTATTGCCGTGTACTGTTTGATGATTTGAAGTGTCTCGATCATTAATTTACCTCGAAGTTTTCCTGCTGGCGACTTTCATGTGAATTTGGCTCTTATGGATGGACTTTTTTCGCCATCTTCGTATTCATCATCCTTTTCGAATGTGTCATCACGAACGTCTTCTTCAGGAATGGATGGCGAGTTCCTGTCGTCGTTTAGAAAATCGTCATCTTCTTGCAGGGTAGAATATTGGGCGATGTTGTTGCACGCGGTACCGCTACAAGTCCCACAATTCGGAGAACATTTCAGCCCAGCTTTTCGACATCCACAGGCCTTTCCACAACTTGATCGTTGAAGTGATGGAAAACTCTTCATCGTACAAGGGTGTTCGAGAGCTCATTTTGTAGGTAGCTTCAAGTACTTTGAAATGGTATCGAAGCAGTATGCGAAAAATCTTACCGGTTTCACGGTATTTGCAAAAATGAAAAACTACCCTTCACTTTTGACCTTTGACCGGCAATTGTAATTGACCTATGACCTTGATTTTATTATCATTGGATAGATAATTCAATTTCCTACAAATATGATCTCTTGGACTTGACTGTACGGGCAACAGCAACGGAGATATAGAATTAAAACGAACTCACCCCCATATAGACCGGGTGTTGTATCTTCCCCAACCCCCTCGAATACGAAAACTCAGTTTTAGACTCAGGACATGCTCCCGAACCCCCCCCCTCAAAATTTCAGCCATTAAGTATTTTTTTTAGTAAATGCCATTTTTGTGTCTCTATTTACTGTACTAGTAATTCCAAATAGAATTTAAAACTGGTTAAATCAGTGTACTAAAGTTCAATTGATAAATGGTTAGCACCAGAATCTCTTATATAAACAAAGGTATAGAATTCAGGAATCTTAAGAGTAATTTCAGAAAATTTTCATACTCTGCTGCTTCTTTTGTGAACGAACTAATATGACCCAAATTTTTTGGTATTGTTACTAGTTTTAAATGGACAGCCAATGGAATTTTTTAAATCAAAATATTTCCAAATTTTCTAATATATTATGTGTAGACAAGAATGAAACTAATATAATATTCAAAATTCTGAATATTCAAGAAGTTATTGGATCAAATAGAAATTTTATATATCACATGATATATGCTATTCCGATATTCAAATTCCCAGAATATGGATTCACCAAGATTTTGAAAATGACGTATCTGGATGATTTTACAAGTTCTGAAAAACGCCAATATTCTGAAGAACTTCTTTGGCAGTTTTGGGGAAAATCATAAATATCTAAAAATACGATGGTAATGGTTAAATCAAAAGCAAAACGATAGCGTTGCGTCATTTCTATCTCTCACCTGAATCTTCATGCTATGTATTAGTACCTTCCAGTTAAAAATTATTCAATTCAACTCAAGAAAATTGAACAAATCTCGTTTGTTAGACATTATTAGAGTGTTATCGGAATACTCTTATTTTTCTCAAAATTGTGACCTACCGATCAGAGAAAGTAGTGCTCGGAGAATTATTTGATGCTGCAAATAATAAATGCCATAATAAACTAATAAAACGCCAGCGATTCAATGCTGATCGGAAAATGTTTTTGGAAGTGAATTCCTTTTTTTATGATGGTGATATAAGTTCTTACTCGTTTAACAATAAAGTTTGCTAATTGAACATCCAAGTTTTTTTGAGTTTCGTGTTACTACATAGAAAAATTATTCTATTAATGGCAGAATAATTCTAAGGTCGAAAAAAATGAGATTGATGAAATTTTGGAATGATAATTCAAGATGAAATATCAGTAATAACTAGTAGATTAGTGAAAAATTTTGTTCATAAATTAGTTCATATTACCTTATTTTGAATATTCAGAAGACGGTTTAGAAAAAAATTAATTTTAAACTTGTATTTTGTGATTCTTCGTTAAACTAGTCTGTTATTGCGAATTATCAGAAAAAAAAAGAGAAATTGATAATTTTAAATTATCACCAATATATCGATGGTCTAGTACACAAATGTTGTAAGTGCACATTTCAGGAAAAATGAGTTAAATGCGCTAACATACCATTTCAGACAAGAACTTTCTTGTGCACACAAGTGGTAGGTAAAATATTTAAATTTATTGAATCCAGCGCCATCTGCCAATAGTGTTAAGTACTTTCAGACTACATAATTCTACTCCAAATGTTGTAAGTGCACTTATCACAAGTGTGCGCTACATTAAATAGCATTCACTGAATTTGTCACTTTTGTGTCAAGTAAAAGGTAATTTTAAATCCCGGTTATTGTTTAATTCCAGTGTAATAATGTCGTTTTCCAGGAGCAAAATGTTAGTGAAATTAGCCTTGTCAAGGCATATCTATAAGTTGTAATGATGGTAAGTTTATATTAAAATAATAGCGTGTGGGTGTGCGTCCTGAGCTTCTGGCCTTCATTGTGGGTGGTCAATTGCGCAATGGCTATAAAACATAAAAATTTTGTACCAAATAATTTTTTTATCTAGCCAAAGTAATACACACTCTTCATGACAAATCTAGCACTGCAGGTGTTTCTACTCGATTCAAGACAAAACAGGTCAAATGGACCATTCAGCAAAGATATGCCTTTTATCAGATCAAATCATTGTACGAAAGTGTGTAGATATTATTGTTTCAAGTCAAAAATATGATAAAACATTCGAAGAAAGTAGACAGCCAATTTTGCCTTTTAGTGAAAGTGAAGCTAATCAATTACTTAATTGAAAGCATGTTTCAGAAATGAGTTTCTGTTTTTAGAAAATACGACGTTTATGTGGCAGAACCCTCTGTTTTTAAGGTTCACATAAGCCCTCGTCAGATAGTGATGATTCCCCGGATGATTCCGAATTCAAAACGTTTTCAATGATGTGAAGAAAAAGAAAAACAGAAAAAGAAAGGCAGATAGAAAAAATTGGCGCCTATCTGTTGTTAAGTGATTAAGATTGAGTGGTATACTATGTCAGATACTGTATTTAACAACACTAAATACTAAGAAAGAGAAAGTCAACTGGATTCGCATCAAGTGGCTTCGTTTTCAAAAGAAAAATCCTAATATAATAAAATACAAGTATAACCTCTCAGAAGAAAGCTCTTTTGAACTGGATATCACAGACAGTATAAGAACAAAAAAGAAATGGGAATCAGCCACATTGAATAAAAAATACACATCGCGTCTTCCAGTTTTTCAAGCGAAGAAAAAGGACCTGTAATTTTTTTTGGAAAAGAAGATCCCAGACGATTATTCAAACTTTATAAAAGAAATCCAGTGAAAATAGTGATTAGAAGACAATAAACACAATTTTTTTTTCGAAATGTTTTAGTTTATCAAAAGTTTGTTCATTAACAATGAAGTTGAATTTTAGTCATCTAGGTAGTTCAATTTAAACAAAGAATTGTATATCGAATGAGGTAAGTACAGGTTTTTTTCTCAAACAAAGAAATGTATAGCGACATATGTGGCAACTACAGGTATTTTAGATTATTTTTCAAAATTTTTAATACTGTATGATCAAATAGCGTAAGTGAATACTTTCACCCGAAATCTAATAATATAGCCAAATTTAATACATCATCTTCGATGTTTAAACGTAATCCTGTGAATTATAGTGAACTAACAAACTTTAAATTTCATATAACTCGAAACATACTACTTTGCACTTACAACATTTGTGTACTAGACCATCGATATTGAAATAGAGTTTTCCTTTAAAGATTTTCTTTCGCAAGTAAATATAAATATCTGTTTTACCAAAGAAGTTTGAAATAAACTTTTGCGAGTGATTATACAATGTTTATTGCACAATGTTTAAATATGAACAATATTTTATGACAGGAAAACACCTCAATGAACTTATGAATATATATATTTACTAGTTGATATGGATAGGTGTGATAGTTATTATAAATGTTACCCATTGCAATTCTTAGATAATTTATAAAGGTGTTAATTGATTAAAACACTGCCACCTTGGAGTGAAACACATTTTTTGAAATGAACTCTCGAAGTTGAACCGAATATCACCAAAAAAATTATTGGGACCTATTCAAATAATTGGGAACATTCCCACAAAATTAGTTCGAAATTTTTTCATGTTTCATCGATCAATTTGAGTTATTCCATTTTAAGGAGAAAATCGGACCGAAATCCAAAATATACAATTCCAAAAACAACCTTCGGTAATTTAGAAAATCCAATCGTAACCCAACGCCTCCCACCTACCTCAGCTTGCTCTTCAAATTGCTTATCTCTCTAGACATCTGCTCATGACTCTCAGCCATGTCTTCGCACTCTCTCTGATACTTTCGCTTCTGCGCCTTCTCCCTACTGATCTCCTCTTCGGCCTCGTCCAGCTGACGTTTGAAAGCGTTCATGCGCGACTTGGCCTTCTCCACCTGTTCCTTGTACTGATCCACGTGCCTGCGCTCGTCCTCTAGTTGCATCAGCAACTCCTTGAGCTTCTTATCCAGTTTGCGATTGGTCTTCTGCTGTGTCAGGCGTTCTTTCGCTTCAATCTTGGAGAGGAAGATAAATTTTATGAGAAGTTCGATATTATCTCTTTCAATACTTTGTTATAATCAGTACAATTGACTGATATCAACATGAGAGGAAGTAGAAGTTTTCAGAAAATAATTTGGAGTAATATCTACTATGGAATGTTCAATTAGAGTTTACGTATCTAATACTCAATACTCAATAATTTATTCATGTTAATTCACAAACAATGTGTTACATACGTCAAAATTAGATATATAAGTAAATTCTTAATACAGTACATTCAGTCCAAGAACCAATCACTGACAGAGAAATATACAATCAATACATGTCAAAGATTAAAAAAGCACATCACAATAACAGGTTAAAATTACATCAAAATACATAAACTAAAATCTTAATTAAATTAATACATGTCAAAATTTAAATGAAAACTCACATGTTAAAATCCGCACTAAAATAATCACTAACAGAATAGAAAGAATGTTTAATCAAATATGATTTTAGCCGAGTCTTAAAAGTTCTAAGAGGTAAAATTTTTACATCTGGTGGCAAGATATTAAACATTTTTAGTGCCCAGTATCCAGGGCCATCCCGACACCTCTCCAAGCGCCAGAATTCCGGGACCAGGTCCCCCCTACCACGAGTGTTATAGTCATGAATGTCTTTATGCGTTTTAAACACTTCGATGTTTCTCCTCACATACACCAGGCATTCCAGGATGTACAAAGACGGCACAGTCAGCAGACCCATACTCACAAACATACACCGGCAGTCTTCCCTATAACCTAAACCGCTCATAATTCTTACAACTCTTCTCTGTAATCCAAAAACCCTGTGCGCATCCGCCGAATGTCCCCAAGCCAAAATTGCATAAGCAATATTTGAGTGGAATATGGCAAAGTATGCTGTTCTTAATACATTGGCTGAAACACATTGGGAGATATTTCTCAATACATATATGGACTTATTGAGTTTATTTGATAATGCCTCTATGTGATTTCCCCATTGCAGCTTTGGATCCAAAACAACTCCCAAGAAATTAATTTCACCAGGATTAGGGACACTCAGTTCACGCATTGTGAACACAACCCGGTTAGTCTTCTCTACATTCAACAAAAGTCTGTTGGAACAAAACCAACTTTCGGCCCTCTCCCGCGCGACCATGGAACCCCTCAAAGACTCTTCCAAGGAATTAGCAGCGAAGGACATTGTGGCATCATCAGCAAATAGTGTATATTTCTCATTATTTGAGTTAGTTGGCAAGTCATTTATGTAGATTTAAAAGAGTATAGGCCCCAAAATCGAGCCTTGGGGTACTCCAATATCAATTTTGCTCCTTGCTGACGTCACCCCAGCTATCTTCACTACCTGATATCTTGATTCCAGATAAGATTTAATAATCTGGATACTGTTAGTTGAGAATTTATAGTACTGAAGCTTGGAAAGAAGGATACCATGATCGACAAAGTCAAACTCTATCATTCCAAAATAAAATGCTTTTTATTTCGATGCATGTAACAAAGTACCTTGATCTTCAGAATAAGAAATTATAATATAAAATAAAACTAATTGATATAAATCATTTATACCGTTCAACTCAACAGGTTTTCTCATTTCGACCTAAGAATATCCCTTACCTCCAATTGTTCCTCCAGGTTCGCGAGCTTACTTTCGAGCGCCGTTATCGTCGCCTTGGTCTTCGTCCTCTGAGCCGTTTCCAATTCGGTCAGCTTCGCCTTGAGCTCCTTGTTCTGACGTTCGAGTAGCAGACGGCCAGACTCGTTCTTCTGCGAGGTCGAACGTTCGTTCGACAGCTCGGCCGTCAGTTGTTCTATGTTGAGCTGCGCCTTGCGCGCCCTATCCTGGAACAGCTCGTTATTGCCCTGCTCCTCCTCCAGTTCTTCCTCGAGGGTGGCGATGCGCGCTTCCAGTCTGCGCTTCTCGTCGATGAGGAGCGTACCTGTGGGTAATTTTAAAAACTTCAAACGTCATTATGAAATCTATCGAATTTTCGAACAGAGTTCCTTTTAACACTTAGCGAATGAAAGATAGGCCTAAAACTGTGTCCGTCACGAGCATCATAGACAGTGCCAAGGAGAATACTCATAACCTCTCTTATTAATGTAATTACACTCATAAGTTGTTGTTGTATAATTAATTAGGAATTAATTGTGAAAGTAATTCGGTAGAAGGAGGATAGTGATGATGCAGTCAGGCAAATACCAGTGTTTGTACATTTTATAAAGATAAGAGATAAAGAAAACGAAATCTCAGTTGGTTGATGATGATGTCTAATACATAATAGAATATTATATTTTTAAACAATCTGTCAGGATCTTAAAGAAATTCATTCTAGCAAATTTTATCAAAATTACGTTTCACCTTCCCCTGACGAGTTTTAGTAAATTCAGGATTTATAGCCCATTTTTTTATGATAGTATTTGCTTGAGTTTTTAAGTCTCCAAATTAGTTTCGATACTTTTCGTGGTATAAGATTGAAGTGTTTTAAAGGCCGCGTCGAAACATAAAGCGTGGATTCCCCGAAAGCTTGCACCACAACAGAAGTCTTGCGGCGAACATATTAACTAACAAGAAAACTTCATTTCTTCCAGCTAAACCGCTGCGTTTGATAGTGGCGAGTATTTCAACCTAGGGATACGTACTGACTGGGTGATATCTTTTTCAACGAATGCATTAAAATTTGGTTACATTTTTTGTTTAACTGCAAATGTGTTAATAATAAATGTAAGAAACACGGTCCTTTCGGACCAGCTGGGGACAAGTGGCATTTTGCCCTTCTTGCCACCCTATTGTTACGTCACCATGCCCAGTCATCAATAACTTTTGATACGGTTATATTACCTTTGTTATTGCTACTGTTTATTTCCTCGAGTAGTTCGTCTCTTTCGGTTTCTGCCGCTCTCCTCGCTCTCTCTGAACTGGACAAATCTTCGGTAAGTTGGAGTACGTCCGCTTCCAACGTCTTCACTTTCCTTTCGGCTTCTTTGCAGCTAACAGCAAGTTCTTCGCGGCCGGATCTGGCTTCCTCTGCGTCCCTGAGCGCTTCCTTGCACTGCTGTTGAGACTTCTTTAATTGTTTCAGAGCGTCTTCTTTCACCTTGTACTGCAATTCGATCTGCCCTTCCATTTCCTTCAGGTCTCCTAAAATATCGAGTCAATCCATTACGCTTCTATTATATATATATATATATATATATATATATATATATATATATATATATATATATATATATATATATATATATATATATATATATATATATATATATATATATATATATATATATATATATATATATATATATATACACTCTGCAAAAAAAGTATCGCATCACCTGAAAAATTTCTAACAGTTGCTACAAAAACCAATCGACTTCCGCCATCTGTTCTTATCAGTGAAAGAATGAAAACATGAAAGAAATATCACGACGACAATGCCGATAAGACATCTTTTTTTAGGGAAAAACGGGAAAACATGCTTTAACTACAAATTTACCTTAAATCAGTTCACTTCGAGAGTTGTTTGAATGCAGGCAGGTTCAGTTTAATTGAGGTTTTGTTAATCGAAATTGCATTATGGCACGTCGCGAAAACAATCTTCGAAATTTGACTCGAGATGAAGTCGTCAGAATAGTTACCCTTGTTGAAAATGGACAAAGTCAGAGAGTAGTCGCGAATTTGTTGGGTGTGAACCAATGCACAGTATCTCGAGCAGTGGCAAGGCACAGAGAGCTTGGAGGATTTGAGAGAAGAGCAGTACAAGGTCGACCGAGAGCAATTACCCCTGCAGACAATCGTTTTTTGAGACTTCAGGCCCTGCGTCGAAGGCATGTCACTGCTTCACAGCTTCAACATGATTTGGCCACTACCCGAAATACGCGAGTTAGCTCACAAACCATAAGAAACATCTTGAGGCAGTCCGGAATGAGACCCAGAGTAGCAGCTACTGGACCTCGACTCACCAGGAGACACCGTGTTGCTCGTTTGAGATTTGCCACGGAACATCAAAATTGGACCATCGCAGATTGGGGACATATACTGTTCACGGACGAGTCCAGATTTTGTTTGTATACTTCAGATCGACGAATACCAGTCTACAGACGAGAGGGTGAGCGCTACGTTCAGTGCAATATAAGACCGTCGACGAATTTTGGAGGAGGGTCTATCATGTTCTGGGGAGGAATATCTTTGAGTGGCCGCACAGAGTTGGTACTGGTGAATAGAGGTACGATGACTGCTGAAAGGTCCATTAGGGACATTTTGCGTGAACATGTCGTGCCTTACGCTCCACGTGTTGGTGATGAGTTTGTGCTAATGCACGTCCTCACGTCGCAAGGGTAGTTAACGAGTACCTTCAAGAAATGAATATTCCAGTTTTGGACTGGCCCACATGCAGCCCCGACTTAAACCCTATCGAGCATGCCTGGGACTATTTCTACAGAAATGTCCGACAACGAGATGCCACTCCAGCGAGTCTCGAAGAGCTTCAACAGGCATTAACTGAAGAATGGAATAATTTGGATGAGGGTTATATCCAGAGGTTGATTGAAAGTATGCCAGGGCGTTGTGAAGCTGTAAGAAGAGCTAGAGGAGGCAACACGCGATACTGAATCACTCAGATTTTCAATTTTGATTGAATTTCGATTCAATTTAATTTTCATCATTTTCTGAATATCTTTAAAAAGGAATAAAAATGGTTTATTTGGGCACTTCGTGCTCTGTATTGCATCTGGTAATAAAAAAAACCTTTCAATTAAATTATAATGTCATTATGGATAGCTACCTGTCCCTGATATTTTTGCATGATGAAAAGTTTCAGTGATGCGATACTTTTTTTGCTGAGTGTATATATATATATATATATATATATATATATATATATATATATATATATATATATATATATATATATATATATATATATATATACAACAACCTTCTTCCATTTTGAAGGAAACTTATTCCTTAGAAATTGAACTTTTCGAGTATTGACAAATTATTGGAAAAACGAAAATTGATAATTCAATAAATTCACATTTCCGGACAATAAAATTTTCTTTTAACGTGTTCTCAACAAACAAAAGATATAATGTGTTCAAGACGGCATGTTTTCAATTCATTTCATTCCTGAAGAAACAAGAATTTGATTAATATGTTAAATATCTATAGTAATTGGCATTTCAAGAATTTTATGAGAGCCAAACACTAACCCATATCTAAATCTTGAATTTAGAGTATGCATCATTATTTACCATTGAAATAATACGATGTACTTGCCTTCTAATTTTTTCCTGGCAGCGACAGCAGCAGTTCTCTGTTTCCTTTCTTCATCTAATTCGGCTTCCATTTCTCTCAATTGCTTAACTATACCTCTTCGTTTCTCCTCAGCCTGTTCTTCCTTAGCTTGTACATCCCTTTCGAATTGTGCTCTTAGTGCCTGAAAAATGAAGATACGCAGAAATGACGTAACTATCAAGAACCAATTCCATGTGAGACTCATTCGAACAAAATATAAATAAAATTGTTATGTATTGGATATACGTAACTTACCTGCATATTGACTTCTAGTCTTAGTTTAGCATCTTCAGTGAGCTGTAATTCATCCTCCAACTCCTCATTTTGTGCTCTTAATTCAACTAACTGGCTCTCAAGCGACCTCTTCGCTTTCTCAAGCTCATGGACGTTTTTGTCGGCGGCTCCTTGATTATTCACGAGTTCATCTAATTCAGCCTGTAGCTGTCTCCTGGACCTTTCCAATTCTTCAATCTGAAATATTAAAAATTATCACACAATTAACAAATAACCTTATTTATTTCACCTTTTCACTAGATTCGTCCAGTTCCCTACTCAGAGACAACACTCTAGTCTCTTTTTCTCTAGCCTCCCTTTCTGCCACATCTCTTTGTTCTGCGAGCTGTTCGCTAACTAGTTTTTCTTCGGCCAAAATCTTATCGAAATTCTTCTGTTTCTTTTCCAATTCTGTCACTTTCTGCCTTTGAACCTCCAAGTCAATATTTGCATCTTCTAATTCGGCTGCTATTTTCTTTTTACTTCTCTCTAATTTATCGTTGGAAGCTAAAAGTTCATCTACTTGTCTTTGAAGAGCATCTAGATCTTTCGCAAGTTTCTTCTTGCTTTCTTCCAAAATAGCAGCTTGCTCTGCTTCATCTTCGGCTTTCTTCTTGGCCTCCAAAAGTTGGACATTCAGAGTAGCAAGCTGAAAAAAATTATGAAGAATAAATCCCCTAGTTCCAATTTGAGGTAAAGTATTCGTATCCCTACCTGTTTTTCGAGGTTCTTTTTGAGTTCCTCCTCTTCTTCAAGGTGTTCTTGTAAAGTTTCCTTCTCGGATTCTATTTGCCTTAACTTCGAACTAAGCGCTAATTTCTGCTTGGTTTCTTCCTCTAACGCTATTTGAATTTCTGAGAGTTGCGAGTCAGCCGTACTTTGATTCTTTTGAGCGGCAGATGCTTTCAATTCGGCCTGTTCCAATTGCTGAGCAATGCTATCTGCTTCTTGTTGTAATTTAATAGTTTTCTCTTGAAGTTCTGTCTTCACTCTATCGACCTCCATTAGTTTAGCTTGAACTTCCGTCAATTGACTCTCGGCCTGTTTTCTACGGCGTTCAGCTTCTTGTCTGCTGGCTCCCACGTTCCTCAATTCGGTTGCCAAATCGGCATTTTCCGCTTCTAACGACTGCTTAGATTTTTCTAAATTTGCTTTTGTCTTTTTAAAGCTCTCCAGTTGCTCCGTGATGACACTCAATTCTTGTGAATATTTATGTCTCATGTCAGCTAGCGAAACTTCGTGTGCTTGAGTTTCTTCCTCGATGGTCTTTTTCAGGGTTGCTAATTCCTGCTCCCTCTTAGATCTCAGTTCTTGTTGAGCAGCTGTCGAATCCATAGAATCCAACAGTTCATTCTTCAAAGCTTCCAATTCTTCATTCAAATCCCTCTTCTGTTTTTCAGCCTTACTCCTAGCGGCTTTTTCGACTTCCAAATCTTCTTGCAACTCCGTAAGTTGGCTCTCTAATTCTCTGAGAGCTTTTTGCGCTTGGGCTTTGAGAGCACCCTCTTCGTCTACTCTAACCATAGCTTGAGCCAATTCTTCCTCCCTTTTGCCTAATTGAAGTTGCAATTCCTCCATTTGAGTTCTTCTTTCCATCAACTGTTCTTTCAAATCGTTAACTTCAGTTTCTACCTTTCTCTTAGTTCTATCGGACTCTTGCCTTTGCTGATGGTCCTTCAATAATCTCTCTTCTAATTCTGCAATAGTAGATTCGTGCTTAGCTTTTAGTTTCGACAAATGTTTAGCCTTTTCTTCTTCCTCAGCAAGTGTCTGACTCAAGTCATTGGCGCGTTCTTCAAGGATTTTCTTCTCTTTAAGCAATTTCTGGTTAGTATCATCACTAAGTGCTAAATCTTCTTCTAACTTTTTCAATTTAGCATCGCATTGAACCTTTTCTAATTGGAGTTTCTGACGGGCAGCTTCCTCTTCTTCCAGCTGTTCTTCTAGGTCTTGAATTGTTCCTAATAATCTTTTCTTGTCAATATTGAGCGTATTCGCCCTCTCCTCCTCTTCTTCGACTCTGGACTCCAAGTCGTGAAGAATTTCTTCTAACTCCTGCTTCCTAGCGGTCATTCTAGCTCTCATTTCTTCAGCTTCTGCACAAAGTTCCACTTCAGCCTGCAGCTGTTCTTGTAAAACTACTTTCTCTTCCAGAGCTTGCTGATATTTCTTCTCATACTCTGACGCAGTTCTAGCATGATTCTCCAATTTTTCCTTAATATGTTTGAGTTCATCTTCCTTCTGCATAAGTTTTTCTTCTTGCTTAGTTACTTCAAGCAATGGTTTAACTTTAGTATATAATCTCCACCATTGCCAATTTCTGAGTTTAAGATATGCAGAACAGTTCCTTTGAATAATTCTGATAGCATTCAATTGCTGAACCCTCTTCTGATAATTTCTTCTAGATAAGAAACCGCGACAAAAAGCTTGGAAGTTCACTATCAAGTCCGTGATCTTGTAATCCCTTTCTTCTTCTAAATGTGCTAAAACACCAGCTCTAAAGAAAATTTTAGACTGACCAATTCTGTATAAATTTTGGTCGAGGTCCAAGCTCTTGATCATGGTCTCGCACGCTTTTTTACCATCCATGAAACCCTTGTTTATAACATTTGGCGTAAGAAGTTCGTACCTTTGACGGAACTCTTGGAAGGGTATGCGATTTGGAAATCCTTGTCTACAGATCCTGATACCCTCAAGGACACCGTTACATCTCAACTGATCAAGAACCAACGGTGCGTCTATTTTTCCGGCACGTTTCTCGTGATTCGGAATAATACATCGCACGAAGTTGGGATTGGTGTTCCTAAGGGTAACCATAAGGTTCGCTAATTGTTCCTTGTACAGGTACGATACGGTACGGAACATTCCCTTCGCCCTACCGATGCTTTCCGCATCTTTCCAGATGTGTACAACAAAAGGATCTTGGGACGACTGGAACAGAGAAACCACGTTTTCGTTCTGCGGATCCATGTTCTTCATCAACCATTGGTTCGCGCAGTAATCTACCTTACCGGCGTAATGAATGATCGAGAAATCGGCCACTCCTCTGAAATCGCTTTTACGGAATTTGGGATGGCCCGAATGTGAGTTGACCAACTTGTCGACAAATGTTTTGTCCGTGGCTTTCGGGAACAAACACTCTTCGTCGAGAAGAGCCATTATTCCCATAGGTTTGTCGATTAAGTCTATTGTCGGTTGTAAATCTAGACCAAAATCGATGAACTTCCACTCGATGCCCTCTCTCTGATATTCTTCTTGTTCCAAAATGAACATCGTGTGGTTGAACAGCTGTTGGAGCTTCTCGTTGGTGTAATTGATGCACAATTGCTCGAAAGAGTTGAGTTCGAATATTTCGAAACCTGCGATATCGAGAATACCTATGAAGCTGGCGCCTTGACGTTTGGTTCTGCCCAAAGAGCGATTGATTCTGGTGACCAGCCATCGGAACATACGTTCGTAGCAAGCTTTCGAAATTGCTTCCACGGCAAATTCAACCTAGAAAAAAAAATCTTTTATGAGAAACAATTAACAAACAAAAGGTATTAAATAATTATCCCAAAAATATGCGATTTCATACATACAGCTTTCATCATAGGTAACAGAGCATAACACCATCTGCTTTTAACCATAGAACAATTATTAGTGAATTAACTATTGATAGCACCTTCAAATACATTGAATGCTTTTTTTTCCTTTTTAGTTCAAAGTAATTTTGCATATATAGTTTCATAAAAGGAATGAAAACTGAGCACTCAACAATGATGTCATATATTTAATAACTGAGAGATTTAGTTAATTTATATAAATTGAGTTTTCTTGTTTCATATTATTATATTTATATTATATATAATTTACATTATTTTACCTGCGCTACTCTGCGCATCTGATCATCTACAGATTACTCAAATATAGAATATTTAGGCGCTACTAAGAAGTACAGGAAAGAAAAATTAAAATAATTTACCTGCTCCTTAGTTTGACTCTTGGTCACGAAATCCCTGCCGACCTTGATCCTTGGCTTGAGGAACGCTTTGGTCATGTCCGTTACTGGCAGTCCGAGCAGGTGGGCAATCTTCTGCGCAACCGTGTTGTCCGGCAGAGTGGCCTGATCAGAGTTTCTGTCCTGCTTGAATTGTATGGTCCCGAACAACATAACGGCCGATACGATCTTGAAGATGGCGCTGAAATCCTCCTGTGTCATGCCCATAATGTTCATGCTGTTGACTGTTGCCTCGAATTCGGCCGAGTCGTCGACTCCAGGCACGATGTGGCTTTCGTCGCGCAGGAACGCGTAAGATTTAGGGTCCTCGAGGACGAACTCCTCTGAAAACGCCAAGAGCTGAGTGTTTTTACATTATAACGGAGTTTCGAATAAAAATTGGGTTGTGTAGAATTCAATAATATTTCACCAATGTCATCATTACGTCGTTGTAATACCGATTACTGAAGATAGTACAGAATGATTAGTACGACGTAAAGAAATACAATTTTGCAATGAGAATGAGAAATAACTCGGTTTGCACTCTTTTGAATACTCGCATACAATGTATCACACACAAATATAATAGACGTCAGAGGAAGCTTGAAGTAGATCGCACCTTGTAATTGTCTTTCGATTAGAAACGCTTTCTCATAGATAAGCTTGAACATGATAAGCATCAACAATTTCAAAAATAAAGAGACTAAACATTTTGGAACAAAAGGCACCCAGTAATATTTCTAACAACTTTAACGACTGCCATCTTCAAAATGAATTGCTCCACGCAAATGTCAAACCTGAGGAGGATCAACCAACAAAGTCTTGGATTGAATCAATGACTTGTTTTCACTCGTAAACATATTAAGAAAAAGGCAGACAACACCTTAACCTCAAAAACAAAATTTTCCTTTGAAAATCCCTAATTATCACCTACGGACGAGCTATTTAGCTAAAAGCTAGCACGATGTTACCTCCAGCTCTTCAGAATAAAAAGCTAAGATAACGAAGGCATTAGGGTTCGTACGAAATACCACCAAGCTCAAATATCTTATTAATGACTCGCTAACAAATCAGATAGGCAAAATCAAATATAAAACCAACAGCTCTAGGATTTAATTGAAGAACAAATCACATAATAAAACCAGCTTAACTAGTAGACGATCCGAAATAAATTATTGTTTTGGTTGTAGTTATAAGCAGGTCTGATTGTTACAACAAAGCGCGAAGAGTTTTCTGTTCTTGGACTACAACTACTTGCTGATATCCGACCATATGAATATGGTATCAGTTGTAAGTACCTACTTGTTGATGTTAGTTCAAAAAGCTCCCTCAAAATTTTCATTGATTCTCTATTTACTACTCAGTTAACTTTTCCAATATCTTCCCATAAATATATTTTCATCGCCTTGCAACATCCCGATATCTTAATACTTACTTCTTTGTGCAGCAGATGCTCCCGCGAGGAGTTGGTAAAAAATATGGAATGTTCTTTCCTGTTTGGCTTGTCTTATGGCACGCGATTTCTCTAGAAGGTAAGTCTCAATGTTTGCCCCCGCTATGTAGCCAGATGCGTCGAAGTTTATCCTGATAAATTTACCCTGAAATAATCATATTCGATAATTCTGCTTTAGATTTCGATAAGGTAACTTACGAATCTGGAAGAATTGTCGTTCTTTATTGTCTTGGCGTTTCCGAAAGCTTCTAGAATCGGATTGGCCTGGAGAAGTTGTTGCTCTAAACCACCCTAAAGAAAAATGTAATTAATTAGTTTATTGATGACGCAGAGATAGTTTAACAAAGAAAGACTAAGTATAACCAAACAACTACTCAATATAACTGTCAGGAGCCTCATAGCGATTCTTCAGTCGAATTGAATCTATTGATAAAATTGGGAATCAAGCAGGTATATTCGAGGCACACTAATAACTTAAATAACTAACTAAAAGTGGCACCCATCATCGAAATTAACCTACCGAAAATTCCCTGGATGGGCTTTTCTGGAATCGGGGATGGCATGTAAAAAAATAGCGATCTCTGAAATTTCAAGCTGAAGATCACTGATACTTATTCAACTATTACGTTAGATGGCGCTATGATTAGCTCGCATGTCACTTATGCTCTTCTAATAAACTATGAGGTGGTTATGTGGATTCCATGTCGTAACAGACTGTCTAGTGCAGCGATACTCAAACTACGACCCGCCAGGCTTTTGAAAGTGACCCACCATTTTTAAGTCCAAATTCTATTAACCTATTAACTATTTAAATTTCCGAGGAAATAATAGGCGCAATTTTTTTCTTTACGTCAATAAATAATGCTGTTTTTACAGTAAAATGATAAAAATTATCCTGAACTGCAAAACAACAACACCACCATTTGTTAGCTTTTCTATGCGACATAACTGAGAAACTCACAGCCTTAATCGAAGCTTGCAAGGTGAAAACAAGATAATTTCACAAATGCCAAATATATTCATAGAAAAACTGAGTATTTATTACAAAGAAATTCAAACCAAAGTACATCAAAATTTTCGAATACACTTACAGGTGTTACACATTACTGATATTTTCGAAGAAAACTGTCTGATAATATCAAATTACATATCTGCACTATAAGACGAATTTAAAGGGAGATTTAAGAAAAATTAAAAATTTGCTACTGCTTGTAGAAAAATTATGGTACCTAGAGCCGAAAAGTATTTCACGATTGGCTTAGGTTTTGGATTGTAATTATGCAGTTTTGTTTGACGAGTTCATTGAAATGAAGAATGATACAAAGTTATTTATAAAGAGACGAGAAAGAAGATGGAGTAGGTACGCTGAATTTTGGACAATAGTGCCCGAACAATTTAAGACTGTGAAAAAATGTGATCCAATTCTGCTTACGTTGTTTTGCATCGACATATCTTTGTGAATCATCTTATTCCTAAATGAAATATGCAAAGAACGTACATAGAAACCGACTCACGAAGTCTCATTTCGATGACATTAAAATGTTCCCAATATAATAAATAAACAATTAAACGTTGAAATTGATAGGTTTTTCACCAACACCTAAATAACAGATATGAATTATATAGGTAGCGGCCCGCACGACACAACTAAAATCTGAAAGTGGCCCAAGAAAAAAAAGTTTGAGTATGGCTGGTCTAGTGTTTCCATCGTCTGCTGCACGGATGTCGAAATTTCTAACATTCTCCCTTGAAGGATGAATGGGAATTCTATATCGTCGAGTCTTGTGAAACTAACCCCGTTGGAGGGTTGATTTGATTTGATTAATCGTCAATTTTCCAAATGAATTTCCCAACGTATTTTCATCTTTATCATACACGCATCAAATAATTTATTGAAATAAGAAAATAAATTATAGTTTGAAATGACTAGAAAAACGTTTTAATAACAAATCGAACTACAGAGTAGAAAAAATTTATTTCATTTAAAAAAGCGGGGGTGTCTGGTATAAAATGTTACAAACATTTCATTGGTAGGTTTTTATGAGAGAAGAGTTATAAAAATTTTTGTGAAAAACACCCCTCGTTTATCTACAAGAAAATCATAAATTTTCCTATTTTTAATTCGGTTTGCTAGTAAAGCGCGTTTTTCAGTTTTTTTTTTCAACTATAATTTATATTTAATAGACATCCCCACATCATCCAAAGATAATTCTATTTATCGGGTGTCCGAAGAGGAACGCTAAAGCGTCAATTTATCAGTGGAATTATTCAAATTCTAATTTAATGTTTCCAATTGATTAGAATCTATCCCGTTAGTTGTCCGTAGTCTTTGTTGTTCCAACATGATTCAACGATCTTTATGGAATCGTTGTTTGTCGTGTAAGTTCATTGTATTCCGATGTACAGTGTCGGATTTAAAAACAATTCGACGATATTTTCCCAACTTTCAAGTTCAAGTCATTTGGGGAAAACGACTAAAAGTTTTAGATGAACGATTCAAAGGTTTCAAATGACTGGAATTTCTTTTTGGGACATTATCTGGGTAAAACATTCAAAAATCAAATAAAATGTATTATTGGACAAAGTTTATATATATATATATATATATATATATATATATATATATATATATATATATATATATATATATATATATATATATATATATATATATATATATATATATATATATATATATATATATATATATATATATATATATATATATATATATATATATATATACAGGTTGTTTTTTAATTGAATGTAAATAATTTAGGGGATGAATTTTTGGCCCATTTTAAGAAGAAAACTTCATATGAACGCATGTCCTAAACGTCCTAGTTTTTAAAATACAGGGTGGTCAAGTTTTAGAAAATAAATCATTTTTAATTTACAACTTTAAAACCACACGAAATATTTAAAAAAATTTAAGAAAAATATACAAAAAAAATTAAATTAATTTGTTTGTTCGATGCCCCAATTTTTTTAACAAAAATCTATCTCCTGCAATGTGATAATGTTATGATTATGCAGAGAATCAGTTTGAATTTTTTTAAGCGAAAACCAAACCATGCGTCGCTGGAAGGAAACTTAGGAGATCAAATTTGTTCAAAACAGAATAAACATTTCAAAAATAATTTCAGTTTTAAGAAAAATCAGTGGCGTACTATAAATGTTTGTATGCATGGCAAATTCTGCATGAACGGCACTGGTGGAAAATTTGAAACCTGTATCGCATCAAAAAATGCACATTGGTGAGTAGTACTTGCATACCAAATTTGATTGAAATATATTGTGTGGTTTTAAAGTTATAAATAAAAAATGATTTATTTTCTTAAACTTTGCCAACCTGTATCGAAAACTGGGACGTTTAAGACATGCGTTCATATTAAGTTTTCATCTTAAAATGGGCCCTGTATATATGTATGTATGTATATATATATATATATATATATATATATATATATATATATATATATATATATATATATCTTTATATATTTGTTATATAAATACATACATATATATATATATTTATATATATATATATATATATATATATATATATATATATATATTTTTTTTCTTATGTTATATTGTTAGATTTTTCGAAATATGTTAGACAATTGGAGTATCATCGATGAAATGAAAAGATTTCATTAGTAAATTGTAAATTTTTCATTACATATAGTAACTTTATTATCAAAACATTCAGTGTATATGATACCTATATAATGAGACTTTTAATATAATGTCATCAACAAGGTACTCTTAATGTTTGGATAGTTAGTTGGGGGGCATCCATTACTAACGTGACAGGATTTTGGTGATTTTTCGACCCCCCTCCCTCCTTGGTGAGATATCGTGAAATTTTGCTCATCCCCTCCCCCTTCTACCACATCTCACTTGAGATTTTTTTAAATACGTATTTGTTATGCAACTGGGATAATCTGTGGTCGACTTCATCAGATTCATTTAAAAAAACAATTTTCTTACAATTTCAGTGCATAATTAAACCGCGGTGAATATTATTATGTATGATCTTAGTGGAGAAACATTTTTTTACTGAATTTAACCCAGTTTTCTCGCAATTTTATAATGTTTCTTGCGGCAAAAAATATTAAGTGATATTTGCCGAAACCACCCCCTCGCCCACGCGAAATTGAGTGAGATTTCTCACGACCCCCTCTGCCCCTAAACACCTCACGTAATTAATGAATGCCCTCTTACTCTTGGTAATGAAACAACAATTATTGGCTAACAAGATTTTTGATTACTATCAAATACCCTATATATATATATATATATATATATATATATATATATATATATATATATATATATATATATATATATATATATATATATATACAGTATGTCCCACAATTTTTTAGACAGGCTATAACTCTAAAACGGCTGAAGATAACTTCATGAAATTTGGTATGCAGCAATTGGACGGATTTTACAATATTGCGAATCCCTCATGACGTCAGCGAAATCATCACCGTAGTTATGACGTCATGTCATTATAAAATATCAAATGTAAAGGTGGTCGTGTGACTGCTCATATTAAAGGTCTTTTTATTCTGAATTCAACCATGTAATACACTTAGTATGTTAAAATTTATTAGTTGTGTATTTTTGATCAAAAGGAGTTTAACAAAATAAATAAAAAAGTTTAATAAACAAATTTAATCACATGAAAATCAGGTTTGAGGCTTGTGTTGAAATTAATCGTAGAATAATGGTATTATTGCCTTGATTTCCATGTGATTAAATTTGTTTATTAAATTTTTTTATTTATTTTGTTAAACTCCTTTTGATCGAAAATACACAACTAATAAATTTTAACATACTAAGTGTATTACATGGTTGAATTCAGAATAAAAAGACCTTTAATATGAGCAGTCACACAACCACCTTTACATTTGATATTTTATAATGACATGACGTCATAGCTACGGTGATGATTTCGCTGACGTCATGAGGGATTCTCAATATTGTAAAATCCGTCCAATTGCTGCATACCAAATTTCATGAAGTTATCTTCAGCCGTTTTAGAGTTACAGCCTGTCTAAAAAATTGTGGGACACCCTATATATAAATAAATAAATAAAATTTATTGAATGCAAAAACAGAGAACAAGACTAGTAGTCAATACATATTAATAGAAAAACATAGTGAGAAAAGGCATCAGTAATATAACATAATTCATAACAAACATTCAATTGAATAGACCATGAAAGGACAAGTCCTTGTGTATGGTTTAATAAAACACAATTCTCTTCGAACCCGTGAACATAATGCCTTCAGACTGCTTTCCGATAATTATCATCATCATAAGTATAATAACTCTAGAACGATTTAAGTTCCACTAAGTCTGCTATGATTGATCGTGACTGTGAGCTAATCCAATTTTGAACCTTCCTCCTGAACAACATGAAAGAAACTGTTGCACGAATCTCACGAGGAAGCCTGTTGAAGATTCTTGGAGCCAGATATACGAAACACTTCTGAAAGACACTCTTGTGTGCAGCAGGCAGCCTATATTGAGCATCAGCCCTTCTGGTGTCATATCCATGTGACGTAAGTTCAGATTTAGAGCAGTTATGAAACTGTGATAAAAGAAGCTTAGCACAGTATGTCTGCCTGGGATCCATTATCCCTGCCTCCAGGAACAGTGCATCAGATGAATACATAATTGGTTTATTAAAGATGATTTTTAGAAATCTCTTCTGAACTACCTCCAATTTTCTCAAGTGAACACCGTCCACACCACCCCACACCAGAATAGCATACTCGATCACTGATCCAACGAGTGCATGATATATAATCTTCAGGTGATCCATACTACAGAATCCCTTACAAATTCCGAAGAGAGGTAGAAGCGATCTAAGTTTTCCGACCAAACTCTCAATATATATATATATATATATATATATATATATATATATATATATTATATATATATATATAATTATATATATATATATATATATATATATACAGTGCTTTCATGATGAAAGGAACAAATTCATTAAAAAAATTAGGTTTCTATTTCATGTTAAAATCCTCGGACAGGTCGATTAGTATTTTTATTTGGGCAATTTTCGCAATAAAAATTTTGTATACAGGGTGTCTCATTCAAGAGCTATGGCTTTGTCATTAGTTTTTTTAAAGGTAATACCTGTATATTATTTCACTTACAATTCTACGATAAATTCTTATCACTTTTTGTGAACATACCATATGCCTCAACTTGATGGATTCCCAGATTATAAACGGAGATAGTGGAGCACCTGGAGATTTAAAATGTGGATTAAAAGTACAAAAAAAAATTTAGGTAAACATTGTCATTAAATCTGAAGAATGAAATTTTCACATGTACCATCTGAATTCATTCACTGGTGCTGTATAGTCCGCAGTTTTCACGTTTTAACGCTCCAGGCACTACACTACTTCATTGTTTAAGAAAATGCAATTACTTGAGAGAGAACGTATTGAAGTACTTATGATGATTGGTTTTGGAGATAGGGTGCGTTCACAAGAAGAAGTCTGCAATCTATTCAATGAAAATCATCCTGATCGTCCGCCAATTACTAGATCGACAGTCAGCAAAAATTGAAATCAAAATTCAGGAGATACGGCCACGTTAGAGATTTACCTAAAGGAAGACCACCGAGAGTATCTGAAGAAACAGTGCTGAACGTTCTACTAGAAACCCAAGATAACCCTCATACATCCATTACTACAATTTCCAATAATTTCAATTTATCAGTAGGGGTCCGTGCATAAAATACTTAAGGTAAATAAGTATCATCCCTATAAAATTTAAGTTGGTACATGAATTATTAGAAGACGATTTTTGACCGCAGAGTACAGTTTTGTGAGCAGATTCTTGAAATTCATAATCAACATCTAAATTTCATTACAAACATAATTTTTTTCTGATGAAGCCACCTTTACTTTAAATGGCCACGTCAACAGACAAAACTGTAGGTATTGGGCGACCGAGAATCCTCATTGGATGCAAGAATGCCACACACAGCGGCCTCAAAAAATTAATAAATGGTCAGCGATTGTTCGAAATCGTATAGTTGGTCCCTATTTTTTTGAAGGAACACTAAACGGAGAGGACTACTTGAACTTTCTCCAGTTCGAACTCATTCCGGCTTTAGCTGTTTTGTTTCCTAACCCACAAGATCCTGACATACCTAATAACGAGATATGGTTTCAAACAAGATGGGGCACCTCCTCAACTATTCAATCGCTGTTCGACAATTTCTTGATGCAACTTTCCCAACAGATGGATAGGAGGAGAGGTCCGATTGAGTGGCCGCCAAGATCACCGGACATAACCCCATTGGATTTTTTCTTATGGGGTTATTTGAAGTCTAAAGTTTATTTGAATAGACCAAATAATATTGATGATCTAAAAGAGAGAATCAGGCAGGAAATAAGACTTATCAGTTCCAGAAGTAATTGAAAATGTGCAACGGGAAACATTGAATCGACTTCAAAAATGTCTCGAAGTAAACGGACAACAGATTGAACATATGTAAAAATTAAATTAGTAATTACATTTCTGTGTTTTCATAATCGTACCTCTCATTACCCACTATCTCCGTTTCTGGCAATCCATCGAGTTGAGCATACGGTATGTTTCACAAAAAGTGATAAGAATTTATCGTAGAATTGTAAAGTGAAATAATATACAGGGTATTACCTTTAAAAAAACTAATGACAAAGCCATAGCTCTTGAATGAGGACACCCTGTATACAAAATTTTTTATTGCGAAAAATGACCAAATAAAAATACTAATCGACCTGTCCGAGGATTTTAACATGAAATATAAAACAAATTTTTTAATGAATTTGTTCCTCTCATCATGAAAGAACTGTATATATATATATATATATATATATATATAGATATATATATATATATATAATATATATATATATATATATAATATATAAGTATATATATATATATACATAGGTAATATATATATATATATATATATATATATATATATATATATAAAAATATATATATTATATCCTATGAAAAACTCTTATTACTACTGAAAAAATATTCATAAAAGAACAAATGGAACTCAACAATAATTTTTCTGAAATATTCAGTAAACCCTTCAGACCCCAGAAATCGGTTCTAACTAAGCTATTATATTAGATGACCTACCGAAAATTCCTTGGTGGGACTTTTCTGCATTAGAGGAAAGCATGAAAAAAAACATCGACATATTAAAACTTCCCTCTCTAACTTCGTTATATTCATTGAAATATTATTATTGATGAAATTATACCTACACATATATTATTTTTAAATAGTTGATGGAATCCGTCGTTACTACGTGATAATTTAACATGATGAACAAAACTAAATTTGGATTTACTAAGTTTATTATCACAAAATATTTTAAAAATATAAAAAAGTTCTTAACTCAATCTGCCCGATGATGGTCTAGTGAACGAAATTGCAATCGCAATTTTATATTTTTAAAATATTTTGTGATAATAAACTTAGTAAATCCAAATTTAGTTTTGTTCATTATATTATTTTTCTTATTATACAGGACCACTCGTATCTGTTTTATTTGTTGCAATATCGCCTTAGAATTGATATCAACCGAATGAGTAAGCTTTTATTCCTCTTTTCGATAAATAAAAACATTTATTATCGTAAGAATATATTCTTTACCAAGATAAAATTTTTTTTTTCTTATTTCTTAGTATCACTTTCTGAATGATAGCCTTCACCAGAAATAGTATATATAAACATGAAATTTTCCGATACTTCCCTTCTAGAATAGATCTACTCCTAGATTTCAGAAACAAAATTAAAATGAAAAATAATAATTATCACATTATTCTATAGTTTTATGAAAACACAAATATTCAATGTTCGATGCTACAATTTAGAAAAATTATCGAATCATAAAAATAGTAAAGCGGATCTATTCTTCGGGAACTAAATCGTGAAAAACTTTCTACAAAATTTTCATTCGTACGCCACCGAAGACAGTATATGAGTTTGAATAAATCGTGTAAAAAAAAAGAAAATTTTACTTACGATGATATCTTTCTGCACTCAAAAAGCCACCAGAGAAACCATGCAAAGAAATAAATGGAGAATTAGGAAAATGTGCATAAAGTCGGAAAAGTGCATAAAATAATCAGTCCTCATAACCGAAAGAACCGATATTAAATACATATATTACAAGTATAATTGATTCAACACACAACAAATCAATTCATGTAAAATTTTACAATTTGTAGAATCTTTCAAATGAAATAACATTATATTCCTCTCTGAAGAAAAATTCAGATTTCAGAAGATATTTTGTTGACAAAGGCTCAGTTTTAAGAGAACTGTACCAACAATAAAAAATAAATATTTAACTATACTGATATTTTAAACTCTAAAATAATTGTAGAGTTAACTCAAATTTAACTAAGTAAATAAGGAAAAAACCGTACTTATAACATAGCTGTAGAAAAAAGAGATAAATTGTAGTGATATTTTCAAATCTGTAATGATTGTCGAGGTATTCTGAAGAATTTTTTATATAGAAATAAATATCATAAGTACTCACCGCTCCACTGCCTTTGGGAGATTTCGAGGCGGCAACAAAGGCAAGATACTGTATAACTTTTTTCGTGTTTTCCGTTTTCCCCGCTCCAGACTCGCCCGTGCACAAAATCGACTGATCTTCACGCTCTGAAAAAAATACCACATACAAAATGAGGAGACATTAATTGATTTTCATTTATGGTTCTACCGAAATTGTATAAAATATAGTAAATATGTTTTTACAAGTTATAATAAGTTACTAGCTACCCGGACACGGTTCAATTTTAAATGGCGAATGTGCCAGACCAGACCATGACACCCGTTTTAGTTTATTTTTTTTATAGATACTACACTGATTTTTAATTCACATAAAAACCTTCTCGGTGAAGAAATAATTGGATGTGCAAAGTTTGGCGATGATCGGTCAAACGGTGTTGGAGTTTTGCGATCTCATATATATACAAACATAAATATACTTGGAATATGTTGATTCTTGATTTTCGATTATATTCTAGGATCCAGGTTGAATTTTTTTGGAAGTGATGGTTCATTTGAAAGATGGTTGATATTATCATTTCATATATTTTATCTTCAAACGTTTCGACTAAATTTGTAGTCTTCTTCGGCGATTCTGAATCATGAGTCGAAAAGAGATGCTTTTGTTTTCTAAGAAAGTTTCGTAATGCTCGTCAATCTTTTGCTTTTATTTCTTTTTGAGACACATGATATCTAGATAATCACACATTAAATGAAAACAACAAATTTTCACCAAAACAAGACATCAAGAAATTAAAGATTGTATACATAAGAATATATGTGGATCGATCGAAGTTTTGTTGACAAGCAATACGAAACTTTCACGAAACCAAAAAAGCTCCTTTAATGACTTGTTTCAAAATCGCTGAAGAAGACTATTAAATTTTGTAGAAACGTTTGAAAATAAACCTTATAAAAAGAAATATCACTCCCACAAAAATTAAACCTAATATATATATATATATATATATATATATATATATATATATATATATATATATATATATATATATATATATAATATAATATATATATATATATATATATATATATATATATATATATATATAAACAGTATAAACAGTATAAACAAACTTCCTAGCGAAGCTAGCCACACTAGTCAACAATGCATGTTCGTAAGAGTTTCTTTCATAACGGCAAGTTTTTGGATTTACGAAGACAAAGTTGAAGACCAAGAATCGTATGCATAGAACTACTCACCTTGGAGCATAGACCGATACGCCGTATCCGTTATGGCGAACACATGTGGAGGCACCTCGTGTCGTTTGATTCCTTTGTATCTCTCCATTATTTTTTCTGTGTAGATTGGTAATTTTTTATAAGGGTTGACGACCACGCAGAAGAGGCCCGAATAAGTCTGTAACAAGAAATCGAAGTCAGTATAAAGGAAGATATCATATGAATTTCATCAAAAATTGACACAAGTTCATGAAGTACTATTCTCAGGATATATTTGTTGACTGATATCAATATAATTACCCCCTAAAAGTTAAATGAAAATGCTTTAGCAGTAAAGCTACGTCAAGCTAATAATTACTTCTCAGAAAGAAGAGTATATAGGCTAGGCCGGTTCTACCCCACTTTTGATCATTTTTACATGTAAATTCCCATAAGGAAATCTAAGGTCCAAAATAGCGAAAATGGTTCCCTTTTGTATTGGGGTCAATGACCTCCAGGTCGACGGAGACTCGATCAATATCGTTCGCGCGTGGGGTCAATGACCTTCAGGTCGACAGAGACTCAATCGAAATGCTCTTCGTTAACGAACCCGTTGAAGAACCCGGTAGACCCGTTAACGCATCCAGCGGGTTCGTTAACGGGTCCGTTAACGAGTCCAACGGGTTCGTTAAAGGGTCTAACTGGTTCGTTAACGGGTCCAACGGATTAGTTAACGGGTCTAACGGGTTCGTTAACGGGTCTAACTTGTTCGTTAACGGGTCCAGTGGGTTCGTTAACGGGTCTAACAAGTTCGTTAACGGGTCCAACGGGTTCGTTAACTGGTCTAACGGGTTCTTCAACCGGTTCGTTAACGAAGAGCATTTCGATTGAGTCTCTGTCGACCTGAACGTCATTGACCCCACGCGCGAACGATATTGATCGAGTCTCCGTCGACCTGGAGGTCATTGACCCCAATACAAAAGGGAACCATTTTCGCTATTTTGGACCTTAGATTTCCTTATGGGAATTTACATGTAAAAATGATCAAAAGTGGGGTAGAACCGGCCTAGCCTATATACTAAGAAGGTTCGCGAAGTAAGAATTGAATATGTAGAGAAAATGAATCATGCTGGTTAGCCTACTGCGAAATGAATCGCGTATTGAGTGCGAAGTAGGGCTTCGCAATACCAAGGCTGGCTCAAGTCCTGGTCTTGGTTTTGAAAATACATATTTAATAAGTCTTGGTGTTAGCGCCAAGACGAAGACTATACCAAAACTAGACTTGTGGTCTCATGAAGTCCTAGGGCTTCGCAAGACCAAGACGAAGAATGGCTATTTTTGGTATTGACATTGAGAATATTTATCAAGTCTTGAGCTTGATGCTAAAACGAAGACAAGGCCAAGTCTACACATGAGGTCTCGTGACGCTCTATGGCTTCGCAAGACCAAGACGAAGAATTGCCAGTCTTGCTATTAGTATTAAGAATATTAATTAATTCTTGGTCTTGGTGCCTAAACGAAGACCAAGACTAGACTTGAAGCCTTGTGAAGCTCTATGGCGTCGAAAGACCAAGACAAAGAACGGCTAGTCTTGGAATTGACATTGAGAATATTTTTTCAAGTCTTGAACTTGATGCTAAAACGAAGACAAGGCCAAGTCTACACTTGAGGTCTTGTGAAGCTATATGGCTTCGCAAGACCAAGACGAAGAATGGCCAGTCTTGCTATTAAGATTAAGAATATTAATTAATTCTTGGTCTTGGTGCCTAAACGAAGATCAAGACTAGACTTGAAGCCTTGTGAAGCTCTATGGCGTCGAAAGACCAAGACGAAGAACGGCTAGTCTTGGTATTGACATTGAGAATATTTTTTCAAGTCTAGAACTTGATGCTAAAACGAAGACAAGGCCAAGTCTACACATGAGGTCTTGTGAAGCTATATGGCTTCGCAAGACCAAGACGAAGAATGGCCAGTCTTGCTATTAGTATTAAGAATATTAATTAATTCTTGGTCTTGGTGCCTAAACGAAGATCAAGACTAGACTTGAAGCCTTGTGAAGCTCTATGGCGTCGAAAGACCAAGACGAAGAACGGCTAGTCTTGGTATTGACATTGAGAATATTTTTTCAAGTCTTGAACTTGATGCTAAAACGAAGACAAGGCCAAGTCTACACATGAGGTCTTGTGAAGCTATATGGCTTCGCAAGACCAAGACGAAGAATGGCCAGTCTTGCTATTAGTATTAAGAATATTGATTAATTCTTGGTCTTGGTGCCTAAACGAAGATCAAGACTAGACTTGAAGCCTTGTGAAGCTCTATGGCGTCGAAAGACCAAGACGAAGAACGGCTAGTCTTGGTATTGACATTAAGAATATTTTTTCAAGTCTTGAACTTGATGCTAAAACGAAGACAAGGCCAAGTCTACACATGAGGTCTCGTGAAGCTATATGGCTTCGCAAGACCAAGACGAAGAATGGCCAGTCTTGCTATTAGTATTAAGAATATTAATTAATTCTTGGTCTTGGTGCCTAAACGAAGATCAAGACTAGACTTGAAGCCTTGTGAAGCTCTATGGCGTCGAAAGACCAAGACGAAGAACGGCAAGTCTTGGTATTGACATCGAGAATATTTTTTCAAGTCTTGAACTTGATGCTAAAACGAAGACAAGGCCAATTGAGGTCTTGTGAAGCTCTATGGCTTCGCAAGACCAAGACGAAGAATGGCTTGTCTTAGTATTGGTATTGAAAATATTTATCAAGTCTTGGTTTTCGTCTTAAGAATATTTATCAAGTTTAAATGGAGGCTTCTAGTCTGCAAAGCCCTAATGCGAAGCAGGTCGATATGCGATTCCAATAGAAAATAGTCGCCAAAATGGCGGAGGTAAAGAAAATAACTGTTGAAATCCCTAAAGTATCATTTCATAACATCAACTCAACCCCACATACAAAATTTTAACCCTCTAACTTAATTTTAGGGATTTGGGGGTTCAAAAATCCTTCAAAAACAGTTTTTTCAGCTACATATAACCTTCGAAAAGACGTCATAATTTCAGATATGTGATAAGTAACTCAAACAAACTTAAGGATTAGACTAAAGTTGATAACACATATTTTCATGACTAAATCTTTTTGCAATAAATGACTCAAAGTTGTTTTGCATGTAATTCACATTTGTCTTAATCGAAACTATGCATAATGGACACATTATAGAGCATAACGAATACATCCCTGACTTTCCGAGAGAGGCGAATAACTTGTTATGACGAATTAATGAAGTAAATAATTCCATTAAATTACCATCAAAATTATATCCCATTAGGATTTCTGGTTCAGAAGACTTCAACATGACTCCGTTTCGAGAACTTGACATCAAACCGCTGCTATTAAACATCATCGTCGTCTCATAATCGTTCTTCATTCAATAACCGAAAAAAAAATTTCAATTCTTCTCAATTTTTTACATTTACTTGAGAATTTCAGCTCGACAATAACACTTTTAGACCCAAATTTAAATACAATAGTTAGAATAACATGAATTTATTCGAAATTGGTAATTAAAATAAATGAGACATTTTAATAATTGAGAAAAAGGAAGAAATAACAAAGTTCTTAACAAACACAAACACTTCTCGACTAACTTCATCAAAAAGAGGAGAGAACAAATGATTTTTGATAATTTATAAGATATCCAATTCTAATATCACCTGATATTTCAAAGTTTTCCATCTCATACTTGGCTACGCCGTTCTGATGAGGACCAAAGAGTCCGAAACGCGTGTCAACCTTCCATTATAGTCGGGCTTAATATTATTTAATATTTGATTGCACGAAATATACTTATATACAGGGTGTTATTTTATAAGTGTCCGATATTTTATAGGGCGATTCTTCAGTTATTTATAAAGTGAAAAGTTCATATAAGCATGGGTCCGCAAGGCCTTCATTTTTGAGATGAAGGTTGTTGAAAATTTTATTTAATTTTTGTTATGCGTAAATAATTTTTGAAATGATGTCGATATTTAGACCAAAATTGTTATATCGGGATTTTTCAATATGAGAAATTTGATCTTAGTTTGACTCTTAATTGTAGAGAGCGCCACCTACCGACCTATTTCTCTTCCTGTAAAATATCTGACACTTCTTAAATAACATATATATATATATATATATATATATATATATATATATATATATATATATATATATATATATATATATATATATATATATATATATATATATATATATATATATATATATATATATATATATATATATATATATATATATATATATATATATATATATATATATATATATATATATATATATATATATATATATATATATATATATATATATATATATATATATATATATATATATATATATATATATATACCTATTTAAACTCATTTTTACGTTAGTCAGTTTAATGCCATATCACTATCAATAATGAAAAGAAGTAGTTGTTACATTATTCAAATTATTACTTAAACTTTTCGAACAATTACCCTCATATCAGTAATCATTACGTAACTCTATCCCATAAAAACTACGCTTTTCGAAATCAATCGATAAATAGTGATCACAAATGCGCTTTTCGACTTAGGGTCAAATAATAAATCGATTGTAATCAAGCCGAAAAAGAATACCCCATTTTAATGGGTGCATATTATGGCTGTTAACTAGCAAATTTATTTTCTTGTTTATATTTCCACATGATTCAAATTCAAGTCGCAAAATACAATAACAAATTGAAAATATTATGGAAGAAATATGACGTAATTATATATTTAGTAACGAAACCGACACAAATTGTCCCGTCCGGACGTTGCAAATTAAACAATAGAAAAACAAAGAAAGTACTCGATGGGGGGAAAAAGAAACTCATAGAACTCGAGTGCAGCGCCACCCAGTGGGTCCAATTATGAATATAAACCATTCAGGGAACCACACAAAGAGTTTCATCGAAATCGGTCCAGCCGTTTAGGAGGTTCAGTGACATACACACGTACAGAAGAAATATATATATATATATATATATATATATATATATATATATATATATATGTATGTATATATATATATATATATATATATATATATATATATATATATATATATATATATATATATATATATATATATATATATATATAAGGTAAGTTGGGATAAGTGGGCCATAGATTTTCAACTTTTTTTCAAATTCCACTTTTACAAGATTATAACTACACCAATATGTAAGATATTAATTATTGTTGATAATACATCTGAATAAGTGCAATATGCAGAGTGTGTTAAGGTAATGATATAGCTAATTACTTGATAAAAAAGTATTTTTTAAATTTTTTATTACAAGTGGACCCAGTTCCCCTGAAAATTGGGGTAACTGGACCACTCTGATGTATTTCTCTCAGAAAGCAATGGAATATATAACAGGGTAACTGGGCCCAGTCTTTGTATACCTTACAATCTCAGGAAAATTTTGACTCCCATTAAAAAAAAAGTTTTCAACCCTTTTTTGATTTTGTAAGATGGATTGTTGCCAAGCGAAGAAAATAAAGGTTGAAATAAAATTGAATACATTGTTTGAATAATGAAAAATGATGTATTTTTACAAGTATTATACAAATATAAGCAATTTGAATTATGTTGCCTTTCTCAAGCCGCCCTTGATATCAACTAGGACATACTTTCCTGTCTTAAAGTTATCTTCGAAAACTGCTGTTTCCATTTCCACTTGGTCAATACGTTCTGTTTCATATTCGTCACATAAGTCCATGAGATCTATAGCTTCATCATATGTATCAATAAGTTGCAATGATGTATCATTTTCACTGGTCTCCATGTCATCAAAGAATTTTCATTTTCCTTGACATCTTTCTCGACTGTTATCTTTTTTGTTTTCAGGCTATTCTTCTTCAGAAGTTTTTCCTCTAATTTTTTACTTTTTTCTTGTAAAGCCAACTCTTCTTTCCTCTTGTCTTCATCTCTTTTTTCTACATACTCAGAGTACAGGGTAACTGGGCCATGACTGGGCCCAGTTTCCCTGTAGGTATGGTCCAGTTGCCCCAATCCACTAAATCAACTGGGGCAACTGGGTCATAACCCCCTAAGCCCAAAAAAGTGCAGTATATGCAAAAAAAACCTTACAGGTGGTTACAAGAACATTAGCTTAGCTAAATGCATTGACATTTTATTCTTAAAACAAAAAAATTAACTTAACAAAAATTATTGACTCCGTCCATGCACTGTGTTGTTGGAGAAGTAAAACAAGGTCAACATTTAAGGCAGAAAATAAAATACTTCTTACCAGGCTAGACACAAAATGGCTGTTGTTTTAGTGACTTATGTATACCAGTGTTGACACAACAGAGAGAAATTTCCTTGTGACAAGTAAAAAAAAAATCTGGTGAGGGATGGCCCAGTTACCCCATGGGCCCACTTACCCCAACTTACCTTATATATATATATATATATATATATATATATATATATATATATATATATATATATATATATATATATACATACATTTTTTTTCCTTCAGTACAAATTGGCGGCATCATCACACTAAATAAGCTGAAATCTGGGGTTATTATTGAGGCAGAACAAAACTATCGAATTTTGAGTAAATTGAGTGCAAATTTTGGCATCTTCAAAGTATGGGGAAGAGAGTGGCCTGAAGGTGCACGATGAGGAAAAGTTTCAAACCAGTGGATAAATGATGTGGAAATTATTTATGAACAAAATACCCGAGGGTCAGCTTTTAGGGGCTTTTTGGAGGTTTTGAAGGATTTTTCCACCCCCAAACCATCTCCAAATTGAGTTACAGGGTTGAAAAAATTGTCGTGGATTAAGTTTTTGAAATTATAAAAGTGTGTTTTTTGGTGGTATAAACCTTTTTATCTAACCCACCTTCATTTTTACGTGGAGAAATCTTGTTTTTTGTGTTTTTTGACGTTTTGCATACCTACACAGCTTCTGCAGATTGAGTAAGAGTTAGAGGGTTGAAATTTGGCAAGTGGATTGAGTTCATGTTATACTTTGGGATTTCAACCCTATCCCTCAACCGCCGTCATTTTAACGTAGGAGTTTGAATATTTTTTTCTGAGTTTCAAGGTTTTGCCCACCCTTTCCTAGTGGGTTAATAATTTGTCAAGTATGTCAAAAAAGAACAAAGGAGAAAATACTACCTTACTGACGTAGCTCTGACGCGTTTTCATTGTTAAGTATAATAAATTATCGAAATATAACGACTGAATCATATTGTTCAATGAAATTGGAAGTCGTGCGTTTACGTAATTTAATGAGAGCTGTTACCTTGCTCCATTGAGCATACCTACAAAAAATTTGATGAAGCTTCTACATATATTTCATCGTCGTTTCGTTACCAAAGATATTCACCAAGTAAGTATTGTCAGATTTGTAGTTAACTTGACGACAACATGTATCAAATTCTCTCTTATCCACATTCCACAAATAAGCGATAGAATATTAGCCGTATCAGTATTTTCGTCATTTCTCTACCGATTAATCCAGTCATAAAATAAACCCACCGTTAGAGTAAATAGGTATTTAGCGACACCAAACGCAGATAATGCGTTCGATAAGTACCCACTCTCGAAGTCGCTCAATATTTGATTAACAAACTGTCGATCCATTAGAATTATTAATATTGGATATTTCGTTTCGAAATATCAATCAAGCATCAAACAATATCACTAATCCTCACACTAAACGTCATTGATGCGGTGATACTTTCAATTCTAAACCGAGCTACTTAGTTGAGTACTTAGCGTACGCTGGCTAGTATTTGGGAGGTCTTGGGTTCACGTATACAGAGCGAGCGCGTTATATATTATATACATAGAGAGAGCGATGCCGCGGCGCGCTGCATACGGAAGCGTTAGAAAAAGGTCGAGCGCACCTATATTTAACAATTAATAAACAAGGCTTGATAATTAAAATATGGTCAAATACGCATCAGGGTTTTGTTAAACAATGTCCAAACTTCATCTTAGGACGTTGGCACCCTTCAAATTAAGATTTTTTCCCCTTGTTTTCCGACCTTGAAAATCGCAAAAATCGCAGTTTTTCAAACTTCTAACGCAAATATCTCGCAAACTATCAACTTAAGCGAAAAATCACAGAAGACCTTTTTTGTTCAAAATGAACCAAAAAACTTTAAAAATATGTTTTCAGACGAAAAATATTTTATTATTACTATGTAAAAAGTCAAATATTTTTATGTTAAATGTCTAACCAGTATGAGTTTCAATTTTTCTATTATATATCAGTCAGTGGTGTCGTAAATTCCTTTTCCTACGAGCGTGTGAAAAGTGATATTTTTCACACCAATTTCGGCGTGAAAAATGTCACTTTAACGCACTAGTGACAACACTTTCCAAAATTACTTTTCGCACTAGTGTTAAAAATAATTCACTTTTTGCACTAGTGTGGAAAATAATTTACTTTTCGCACTAGTGTGAAAAATAATTTACTCATACTTATAGATTATTTAAACATAATCTTAATTAATAAATAAATTAATAAATTATAAATCTTAAAAACTACGTCAATTGTATAAAAATAATCAGTCGGTAATCCTCATATATCCATAGAAAACTGATCTTCGTCTTCGGTATTTTTTTTAGACGTATCAATGTGAGTTTTATTAAAATGTCTCTTGAGAGGACTCGTATTTTTCTTCTCAGGTACTGCCCCTTTAAGGATCGAGTTAGGAATCTCGCAGGTTGGTTGGGTTTTGTTGAAATCCAGAAAATGATTAAATAAATACAATGTTCGGAGAAGTCAGTGTTATTTTTATTAATTTTAAAATTGACTTTTTATGTTCACCAACTCGAATGTTTATATTCCTTCTTGTTTGTCCAATATAGAAAGCAGGAAATTCGTCGCAAAATATTTTGTAAACACCACTGTTTTCTTCGATGTTAGATTTTTCTTTATTATTGACCAAGAATGACTTCAAGTTTCTATTATTTGTACAAATTGTTCTAACGTTCAAACCCCGGGGCCGACTGGTCTGCCATTAGTTTTTTTCAGAGGTTTCCTCATGGTAATGTAAGTCACTGCTTGCAAACTTATAAGGCGAATGCTGGGCCAGTATTAATCCTCTGAACCCTACCGACACTTCCTATGTTCCATAAATATCCCGTCTCACCTATCCTGCACTTGTACATACAAGTGTGTCCTCTGATCTGGCTGAAGGAGTTAATCCCAAACTCAAGCTGCCCGCCTCCCTGACACATACTTCAGGGAGGAATGAAACACGTGTGTTTCCTTTTTTTCTCACTTCTAATAATCTGTTGATTGCAATTAGTACGTGAAACTATCAAATACCCCATTCCCTGAAATTGAGCAGGGAAGTGGGCAGCGCGAGTATGTAAAAAACTAAGAATTGTTTGATTTCTCGAATTTTTGTCGCCACCTGGTGGCTAGGGTGGAAACCTTCAAAATTTAATGATTTCGGTTGATCCTCGAACATAACACCGCATTGTATTTCTATATAGTCTCTATGTTTCCACTGAGTATATTCCATATACGTCCTGCTTCTCTATGTTCCTAAAATCTTTGTCTATAACTCTTTACTATTACTATTCTATTTTTTTTAACACCGTTATGGTTCGTATTGCAAATTCTCGGTGTTGGTACTAATAGAAGGATATTCTATGATTTACAGTTGTTAAATAAACTTTGAATGGTTGACATATAAAAATATACTTTTATTTTTCACTTGTATATTATTTGTTGATTTTACCTTAGATACTGTTGGTATAAATACACTCATTATGCCCTAGGGCGTAATGAGCGGGCATTATGGATCATAACGCCAGCTCATTGTACGAGGACAACTGAAGCAACTTCCATTGATTAAATACTTCATAATCCTTGTCGTATAGGACTCCGAATTTCTCCGGCAATGAATTATTCGCAGCTTTGGCTGCATTTTCTATGATATTCTTGGGTAAATTCATTTTCATTTCCATTATTTCCATAAGACTACACAAAGAAAGCAGCAATGATATTCACTAAATATGATGACAAAAATATTCACAAACGTCAAAATAGGAACAAATGACACGCCTACTATGAGAAGGAAAATGGAAAGTATAGGAGCAATGAACCGATTTTGAAATCGATTTTTCACTATGATAAAATAATTTTTTCGTGAAAAATAAAATCTTGTATTCACCACGTGCGTTACTAGATCTATATATCGCACTTGATACATAAATAACTATTTTGAATCTTTACTCGATATAACGGAATTTTTAAAACCATAAATAAGTGTAAATATTCTGAAAGAAACATTCATCTTTAATAACTAATAACGTCGTTAGAAAAAAGAAAAATCGAATTAACAGAAAAGTGGAATAATGTATAAGTTCACTCTGTTTCGTCCTTGCTATGACATTACCAAGAATATAATTCTGATCGGAAATCGAGTTGAAATATTAATATTCCTGTAGCTGAGAATTTTTGTTGTAGGAGAAGTTTAAATGCCAATTAAATATCATCATAAATATTCTAATATCCCAAGTAATAATTGCAGGCTCTGGAATTTTGTTGACATAACTTTTATCAAGCAATTACTCGATTTATAGGGCGTTCGGTTTTTTAATGGAAACGGTGATATATCTGTGAATATTTGTTCTGCTTAGCGGCATCTTTGAATTTGCTACATAACAGATAAACATTCTATTATCAATTCGCAGTCATTCGATTCAAGTAATTCAAAGATAAATGAATGCTAGATTTCCACTTGTTAATAATTTAAATAGACTCCTACTACTTTCATTTGGACAAGTCATATTAGTTATATTAATTACATTCAAATGGTTTCTAGAAATTTTTTTTATGAAATTACCCTTTTTGATCTACTTTTCCATTATAAAAATTTGTTCATTCAATCCACATTTTTTACATTCGGAAAACCGGTATCTGGAAACGAATTCACAAAGGGCCATAAAGATTAATGGAAGTTGAAATTCCAACTTTTAATGGACAGCGTTAATAAGACAAACAGTGCACTTTCGAATTTGTTTATCATTTTCTGTCGGAATTAACAGTAATTTATTTGTGAACGGCCTAGACGAATATCTTAAAGGTCTCGTTGACGTATTATAATTAATTGCACATTATCATTTATTAACTTTGTATCTGGATACACGAATAAATATAGTAGGCCCCATATAAATATGTATATATGTATATATATGTATATATATATATATATATATATATATATATATATATATATATATATATATATATATATATATATATATATATATTATATATATATATATATATATAAATATATATATATATATATATATATATATATATATATATATATATATATATATATATATATAATATATATATTTATATATATATATATATATATATATATATATATATATATATATATATATATATATATATATATATATATATATATATATATATATTGCGGCTCTTGCACCGCATATTATTAAACTAAGTTTAATGATAAACCGAGTTTAATGTGACATTTTCGCTTGCACCAAAATATAAACGGAGTTTAATTAAGCCTTCGTTAACCCCCCCCATAAACCAAGTTTAGTTAAACGACGTTTCATAATAAAACGGTGCAAGATCCTGTATATGTACTAGACAATAGAATGAGGGGTGTAAACAACAGAAAAATCCCTTTAATTCATGCTCTAAAAAGTTCATAATGAGATCTTATGCCTGATGTGTATATATATATATATATATATATATATATATATATATATATATATATATATATATATATATACATATATATATATATATATATATATATATATATATATATATATATACAGTGGCGCCGACTCCATGGGGTCTGAGGGGGCCCGAGCCCCCTCAAAAATTTAGTTGGCGGGGCGGAGCCCCCCAATAATTTAAGAAAATCATAAGTTACATCATGCTTCGTAAAATCAAAAAATTATGTTGGCTTTTAAGTACTAATTCGGAGCAATATTGAAAATCTTCATGTAATAGAGAATTAAATACATACAGAATGTTAAATATTAGTACTAGTTTAGTACTGTATCACTAAGTATATTACTGTAGCACTGTATTATTTATTTTCAAATACTTACATTTTTTTAATTCATATTTTATAATAGTGACTTAAATATTTTCAACTTTGAAATATTGTTTTTATTTAATGAACCTTAAGCCTTATTCAAAGTAAGCTTAAAGTAGCTATTTCATTCATTAATCAAAGTGATTATTACTGTGCGACAGCAATATTCTTATGTTTTATTCTTTCAATGGTAGTTTAAGATTTATTAAAATATAATTTCAGCCTTTTCAGAGCTATATATCCACTGCTCTGCAATAGTCTAAAAGCATAATTAATACTGTAAATTAAATTAGCCGGAGTTTCCCGGACGGTCGAGTTTTCGGGGTTATAATGTTGATCATCTAATTCTGAAATGCTCAAAAAAAACTTTAAAACTCCCTATTTCTCATCTTAAATTTAGGAAATTTTCCCCGGTATGCCCCCCCTCCACCCAATAGTCGGCGTCTCTGTATATATATATATATATATATATATATATATATATATATATATATATATATATATATATATATATATATATATATAAAATTCTCGTGTCACGGTGTTAAAAGTTAAACTCCTCCGAAATGGCTTGACCGATTCCCATGAAATTTTGTGTGCATATCGGGTAGGTCTGAGAATAGGCCAACATCTATTTTTCATCCTCCTAAATTTTAAGGGTGATCCACCCCTTACTTATTAATTTTATTTTTCAGACAAAATTTTCTGTTCTATTTTTTTTATGATACAACATTTTGAAATACATACAACCCTAAATTTTCACCCCTCTACGATCAACTCCAATTTTTGATTTGTTAAATTCCTCCGAAATGGCTCGACCGATTCTCAAGAAATTTTGTCTGCATATCGGTTAGGTCTGAGAATCGGACAACATCTATTTTTCATCCCCCTAAATGTTGAGGGTCCTCCCCTTATTTTTTTTTATTCTTCAGACAAAATTTTCTGTTCTATTTTTTTCATGATACAGCATTCAAAAATACATACAAACCTAAATTTTCACCCTCCTATCAACAACCCATATTTTTTAATAGACATTTTAATAATTTGAACAACGTTTGCCGGGTCAGATGGATTGATAGATAGACATAATGATAGATAGATATATAGAAAGATAGATAACTATCTAGATAGATAGATAGTTAGATAGATAGAGATACATCGGCAGATAGATGAATAGATAGAAAGATAGATATATAAAATTAATTTATATGGCAGAACAACGTTTGCCGGGTCAGCTAGTATGTATATATATATATATATATATATATATATATATATATCTATATATATATATATATATATATATATATATATATATATATAGTTTAATTTGTATTACGACGATTAATTGTTTAGTCAAAAGCGCTCCACTGAAGAGATGCCACACTGGTTAAAAAAAGATTCCCATACTCATTAATTCGTATCAAGAGTTTGGTTCTGTGCGAATGAATCCAGACATGAATTCCAATGATCAATGTTTCCAGTGAATTTGATTTATGATGTTCATATTGACGAACATTATTGATACCTATCTTCAAAACGAATAGTCCTTACATTTACTCTCAATGTCTCATAGATACTCAAAAGCACACATTGACGCCATTACTAAATATAATGAGTACCGCACTCAGAAATTTACCATACTTACTTCACGGACGTCATGTATGATAATATATAAACACCAGACTTGAGAAACTAAATTATTGTTAAAGAAACTTTAGACAATGGACTTACAACCCGAAACAATTTGTCAAATAAAAATATCGTTGAACAAATTGAGATAATCTTCATTTGTAAAAGAATTGCCGCCAACACTTCAACTATTATTTTTTTTCTAATTCTAAATATCTCGGAAACTGTAAAAATAAGGTAAAGAACAATGAACATGAAGAATGCTTATAATGTTTTCAAAATGCAACAATATACAGGGTGGGCCATTGGAAATATGCGAGTTGACATTCACTTCCTGTCTTACCGAAAGAGGTACTGTTCTGAAAATCAGCTTCACCTACATATATATATATATATATATATATATATATATATATATATATATATATATATATATATATATATATATATATATATATATAAGTAGTATAGCAACACCGCTTCTACAGCATCCGCAGATCCACAAATCTGGACTATATATACATATACATTGCGTCTCAGATAAAACTGATGTGATACATCATATGGAAGTTATTCTTTTACAACCTCTGAATTTTTAAAAAGATTGAAACCTTTTTCAATAAAATATATTTTTCGATTTTCTCATACCCCATTTCATGAAATAACATATCAGAAAATTGTCCATTCATGTCATTTTACGAAGTAGTCTCTAATTTCATGCGAAGTACTGAAACAATCAAAATTATTTAAATAAGAAACACCATCCCAAAAAATTCATCTCAACTTCATATAACACCTTGAGACGTTGAAGTTTACGCGTAAAAACATAATTTCGTACACGATACGAATAACGTTATCAACCACAGTTTCCTTGAACAAGTATATTCACCCTGTAAGACTTAAATAATCGAATGTTTCAGTGCGCCAAGTTTGCGAGCGAATCAACATGCAAACTCTGCGAAAATAATACAAAACGATACGAAATGTAATAAAAACGAGCAACCTTCTAGGAACCCTGGCCCGATGACCGATCTAACCATATATGGTAGAAAATGGAACGGACGACCATTCGCTCGAACAAGAATGGACAATTCCGATTGCGAGTGCGAAAAAAAACGTCGGTAAAAGATGGGACGACTTTCGGATATTTGACTCATTTTTTCAATCAGGGATGTGGTAAGTAATGGCCGTATTATAAAGATTCTCAACCTAGGGGGGGCGTAACCACACTACAGGAATTTTCACACACCATACAAAACAAAATTCAGTTCGACATAATATTCAATAATCAACTTGTTAAATTAAAACAACCTTCTAAATCAAAATTTTCTCAATCACAACTTACTCAATTGAAAAAAAATTATAAAAAGAAACGGTGTCATGGGACACCCTGGTAGGAACGAAGTACCTTCGGATGATATAGAAGGATCACAATTTGCGAAAAAAATTTAAAAAGCCAGGAGTAACCTCTGGGATTCGAACCCAGAAATACGGCACAACAGGGTTCAGTACTTAGACCACTCGGTCGTCAACGCAATGTGAAAATTAGACGCAAGAGTGTATATAATGAGAGGATAACGTATCGCCACGCTATATAATTGAATATTAACCTACAATACGTAGTCATTATTTTATGGAACAAATTTGTAAAGCTTTATCTTTTCATTATGCCATATCTGATTCCTATCATAATCTGTTCTTGTATGCATATAACTTATATATAGTCTGTCCAGTCTAAGTTGGCGTGTACGTCACAGTCATGCGCAAATAACGACGCAAGGCTGTCTACCCAAATAAATGAAATTCGAAATGGTCAGAATTCATATCTGTCGTAAGTAATTGTCTGAAAAAGTAGTTATATGGTGATAGTGACCGGATCATCCATTTCGACAAATATTCTGTACTTAACATATCAAATCTTATCTCTCAAGAAAACCTAACATTCCGAGTAATGAAAATAAGTTGAATGTTTGTTAAGTTGTCATTTAATTGAAAAATTTGCAATGTTGATGGACCCTCTCGACCAACGCGCCGGTAATCGGCATTTCACGTTTGATAGTCGCCGAGTAACCTAGAAGATTTTGTAATTAAGTTTGATTTATCGATCGATGAATATGGATTCCATATAGATAGACACTTCTGGTAGGGAATAATGGTCAATTTGAATTTACCGCTAAAAATCCCCGCCATGTCAAACATGCAAGATATATCATTTTGTTGAAAATTGGGTTAGCTATTTAGATTTAAGACTAGTGAGCGGCCCGATTCGAGAAAATATAAATCACCGAACCCCGATGGGTGTCACGCCACTGTCCGCCGCATAGCTGTGACATACCTAGCCGTCGTAGGGAGTCAGCTGATTCCGTACGCGGGAACTCGTTACTACGACGCGATTGGGCCTCGCGCGCCCGGTAACTTTCGAAACGAATGAAAGCCCTCCAATTACTCGTTCGAAAGCCGGTCACGTGAATTCGAGACCATGTGAAGCGAAAATAGTTCTTAAGCGTCCGGAATGCAGCCGTTTTCGCGAATTTCGGAGAAACGTCAAACTTTAAACGTTCGATATCGAAAATCGGCGTCTCGGATCGAGGCGAGACGTAGCCTAAGCACTACGGAAAGGAAGCGTGCGATCGACGGGGCCCTTCGGGCCCCGCGATTCGGGGCCGATCTCCTTATCTCGGCTTCATAAGTTTGCCAAAATGCGGCCTTCGGCCGCCTGCATTTTGGGAAGTCGAATTTGGCGAAGCAATTATTTATTTAGTATTATATATTATTTATTACGTCTGGCAACAGTGTTCACGATCGACGTCATATACAATTGGTGACGTACACGCCAACGGTCGCTGGACAGACTATATATATATATGTATATATATAATGCCCGATACGATATATCGGTATATCGGCACGTAAATATCGGTATCGGCAAAAAAAAGTGATATCGTTCTATCACTAGTTTTTAGGGTTCCGTACCTCGAAAGGAAAAAACGGAACCCTCATAGGATCACTTTGTTGTCCGTCCGTCCGTCTGTCAAGACCTTTTTTCTCAGGAACGCGTGGAGGTATCAAGCTCAAATATTTATATCAATTGCTCAGGTCTACTGTCCCTTGGAGCTGTGAATACATCAAACTTCTAAGCCAACGCAATCCAAAGATACAGCCGTTTATGCCGCAAATTTTCGACACTCGCAAGGGAATCAAAACCTACAGGGTACCCGTGAACTCAGAATCTTGAAATTTGGTACGAAGCTACTTCTTATAGCACAGGATGAGGGAAAAATTGCGAAAACCGTTAATTTTTAGTTACATCATATAATAAACTTTTTTGTACGGAACCCTCGGTGGGCGAGTCCGAATCGTACTTGGCCGGTTTTTTTTTTCTATACTTATCTGAGATCTATATTTTGTCTTCGAAGAAGCCACTTCAGCAGATCCAGTTTAGATGAAAATTATTATCGAAAAATTGTCCGCGAATCCGGACAGGTTCAGAAATGCTGCCGTAACAAAATTTACGATAACTGTGTTACATACGCGAGAAATAAACTTTAAAGTATACCAACGATATTTTCTTATAAATGTCAAAAAAACTAAATATTCCTCAAATATCCGTCATTTCCGACTAATCGACGATACCAAATTATCCAAATATTTAGAATACATGCAAGTTTACGAGTTGAATCATAAAATATTCCAAACTGTCTTGTCGCCATCAATACTATACTAGTCTCAGTTTATTTGTATTGATAGGTTGTGTTTATATAAACATTTTATTCCTATCTGTATAGACCTTATTCGTCCACGGAAAAAACCGCTCGAGAATATTTTAGGCCAAATACGCAACAAATCATCCATGCTTATAGGGTAATTCATTCGTAAAAAATTGAATTGAAATTTCGAATGGTGATATATATAATATATATATATATATATATATATATATATATATATATATATATATATATATATATATATATATATATATATATATATATATATATATATATATATATATATATATATATATATATATATATATATATATATATATATATATATATATATATATATATATATATATATATATATATATATATATATATATATATATATATATATATATATATATATATATATATATATATATATATATATATATAGTGAGAATTATTTCAAGGTATACATAGAAAAACCATTGCCATTAGATCCAATGAAAAATGTTTGCGCCATTTGAAGGTATACATAGGAAATATAGCATATCAAGTTGTTGCTATGGTAATATGATGATTTTTAAACTTGACAACTTGAAGTACTTCAGACGTGATTGTTGATAACTTTCATTTCTTATCGTATTAAGTTTGAAAATGTACATTTACACACTACAAGAAAAGATTCGCCCTTACGATTGGTACTGCAATGGCTTTAGTTTAAGGCAAATGAGAGATCATTTTAGTGTTGAATATCCTGAGAGACCGGTTCCGTCCATAAGAACAATATCAAAGATAACAGCAAAATTTAAGAACACAGGCTGTTTGCAAACATCCCATCAGAGATCCGGAGTTAGAGCACCATACAAAATCAATGAAAATAAGAGAATAGATGTAATAAATAGTGTTGTCGAGAAAAGCAGTATAAATTCAAGATCAGTAGCCGCTGCCCATTCCAATTAACAAAGTTCGGTGATGCGAATTCTACGCAAAGAAAAATTTAAATCATACAAGTACCAAAATTACCAAGAATTAAAAATAGGTGACCCTTCTTTATTTCGAATGTTTTTTGTTTAGAGCTACTGCTCCTGAATTTATATTGCTGTTCTCAACTACACTAGTTACCACATCTATTGTCTTATTTTCATTGATTTTGTATGGTGCTCTAACTCCGAATCTCGGATGAGATGTTTGCAAACAGAAAATGTTCTTAAATTTTGCTGCTATATTTGATAAATAGTTAATAATATTAACTACTTCCTTGAAAGCCAAAGCAATTATGACAACTGCGACGTATCAATAATATCGCTAAGCAACGACAAGTAATCTGTATTGTTGTTTTCTCTATGTATACCTTGAAATGGAGCATACATTTTTCATTGGATTCTCCTATGTGTACCTTAACATGATTCCCACGGTATATATATATATATATATATATATATATATATATATATATATATATATATATATATATATATATATATATATATATATATATATATATATATATATATATATATATATATATATAATACTGCCGCACTCCCTGCGACCTGCAGAGTTGCTTGGAGTCATATATGCGTATTGTTATTTTAATGAATTGTTAGAGTGATTCAGTAGAAGCTGAGTATATCGATGAAAGAGTCGGGTGAGTCTCTTTATGAATATAATCATTTTGAAGTGGAGAAGAAGAAAAAATTATAATTTTTACAAATAATCTATTTGTCCAATGATACTCTAGGCCAAGCTACATAGATTTAGAGTGAGCATTTTGTGCAAAAAGTGTTAGAAGAAAACCAGCTCCGCCATTGTTTGTAAAATAGTTCCACATGATATAGTGATATGTTTTTCACTCGACTTTATTATTTATATCCTTGTTATTAACAATTTTATGCAAAAAATCGTTTCTTGCTTATAAAATTGAAACTATCGGTCGGACGACTCGATCAGACCCTTAGTCTGAGGGAAAATTGGAAAAAAACGGCCAAAATTCAGTTTTTTCAAAAATTCATAACTCTGTTATTTTTTGAGTTGAAGCGTAGATCCTCCGTTTGGTATTATTTATCAATATAAACTTTATTTGTGCGAAGAGTAGGAACTGTCCGATGCATAGTTTTTGATCTGTGGCCATTTGAATATTTTAATATGCAATTTTCCAGCAGACCTGAATGCGACAGGTATAGTCCGATTTCAATTTACAAAAAAGATTTTGTAAGTAGAATTCTCATAGTTCAAAACGTTCATCTTGGTTTTACACGAAAACGCTGAGAAATATGTTAAAAATAAATGCTTATCCTTGCCTGCTGCTCTACCCCCACTCTTCAACTATTCTCACGCGCTCGGCCGTTTTTCGTCATGTTCAGCTTTATTTTCAACATATTTCTCAGCGTTTTCGTGTAAAACCAAGATAAACGTTTTGAACTATGAGACTTTTACTTTCAAAATCTTTTTTGTACATTGAAATCGGACTATACCTGTCGCATTCAGGTCTGCTGGAAAATTGCATAGTAAAATATTCAAATGGCCAAAGATCAGAAACTATGCATCGGACAGTTCCTGCTCTTCGCACAAATGAAGTTTATATTGATAAATAATACCACCCAGAGGATCTACGCTTCAACTCAAAAAATAACCGAGTTATGAATTTTTGAAAAAAACTGCATTTTGGCCGTTTCTTTCCAATTTTCTCTCAAACTAAGGGTCTGATCGAGTCGATTTTTTGCATAAAATTGTTAATAACAAAGTTATAAATAATAAAGTCGAGTGAAAAACATATCACTATATCATGTGGAACTATTTTACAAACAATGGCGCAGCTGGTTTTCTTCTAACACTTTTTACATGAAAAAATTTCTGTAGCTTGGCCTACTCAGGGATCAGAATAAAAAGGTTAAAAGAAACGAATTGTTTATATTTCCTACACGATAGTTACTCCATTATTTGAAAAAAAATACATTCTCTTTGTTTATAACATTTGAAATCCTAAAAGGTGTCCATTTTAAATTTTTTTCATACATACGAATATCGATTTCAACATCAACTTTTCGCATTAAAACGAGGAGCTATTCAAATTTCTTTTGGATGAATCGGATTTGAGAATTCACAATGATCCAGCAAAATTTACAACAAGATACAATATCAGTTTTTTTTTAGTTAAATCGCAAACATATTTGTCCTACTTTGGTTACCACAAATCATTAATAATATTGAATGTACTGATTAAATTCATATTTTTATAATAATTAGTAATAAAAAGTTCATTTTCAGAACAAGTAGCAATTCCAATGTTATTATCATTTTTACATTTATTTATTGTTTTTTTCGTTTAATAACCATCAAACTTTGTTAATGTATTTCATTGACAGTTAGGTGTCCCACGGCACCTGTAGTCTTTTTTACATTCGAAATTTGGAAATCCATCAGTTAAACATCTTCACTCACATACTTCCGACAAAAAAACTAATTTACTCGCAATTTGTCGATAAAAAGACTTCGACGGTGTCCAATGTGGAGAACGCGACGGCCATTCTTATTCGCGAACGAGTCCTTCCCTGTTCTGCTCATGTCGCCATATTTAATGTAGTCAAATATCATTACTTACATACTTTCCACAAAAGTACTACTTTACTCGCAATTTGTCGATTAAATGACTTCGACGGTGTCCAATGTGGAGAACGCGACGACCATTCTTATTCGGGAACGAGTGCGCCCCTGTTCCGTTCATGTCGCCATATTTAATGCAGTCAAATATCATTACTTACATACTTTCCACAAAAGTACTAATTTACTCGCAACTTGTCGATAAAAATACTTCGACGGTGTCGAATGTGGAGAACGCGACGGCCATTCTTATTCGCGAACGAGTCCGTCCCTGTTCCGTTCATGTCATCATCTTTAATGGAGCCTTGTTGCGTTCGAACCTCGCTACTTTCGTCGCGAACATGTGGGTGTAAGACCGGTGAAATGGCCGTCATTTTCGGGTTGGACGCCTTCGAAAAATCTCTACGGCGTCGATTGTCGTCGAAGGTTCCCGGGTGCGGCGACCGGGACCGATTTCGGGCCGGGAAATGCCCGAATTTCGGGCGGCAAGGAACAGATGAGACGACAACGCACCGATTGGGTCAATGTTTCAGAACTTTCCATTTGTTCGCACGAAACGACTTTTCCGTCTCGTTTGTCGGACCGATGGAGCTTCAATGACACGTGCTGTTGATAATATGGAGCGATGAATCAGATCTGTACATGGCGATTTAATTTAGGTTCACATTATTACCTCATCTTTTCGCATACTCTAATTGCGGGCCAACAAAGGAGATATTGTCGGAGTAAAGTTGTTGAAAATATTATGCGATTCAATTACGAATGGGAGATAAAAAATTTATAATTGCGGCTTAGTCTTATCAAACAATGAAAACGAATTTACACCTCAAATTTAAAATACGCGTAAGCAGCAGAATTCTATCACTACGGTCGTATTTTCCCCGCATCTTTATTCTTTATTAAATGATAATTCTTATCCCCTTGAGTCTATTTGGAGGGGCTGAAGAGTTGCATAAAGCTCGAACACCAGCAAATCACATGAAATTTCTACATAAAAAATGCGGAAATACAATGAAATCTAGAGTACTACAAATCCTACTCAAACATGGGTCACACACTTTACCTTGAATGCCGAAATTGAGTGGGCGAGTTCACTCGCACACAAGCAGATTAATTCGATTTAGAACATAAATTTACAATGTTGCCACTAAAAAATATAGTGCACTACAAACCATTCACTCATGAGTCGCAAATTTTGCCTTGAATACCGAAATTAAGCGGACGAGTGCATAAGCAGATTAATTCGATGTCGAACTGTCAAATATACTTCAAATACGTCAGAGGTTTTCTTCTTTTCAATAAATTAACAATGTTGCCACTAGAAAATCTAGTGCACTACAAACCCTTCTCACTCATGAGTCGCAAGTTTTGCCATGAATACCGAAATTGACTGGCGAATGCATAAGCAGATTGATTCGATGTCGAATTATCAAATATAATTCAAATATGTCAAAAGATTTCTTCTCTTCAAAAAATTTACAATGTTGACACTAGAAAACCTAGTGTACTACAAACCCTTCTCACTTGAATAGCGAAATTGAGTAGGGCGAGTACAAAACAGATTAATTCGATGTTGAACAGTCAAATATACTTCAAATACGTCAAAGGGTTTCTTCTTTTGAAAAAATAACAATGTTGGCACTAAAAATCTAGTGCACTACAAACCCTTCTCACTCATGAGTCGCAAGTTTGGCTTTGAATACCGAAATTGAGTATGGCGAGTGCAAAAACAGGTTAATTCGATGTTGAACTATCAAATTACTTCAAATACGTCAAAGGTTTTCTTCTTTTTAGAAAATTTACAATGTCGCCACTAGAAAATCTAGTGCACTACAAACCCTTCTCATTCATGAGTTGCAAGTTTTGCCTTGAAGGCCGAAATTGAGTGGGCAAGTGCATAAACAGATTGATTCGATGTCGAATTGTCGAATATAATTCAAATATGTCAAAAGTTTTCTTCTCTTCAAAAAATTTACAATGTTGACACTAGAAAACCTAGTGTACTACAAACCCTTCTCACTTATGATTCGCAAGTTTGGCCTTGAATAGCGAAATTGAGTAGGGCGAGTACAAAAACAGATTAATTCGATGTTGAACTGTCAAATATATACTTCGAATACGTCGAAGGTTTTCTTCTTTTGAAAAAAGAACAATGTTGGCACTAAAAATCTAGTGCACTACAAACCCTTCTCACTCAGGAGTCGCAAGTTTGGCCTTGAATACCGAAATGACTATGGTGAGTGCAAAAACAGGTTAATTCGATGTTGAACTGTCAAATAACTTCAAATACGTCAAAGGTTTTCTTCTTTTTAGAAAACTTACAATGTTGCCACTAGAAAATCTAGTGCACTACAAACCCTTCTCATTCATGAGTTGCAAGTTTTGCCTTGAAGACCGAAATTGAGTGGGCAAGTGCATAAACAGATGAATTCGATGTCGAACTGTCAAATACGTCGAAGGTTTTCTTTTTTTCCAGAAATTTACAATATTGTTACTAGAAAATCTAGTGCACTTCTTACCCTTCTCACTCATGAATCTCAAGTTTGGCCTCAAATACCGAAATTGAGTAGAGCGAGTGCATAAGCAGAATAACTTAATGTCCTACTGTGATATATCCTTCAAATACATCAAAGATTTTATTCTTTTCAATAAATTTTCAAAGTTGACACTAGAAAATCTAGTGCACTACAAACCCTTCTCACTAATGAGTTGCAACTTTTGCGTGGAATGCCGAAATTGAGGGGGCTAAGTCCACTTATCACAACGAGTGGAGATTTAACTGCAGGATAGTCGTGTTTCTAAATTCGGTTCTTAGACCCACATTATCAAGAGGAAAACTAGAATTCGTCGAACGTAGTGTATATCTTATTGGTGAACGGTCGCAGGGCTAGAAATCGTTATGAATCACGGGTAGAATGTAGGAACAACGGACACCGTTGTTCAGTAACAACTCATCTTCGTGGAGGTCGCCGTACCCGCAAGGTCACCAGCGGGCTCAGACACGAGTCGATGGTGTCTCTCCTTCTGCGCGGTGCCAGTCCGACGTCGAAATACTCGATAAATCCATTGCGATGATAAATCAAATTGGGAAAATCGTATATAGGTAGGTAATACCTAGTTATTTATGTACCAAGTGCGTTATATAGATCTAGTAACGCACGTGGTGCATACAAGATTTTATTTTTCACGAAAAAATTATTTTATTATAATGAAAAATCGATTTCAAAATCGGTTCATTGCTCCTATACTTTCCATTTTCCTTCTCATAGTAGGCATGTCATTTGTTGATATTTTGACGTTTGTGAATATTTTTGTCATCATATTTAGTGAATGTCATTGCTGCTTTCTTTGTGTAGTCTTATAGAAATAATGGAAATGAAAATGAATTTACCCAAGAATATCATAGAAAATGCAGCCAAAGCTGCGAATAATTCATTGCCAGAGAAATCCAGAGTCGTATACGACAAGGATTATGAAGTATTTAATCAATGGAAGTTGCTTCATTTCTCCTCGTACAATGAGCGGCTGTATCTCTTGATTGCATTGGCTTAGAAGTTTGATTTTTTCAAAACCTCCAAGGGACAGTAGACCTGAGTATTCGATATAAATTCCAGCTTGATACCTCCACGCGTTTCTGAGAAAAAGGGTCTGGCAGACAGACGGGCGGACGGACAACAAAGTGATTCTATAAGGGTTCCGTTTTTTCCTTTCGAGGTACGAAACCCCAAAAACTAAAGATATTTAAAAATTTTGAAAGGTTTTTCGCATCGATTATTAGTATAACTTATGATAAAGTTTAAAACACATAAAAAAAAATTGATAATTTTGTTTTCAAAGCCCAATTTCACATTGAAAGCAATTGAATTTCGCGATGAATTTAATGTAATAAATGAACGAATTTTCTCATAGAACGTCAGCACCCTCCAGATACTCATAGAATTAAAAAGCTGGGTCTAAAAATGAGTACCCGACGCGGTAACTCCAAATGTTCTCTGCTTGCTCGTTATATCGACACACCAGAGACTAGATCAATATGAAGCACGAAAATAAATTAATTGAAGGATAATTATTATGACAAGAGTTTAAACGTCTCGTAGGAACGCCCCCCTCGTTCGAACCAGATTTATCGTGGGTGAACCCACGCGGGCAATATGGTGCATTGTCAGTCACTATGCGTACTATTCGTATTCTACGAAACGTGAGCGAGAATATTGGAATTTTCACGTCTTAGAATTTAACGGGTCAATAATGTGACGAGACGCTTTGAAACGGTGGAACGTACCCTCGAGTAGACAATACGCCGATTTAATGAATTTTTTAATTTTTTTGGAACGAAGGTACTTATGGCACGTTACACTCCAGAACAAAGGAAGCTAGGCCTAAAAATGAGAAAACGTAAGCGTACCAGTCCAAAGGTCAGTTGTAATCGTGTGTGCGTATTGACATGTTTTGAAAAGCGACCATTTCAATGCGGGCGGCTTGTTAAGTTTCACAGACGGATAAATTCAGAAATACATACTTCTTCTTTAAAGTATATAAATATCGCCGGGAATTGAATACTGAATTTAGAAATAGTTATATATTATAAATTAAGTATCATTTCGAAGTGGGGAAATGATAATTATTTTTACGAATAATCTACTATCTTAGATTTTCCAACTGGATCATATCCCGTATTGTCTTTTTGTCGTTATTATAATATAAATAACAAATCTTCCATTTGTTAGTTTTTATACTGGTATTTTTCGTTGTTTTTTATTTACTGGACCTTTCTAGTACTTTTAATAGCTGCTCCTTGAAAAAGGAAAAATAAAGATTTACGAAAGTTAGAGCTTTAGAAAAGGAGAAAGTATGCTTATTTCATTGACTGCATACCCAAATATGATATCTCATAACAACAATTAATCAGCTTTTTAAACTTATACCTAATATATATATATATATATATATATATATATATATATATATATATATATATATATATATATATATATATATATATATATATATATATATATATATATATATATATATATATATATATATATATATATATATACATATATTATCAAACAAAATATATCCGAGACAATTATCTCAAAAAATCCAAATTCATCATATATCTGTTGTTTTTCTAAAACTTGCACGTTTTTATAACTGGCATATTGAAGATATTGATGTTTTCAATGAAAGTTTAGTTGGTTTTAAAAAGAAACTATGCGGTTATTTGCTTCTTTACAATCACTCCTAAATTTTAGTTCCTTTGATAGATTTAAGTAATTTAAGAATATTGTAATTTCTGTTTCTTATGTTGTTTTTATTTTTTTTTATTTTACTCTTCTTCTTTGTTAATATATCTCAAATTTGTGAATTGTTTCCTATGGAATCAAAAAATTTCTTCTTTTGTATTTAGTGGATCTCTGCTATTTGGCGGCTTAGGCCTGTTGAGGTCTCCATTTGTAATGAATGAATAAATAAATAAGTAAATAAATATAACGGGTACTGAAGTTGCGACAGCCCGACTGCTTCCAGTCATCCTTAAAGCGGAGAACGTCTGAAACATCAAGGCCACAGCAAATATCGAAGTGAGTGACAGCTATTTCGCCCTTATTAGGCACCCATCAATCGATTGCAATGAACCAAATTAATGTCTCAACGCGAGCTGTCGCAACATCATTAGCCAATCTCGCACGGGGAATTATATGACGAATCTCGATTTTTCAGATAATTGTCCTGGTTATATTTCGTTTTGATTTGACGTATGTCACAAACGGGACCATCTGTGACAAGGACGGAGGGATTTCCAAAAAACTTTAAATCCGTGGCTCTCGAGAATATTCGATTATCTCTTTCGTATATTTTAACACGGTGGAATTTTCTTATTCTTCTCCAATTATAGCCAGTCACATTCGACCATAATTACATCATTTCTACCATAAGGCGATTCGATCTCCCTTCGGCAATGCAATAATTGTAAATTTAAATTCGCGAGATCTGCTATTAAAAATCAAGGTATCGCGTTCATTTGGCGCAGGCTGACCTGAATATCGAATTCTTGCGTGAAAACGCCGATAGAAGCGATCGAATGACAGATCGCGTCGTTAATTGACGTTTAATAGAATTTATTACAATGAGGTTTTGAACTTCAACAAGGTTATAGAATTGAATGAAAAAAATAATTCTTACTGAAAAACTCTAGACAATTCTGACTAACTAATATGTCCAAGTGCACGAGAATATAGTATTACATTAGTTGTAATCGCATGGGCTTCTTCCATTCGTAATCAAACTATATTTATCGCATCGCTGTGCAATTAATAAACTGTTATTGTATTTCAATACGTTATTGATTACGTCTTGCACCATGTTAACTCTAAACAAAGCTTTTGTTGCTACTAACTTGTCGAAAAACGTGCATTCCAAGTCGTTTTGCATGAAGAAAAGCGATAATTGTTATTGTTACTAGACAGAATCAAGTCCAAATATCTGAGAATGACTGGAATGAATAATTTGAGAGACATTAGCCACATCTACTTTCTATGATTCTTCATGATCAATAATTTCTTTGGCTATTCGATTTTCTGTGATTGATATATCACAGAAAATCAAAATAGAATTTAAATTTAAAAGGTGTTCATGATTCTAATACCAACATTTAATTGTCTGTGGAATTTTAATTCATCGGTGGTCAAGATACGTCATTTTTATGGAGACGAATAATTATCTGTGGTTGATAACATAACGAAGGAAAGGAAGATAATCACGGTATAATTCTTCGTATTTCATCGATGTTAAAATTATATTCGTATTTAATAGAATATACTGTCTTATACCGCATCTGAGCAGTCTTGAATGAAACCCGAATAAATATTAGCATTACTGAGTCACCGCGATATATTGCGGAGAAAAAAAAGAGTCCTTGAAATACCTAAATCTCATACGACAGAGAGTATTTACACAGCTCGTTCTTCGAAGTGGTCTATCTATATCCGAACTTGTCTCTGGAAAAGTGCGTTCTTTTGTAGGTTTATCGACAGGATGTGGAGATTGTTTGTGCAATAAAATGTATTTTCAATTGGGACACAAGAACCAGATATGACGCCAGAGGAAGAACAGAAACACTGTAAATAGGTACATATTTCCAAATATAGCAAGAAACTGATGAGAAAGCACTTCCAGGATGATAATGGAAGTTAAAGAATACTGTACGAGTGTTATGAGTAATTCATAATATAACAACCAAATACTTAGTTTTAATTATTTTTAATATTCACTTGTATATTATTTGTTGATTTTACCTTAGATACGGATGCTATAAATACACTCATTATACCCTAGGGCGTTATGAGCGGGCATTATGGATCATAACGCCCACTCATTGTACGAGGAGAAATGAAGCAACTTCCATTGATTAAATACTTCATAATCCTTGTCGTACACGACTCTGGATTTCTCCGGCAATGAATTATTCGCAGCTTAGGCTGCATTTTCTATGATATTCTTGGGTAAATTCATATTCATTTCCATTATTTCTACAAGACTACACAAAGAAAGCAGCAATGACATTCACTAAATATGATGACACAAATATTCACAAACGTCGAAATATCAACGAATGACATGCCTACTATGAGAAGGAAAATGGAAAGTATAGGAGCAATGAACCGATTTTAAAATCGATTTTTCATTACTTATAATAAAATTATTTTTTCGTGTAAAATAGAATCTTGTGTGCACCACGTGCGTTACTAGATCCTAACGCACTTGATACATAATATAACGCACTTGGTACATAAATAACTATTAAATATGTTTTTCTCTTGGATATGCTCGTCCCCCCCTACAGGGGCGGGCCCCACAAGTTGAGAACCTCTGACGTAAGTACATCATTCCAACAATGTAGAACGATTATAAACGTGTCGATGAAAACACTGATTTAAATATCGAATTGTCGAAACCAGATGCCAAGAATTCGCCATACAGAAAAAATTGGAATTCATCGTAACGGACAAATAATGCTAATTACGCGCACGTAACGTAGAAAGTGATGTGTAGTAAGCATGGGTCCTTTTAAGGAAAATCGGTATTCAGTGAGTTACCTCACAGCAGGACTATCTTTAATATGACGGCATTTTTAGCGATGCAGCAGCCTGCCTTTTATATCCTTTGATGTTTGCCGCGATAGTACCAGTCGTTTTCGGTTCTCTCGTGAACGTACCCTATTAGGCAGTAAATGAAGATGTAACGATAACTGCGAAACATTTATAATTTGACATTGTTCAAGATCTGTGTACGTAAATATATTTCTAGCTGTATTGAAATGATCATATCGTTATCCCTATCTGTCCACATTTTAAACGTACGGAAAAATTTAAGGGCTTGAAGAAAAACAAAAATTCTATTTTTCGCCCCAATAAGTACGTGAAAATTAAATGATTCATTCAATAACCGACCTTGTTTTTCTATATTATTATCAAACAGAAGTAAAAATGTATCGAAACTGATATGATTACATATCTGAAAAAACTAGATTAGTCTTTTAGATCCGATTTGTGTTCCTCGTAATCTTTAGTGATTAGTTAATTAGTTCTTGACAAAATAACACTTGCATTGATAAAGGACGCGTCGGTTTTAATGCAGTTTTTCTCAATTTCTTTATTAACTTAGATTAATGAGTGCTGAAGAAGATACTAAAGGTGTCATGTAAACATGGCACTAATGAGAATAATTTTTTTTTTATCTCAAGGGACCTACAGTTTAACGCAGGTTCCGAACGGCCAAGGGGCTTGAAACCCAGGTACATTAGCAACATTTTAAATAGTCCAAAATAAGACGAATATACGAAATTTTCTGTTTTTCCTATTTCTGGCGTATGACATGTTATAATAAGCAAGTTTTAAAGTCAGTTGAAGTTTCTTCACAAAACTTTAAAAATATTGTATTCAGATACTTTAGCAACATTTTAAATAGTCCAAAATAAGACGAATATGTGAAATCTGTTTTTTCTCTATTTCTGACGTATGACAGATGTTATTATAAGCAAGTTTTAACGTCAGTTGAAGTTTCTTCACAAAATTTTGAAAATAAGGTATTTATTCAGTTACATTAGCAACATTTTAAATAGCCCAAAATAAGACGAATATACGAAATCTTCTGTTTTCTCTATTTCTGACGTATGATAGATGTTATAATAAGCAAGGTATAACGTCAGTTGAAGTTTCTTCGCAAAACTTTAAAATTATTGTATTCAGGTACATTAGCAACATTTTAAATAGTCCAAAATAAGACGAATATACTAAATCTTCTATTTTCTCTATTTCTGACGTATGACATATGTTATAATAAGCAAGTTTTAACGCCAATTGAAATTTCTTCACGAAACATTTAAAATATTGTATTCAGGTACATTAGTAACATTTTGAATAGTCCAAAATAAGAGGAATATACGAAATCTTCTGTTTTCTCTATTTCTGACGTATGACAGATGTTATAATAAGCAAGTTTTAACGCCAATTGAAGTTTCTTCACGAAACATTTAAAATATTGTATTCAGGTACATTAGCAACATTTTGAATAGTCCAAAAGATGAATATACGAAATCTTCTGTTTTCTCTATTTCTGACGTATGATAGATGTTATAATAAGCAAGTTTTGACGTCAGTTGAAGCTTCTTCACAAAACTTTAAAAATATTGTATTCAGGTACATTAGCAACATTTTGAATAGTTCAAAATAAGACGAATATACGAAATCTTCTGTTTTCTCTATTTCTGGCGTATGATAGATGTTATAATAATCAAGTTTTGACGTCAGTTGAAGTTTCTTCACAAAACTTTGAAAATATTGTATCCAGGTACATTAGCAACATTTTAAATAGTCCAAAATAAGACTAATACACGAAATCTTCTGATTTCTCTATCTCTGACGTATAACAGATGTTATAATAAGCATGTTTTAACGTCAGTTGAATTTTCTTCACAAAACTTCAAGAGTATTGTATCCAGGTACATTAGCAACATTTTAAATAGTCCAAAATGAGACGAATATACGAAATCTTCTGTTTTCTCTATTTCTGACGTATGACAGATGTTATTATAACCAAGTTTTAACGCCAGTTGAAGTTTCTTCACAAAACTTAAAAAATATTGTATTCAGGTACATAAACAACATTTTCAATAGTCCAAAATATACGAAATCTTCTGTTTTCTCAATTTCTGACGTATGACAGATGTAATAATAAGCAAGTTTGAACGTCAATTCAAGTTTTTCCACAAAATTTCAAAAATATTGTATTCAGGTACATTAGCAACATTTTAAATAGTCCAAAATAAGACGAATATACGAAATCTGCTGTTTTCTCTATTTTTGACTTATGACAGATGTTATAATAAGCAAGTTTTAACTTCAGTTGAGGTTTCCTCACAAAACTTTAAAAATATTGTATACAGGTACATTAGAAACATTTTAAATAGTCCAAAATAAGACGAATATACGAAATCTTCTGTTTTCTCTATTTCTGACGCATGACAGATTTTATAATAAGCATGTTTTAACGTCAGTTTAAGTTTCTTCACAAAACTTTAAAAGTATTGTAATCAGGTACTTTAGCAACACTTTAAATAGTCCAAAATAAGACGAATATCCGAAATCTGCTGTTTTCTCTATTTCTGACGTATGACATATGTTATAATAATCAAGTGAACGTCAGTTGAAGTTTCTTCACGAAAAGAACAATCATTTTTTCGAACAAAATGATTCAACGTCGAAGGCGCGATAGCAGTGTTTTTCTTTTTTATCTAATCGAAGGAAATGCGGAATGAGGCACGCACTCTACTACACTTATTGTTGTCAAATCAAAGAGCTGGGCCGAATTACTCACTCGGAAGGAGGAAGAGAGAGTCGGTTAATAATGAGCCAGATAAAACGTGGCCTATTATTAAATTTTTATGTTTACGTATCGATTGAGACGCGACCACCTACCCAGAAAATTAAAAATAGCAATAGGCAAAATCCGTAATGAATTGCAATGCGATCACCGATGACTGTTTTATGCAGAGTTGGACAAAATATAATTTAAAAAAAATTTGATAAAAAAAAATTTTACTATAATTTTCTGAAGTATATCTCACTTTAATATCTACAAATTATTTTACTGAATTTATTGGGAATTTCAAAATTATAGTATAATTTTTGGTATTATTATAACAGATACCTTCGTGCAGGGTTGGACAAAACTTGGATTTTATTAAAAAAAATCAATTCATGAAAAAATATAAATCATGATCTTTCTGAATTTGATGAAAAATTTGAAATTCTGGTTTCTTTCGTTTTAATATCTACAATTTTTTCATTTAATCTATTGCTAGTTTAAAAATTATAGTATAGTGTGAATCAGACCAACCCTGGTAGAACCTATGTAATATAATTTCATGAACACGCTCAAAAACCACTGTCATTTAACGGTAAAATTCTGAAAAAAACCAACTGTTCAGATTAACAGCATATACAATAACTTCCAAGGATTTTATTGCATAATTTTATCCATCCACCCACGACCCCATAAAAATGTCCATAAGGAGGTACCGAAGCATATTAAGTATATAAAACTCATGAAATAACTTGAAAACATTAATCCTACATCACTCAGTTATCGTGTTTCTACGAACAACTAACTTCATTTCTGACCTAAATATTTGCTAGTAAAGATTCAGAAGATGACCTAACTTCAATATTTTTAGTTCAACTTATTCCTTAAGGAAAACATTATATTTTTTAATCCCCGAGTCAATTTGGAGGGGCTGTGGAAATGGAAAAAACTTTTAAATCAACGGAAAAACATGAAATTTATACATAAAAATCCGGACATCCTACTGCGTAGCACTAGGAATGATAAATCGGCGCATGTGCATGTCGTAATGCCTATCTAAAAAACGCTATATTTTTTTATTCTTCGTGGGGAGAAGTGGGGAAAAAAAATTCCCTTATAAAATCATATGTGTTTTATCGATATCCGTTGGAATTTTTAAAATCGGACCAGATGCCAACTTTTTGTCGTTAGACTATAACCCCTTTAGCTTCGCCTCGGGGTAAAAAAGATGAAACCACATGAGGATAGTCCCCTCAATCTATGTACGAAATTTTAACCCAATAGTTTAGCTCAATCACTTATTATTCTTTTAAAAAAATCTATAACAAAGGAAGATTTCAATTTTGTTTGTATTTTATTCAAGAGTGACTAGATAAAACTGCTTGGGTTGTTTTTATATACGATAATAAAATTGTTTGAAATAATTAAACTGCTTTATTATTTACACTTAGCTTCAAATTAAAATTAGGCATACAATGAAATGAAAAGGGGGCGATAGAAGTTAGACAACCTCTAGAAAGAGTAGATGGACCACCAAAGGCGCCCTAACAAGAGGCCAAGGTGGGGCCGAGCCTCCCCCCTTGATATTTGAAAAGTGAATAGATATGAGAACAAAAGTACCAAATATAAATAGGCCCTACATCAAATATTTCAATATCATCGCACACTTCTCAGTTATGGAATGGTGCTATTATTGTTTTTTTTAATATTTGAAAATGAGTTATCTGAAAATGAAACAACAGTTTCTAATTTTATTTTCTTCAGCTAAAGAACATTATCGTCAAATTTCTAATAAACTTCAAATCAACATTCTTATAAATTAACAAAATATAACAAAGTTCTTGGTAAGAAAATGTTTGTTAGATTGAAATAGTTATCGTATTGTAAATTGTGTGAACATTGTAGCAATATGTATTTTTGAAATGAATTATTATTATTATTATTATAAATGTGCTCAGACACTTTGAACTAGGAATAGATAATTTTAAAAAAATCTAGGAGAGTCCCCCGGATTCCCATATTTCTTCTATGGGGTCTTGTCACCTAGCCCCTCTTTGGGAAAATTCCTGCGGGCGCCTATGCGGGCCACGGAAGGTTGGAAACCACTGATCTAACATTTTCAAATTAGTCATACGGATCATTCCGCTGAATATTGCTGGATAAGAATATTTGTTGAAGCCGTGCTCTAGTAAACAACAGGTGGAATCATCGGTCTCCCTATTAGTCCTTATTAATAATTCAACAGGTAGTTCGTTGCGTTTTACACACACACACACATACACACACGAATTGTTTGCCTAATACTCGATCGTAACTTTAATTAGCTAGCCCGGTGAAATATGTTGTAAATATATTCATTTCGAAGATAAGTAGTGATATTTGGGTCTCGATAACAGCTTGAATGTACGAACAAGTAGAGTTGCTTATCGCACGTTACACTAGACGAATGGGGAGCTAGGTCTAAAATCATAAAACGTGATAAAGGCGATCATTTTAACGCGGACGGCAAGTTTAGCTTCAGAGACGGATGAATTCAATATGTAGATTAAAAACTATGTATGTTCTTCTTTCAAGTATAAAAATATTGTAGGGAATTTCATATTTAAGTTAGAATTGGTTATTTATTATAGATTACGTGGGAATTTGAAGTGGAGAATTGATTAATTCTCAGAAATAATCTACTAGCTATTGGTATAATGATAATATGTGTGTGTGTCTTTATATAATATATATATATATATATATATATATATATATATATATATATATATATATATATATATATATATTTCTATATATATATATATATATATATACAGGGTCACTCACGGTGACGGTAGGTTAGACGTTTACGGAGAACGGGTCATGAGATCATTCTAAAAATTTGGTTTCATGGATAATTGATTTTGCTCTATCGATCGAAAAAAATAGTGGCGCTGCGGCGTTGCCGCTTATACTAAAAAGTAGCAGCAACTGTGAAATTTCAAATGAGACACCCTATATATCATTCCATTTTTTGCTTCTCTACCATTTTCCAATTGTTTTTGTATAATACTTCCCTATACCTATCTCCAGAGGTTTTCGAGAAATTAAATGATTTCCTTATTTTTTTGTGTAAAACATAGCTTCAATTAAATGTTCAGTACTAAGGTATTCAGATTCGTAGGACGCTGGAATTTTAGGTGTAGTTTACCAAGTTCCGACGTATTAGGAATATTCTAAGGACTTTGTTCTCCATTATACAGGGTCCTTCAAAATTTGCGATTTTAACGATAAATACAAAAATAGTAAAAAGTGCATTTTTTAAAATGTAATGCCCTGTATATTATTAAATATCTCGAAAGAAAATTGAAATTTCTTTCAAATGATATATCATGTTCCTATACCTAAAAAGTCAGGTTTCCGAAATAAAAGCAAGTTTCTATAAAAATCGGATTATTTAGCCATATTTTGTATTAGGTAGCTATGAAATGTCAAAAAAGATGTCATTATGAAAATTTGACAAAAAGTCCATCAACAATAAAACGTTCGCGCGTTCATTAACGAAAATTTGATTTGAAAACAATCAAAATGGAAGGCAATAACTATTCTCATGAAGTTTTGATGAAGTTATTTATTGTACATGGTCAATGTGACCAAATAATAGCAAGAACATGCAGAAAATTCAATAAAATGTATACCTATTGACAACCAATAAACGAGAGAAAATTTGTACGTTTACAAAATAATTTTATCACTTATGTTATGTTATTTTACGTAACGCAAATTGTTTTTTATTAGTTTAGTAAATTTCGTTTCGCTTTCAGTATTGACCCATAAGTGATAAAATTATTTTGTAAACATACAAATTTTCTCTCGTTTATTGGTTGTCAATAGGTATACATTGAATTTTCTGCATGTTCTTGCTATTATTTGGTCACATTAACCATGTACAATAAATAACTTCATCAAAACTTCATGAGAATAGTTATTGCCTTCCATTTTGATTGTTTTCAAATCAAATTCTCGTTAATGAACGCGAGAACGTTTTATTGTTGATGGACTAATTGTCAAATTTTCATAATGACATCTTTCTTGACATTTCATAGCTACCTAATACAAAATATGGCTAAATGATCCGATTTTTATAGAAACTTGCTTTTATTTCGGAAACCTGACTTTTTAGGTATAGGAACATGATATATCATTTGAAAGAAATTTCAATTTTCTTTCGAGATATTTAATAATATACAGGGCATTACATTTTAAAAAATGCACTTTTTACTATTTTTGTATTTATCGTTAAAATCGCAAATTTTGAAGGACCCTGGATGATGGAGAACAAAGTCCTTAGAATATTCCTAATACGTCGGAACTTGGTAAACTACACCTAAAATTTCAGCGTCCTACGAATCTGAATACCTTAGTAATGAACATTTAATTGAAGCTATGTTTTACACAAAAAATAAGGAAACCATTTAATTTCTCGAAAACCTCTGGAGATAGGTATAGGGAAGTATCATACAAAAACAATTGGAAAATGGTAGAGAAGCAAAAAATGAAATAATATATAGGGTGTCCCATTTGAAATTTCATAGTTGCTGCTCCTTTTTAGTATAAGCGGCAACGTCGCAGCGCCACTATTATTTTAGATCGATAGAGCAAAATAAATTACCCAAGAAACCAAATTTTCAGAATAATCTCATGTCCCGTTCTCCGTAAACGTCTAACCTACCATCCACCGTGAGTGACCCTGTATATATATATATATATATATATATATATATATATATATATATATATATATATATATATATATATATATATATATATATATATATATATATATATATATATATATATATATATATATATATATATATATATATATATATATATATATATATATATATATATATATATATTTATATACTGTAGCTTTGAGTTTCACCGAAACGTGCGTCATGCTGAAAAATTTAAAATGGCACTTTAAATCGTATGAAACACCCTTTACAACTTACGGGCGTAGCCCATAAGTTTCATCATTTGTTATTTGTTATTTGCGACTGGACTGCCATTCGAATTTCCTTTTTAATAAGAAATCCGGAAGTGCAATATCCCCAACGTCGACCGCGAAACTGAGCCTACCAATACCGATTAGTCAGATTCTGAGAAATCGTATGAAATTTCCACGGTATGACGTGGAACGCGCTCGCAAAAATTTCTTGCCGACCGACCACCTGACTGACTCATTCTAGGCTCTATCGCGGGCTCAACGAATCATCGAAATATAATAAAAGTGAAAATGCTTAGAGTCTATTTGAATACAGGGTCAGACAAAAGTCAGTTAACCTAATTTGCATATTGATGAAAACAAACAGCGATGATGACCTGCAAAAATGCGCTACCACGCCGTTTGTCTGAGACGGTCGAAAGCGGGCCCTATTGCAATTAGTTCCGATTTGCCAAACGGTTCGCTAAAAGCAAGCAACGCAAGTTTAACGTTTTGGTTGGAAATAACGGCTATCCGAGGCGCGTACGGGCGAAATTCCCATCAAAAAACTACCGTGGAGGGTAATTTTCATGACCGTGGAATGTAATTTTCATAGCAGTGTAGGGTAATTTTCATGGCCATGGAGGGTAATTTTCATGGCAGTGTAGGGTAATTTTCATTGCCGCGGAGGCTACCTTTCGAGATCGCGGACAGGCCTGAATTCAACAATATATACAATGATTAAAAAAGTATACCGTAAAAATTTAACGAATTACGGTCGAACTTGGACCACTGCTTCCAATAAGTTCACCCATAGTGAACATGTACGTATATATATATATATATATATATATATATATATATATATATATATATATATATATATATATATATATATATATATATATATAAATATATATATATATATATATATATATATATATGTTAACGGTATCCCTATACACCCCCTTTACGCTCCCCATCATTTGTTACGTCAGGACGGACGAGTGGTAGAAGCAGACATGCGCCTTACCAATGCAGCAGTAACGAACTACTGCGCACGAGAGAACAGTCAAGACAAGGGAGTCGTCGAGTATGCTTGAACGTATGAACAAGTTGTTAACGTATGGAGCAATAAACGGAATTGGTCTAAATAGTTAATCTTATTTGTGTGTATCAACCCCAGTATTTACCATTTAACCCTGTGTTTAACATATATATATATATATATATATATATATATATATATATATATATATATATATATATATATATATATATATATATATATATACGTTGAAGTCAGATTTTTTTCCGAGATTTTCTCTTTTCGCCTTACGTGAATATGATCCAGAATTTAAGCGAACTACAAAAATTTCTAACAGAGACGTTATTAGAACGAATGAATTGTTTATATCGGGATTTTTTACATTTCAAATAATATGGTGAATTAATATTTCCGAAAAAATTAAATGAATTTGGGAAATTTAGTGAAGAACAACTGGGGTTTCGGCAAAACAGATCCACCATAGATGCAATATTCATTTTAAGACAAATAGTGGAAAAAGCCATTGAGTATAACAAAACTGCCTTTATGTGCTTTATTGATCTCAAGCAAGCCTTTGATAGGGTTAGGCTCTGCGATGTCCTGAAATTATTAAAGGAGAGGAACTTGAACCCCAAAACAATTGATATCATTAAGGAAATGAACATCGGAAATAGCACCTTTATAAAAGCAAACAATAAGCTTTCGAACAAGATACCAGTCTCAACAGGAATCAGGCAAGGGGATAGTCTTAGCCCAATACTCTTTAATCTCTTAATGGATAAGATCATCATGGAAGTAAAGTCTGCAGGGAAAGGATATAAACTAAGCAAGAAAGAATTTAAAATAATTTGCTATGCTGACGATGCAGTGATAATATCGGAAGATGAGGACAATCTGCAGAAACTACTTTATAGGTTCGAAAGAGTAGCAAAGGAATTAAACATGGTGATCTCTGTCCAAGAAACGAAGTCTCTGACAGTATCAAGAGAACCGAGAAGGTGTAAGTTAGCGATCTACAATAAAAGTGTAGAACAGATCATGTCATTCAAATACCTAGGCGTTAATATCACAAGTAACAGAAACCTTAAAGAAGAAGTCCGAACACAAACAATAGCGGCAGCTAGGGTATCAGGATACCTACGGGACGTAATATGGAGAAACAAACACATGAGTATTGAAGGCAAAACGCGAATCTACAAGACGTGTGTACGACCTATCATGACCTACGCCATAGAAACACGAGCAGAAACAGCCGCTACTAAACAACTGCTAAGAACAACTGAAATGAAGACGCTAAGATCAATCACGGGCAAAACGCTTAGAGACAGAGTGAGAAGCAGTGATATAAGAACCCAGTGCGACATTCTAGATATTGTAAGATGGTCTAAATACTGAAAGTAAAGGAATTAAACTTAATTTTTTAGAATCATTACAGATAAATAAATACAAGCATTCCGGTCTCCTATTGAATAGCCAAATCGATCATACTTCAAGCCCCCTTCTTAATCTTTTCAAAATTACCGAACTACCTGACTAGCAGTTCAGAATTGGTTTTTCCTTTTCTAATAATTATTTGTAACCATCTTTGTACTTACCCCTTCTACATAATTTGTCATTTCTTGTTTTCGATATAACAGAAAATCATAGTTAGTTTGCCATTAGCATCTGAAGAAGGTGAAGTTCCACCGAAACGTGCGTCATGCGTTATTTCTTATAATAAAAGTGTAAATTGTTATTTTGAACCATTGTTTTAATAAGATGGTCTAGAATCAGAAGACGAGCATGGAGAGACCACGTCGACAGAATGGATGATAATCGACTACCCAAAATTGCAAAAGAGGAGAAACCAACCAACCGTAGACCGCCAGGAAGACCCCCCAAACGATGGTACGAAAGCTGGACATCGGAGTCACAACTTAGGCTACAGCTTTGAAAAAACAAGAAATTTAAAAGAAACTTAAAGAATTTTTTTGTACATCAGAAATTATTGATGTGAATAGTCCAATTTATTGTTTATATGATATTTTTCAGCTCTATGGTAACAGATTCCACGAAGAATCTGATTTACAGTTCTATTTCTGAATAATAATATTTTTCATAGGTGGCGCTGTCGCTCTAGAACCCCTCAACAATCCTGTATCGAGTTCAGGTACAAAAACTGAAGATTCAACTTCTCCCTAACCGAGCTAGTTAGCCAAGTACTTTGTACTGTGGCTAGTATTTGGGAGGTCCCGGGTTCAAACCCCGGGGTCGACTGGTCTGCCATGATTTTTTCTCAGAAGTTTTCTCATGGTGTAAAGTAAGTCACTGCTCGCAAACTTACAAGGCGAATGCTGGGCCAGTATTTATCCTCTGAACCCTACCTACACTTTCTCTTTCATAAAAATATCCTATACCACCGCCATACTTGATGCCCTTATACATTCAAGTGTATCCTCTGATCTAGCTGAAGGAGTTAATCCAAAAAAAAAATCAAGTATCCCGCTCCCCTCACACATACAGAAGAGGAAAAAATGCGCGCAAATTTTGATTCAATCTGGCTCAGATAAGCAACACTGGCGAAATCATGTTCTCAACATAGGCGGCTCCTATATTAATTATTTATGTACCAAGTGCGTTATATAGATACCATCGGGCCACATTCATCCCTCGGGCCGAATGTTTCTCTCCGGGCGTTAGGATCTAGTCACGCACGTGGTGCATACAAGATTGTATTTTTCACGAAAATATTATTTTATTATAATGAAAAATCGATTTCAAAATCGGTTCATTGCTCCTATACTTTCCATTTTCCTTCTCATAGTAGGCATGTCATTTGTTGATATTTTGACGTTTGTGAATATTTTTGTCATCATATTTAGTGAATGTCATTGCTGCTTTCTTTGTGTAGTCTTATAGAAATAATGGAAATGAAAATGAATTTACCCAAGAATATCATAGAAAATGCAGCCAAAGCTGCGAATAATTCATTGCCGGAGGAATCCAGAGTCGTATACGACAAGGATTATATGAAGTATTTAATCAATGAAATTTGCTTCATTCCTCCTCGTACAATTAGCAGGCGTTATGATCCATGATGCCCGCAAATGCGGGCGTTATGGTCTAAGACATAATGAGTGTGTTTATAGCAACCGTATCCAAAGTGAAATAAACATATAATATACAAGTGAAAAATAAAATTATTTATTTTTCATAATCCTTGTCGTATACGACTCTGGATTTCTCCGGCAATGAATTATTCGCAGCTTTGACTGCATTTTCTATGATATTCCTGGGTAAATTCATTTCCATTTTCATTATTTCTATAAGACTACACAAAGAAAGCAGCAATGATATTCACTAAATATGATGACAAAAATATTCACAAACGTCAAAATATTAACAAATAACATGCCTACTATGAGAAGGAAAATGGAAAGTATAGGAGCAATGAACCGAATTTAAAATCGATTTTTCATTATAATAAAATAATTTTTTCATGAATGCTTTCTTTGTATAGTCTTGTAGAAATAATGGAAATGAAAATGAATTTACCCAAGAATATCATAGAAAATGCAGCCAAAGCTGCGAATAATTCATTGCCGGAGAAATCCAGAGTCGTATACGACAAGGATTATGAAGTATTTAATCAATGGAAGTTGCTTCATTTCTCCTCAAACAATTAGCAGGCGTTATGATCCATAACGCCCGCTCATCACGCTCTAGGGCAGGCTTTCCCAACCTTCATTTCGCCAAGCCTCCCCGAGCTAAAAATAATACTGCCATGCCCCCCTTAGGTAAGTTTCAATAAAAATATGGAACGCACATTTTATTTATTAATTAAATTATTTATTTTTAGGTGTTTTAAATAGGTTAAATACATATACAATATATTAATTAAGGATAATTAACGAAATAATACATTTGAATTATTAAGTACTTCTACAAAAATCTAAATAACCGACATTTTGGGTTTTTTATTTTTTTCTCACACAAAACAAATCGGGTTTTCATGAATCTTGGTGAAAATGTTCGTTTTTATGTCACAATTGCACTGTAATTGGCACATTGGATTTTTTTCAGAATCGTGATAAACCCGTTTTAAACCTACAAAGCCCACATCCTCCCACTTCCCGACCTCAAATCACCCGTAATTTATTTTTCCTGTTATTTTTATTATATTTTCTTCTTTTTTAGATGGGTTTCATCCTGTAACTTTTTTTTTTAATTATCTATACTGGCCTACCATGCATCATTACTTGCTAGAATAGGTTTTTTTTTATCTTTCACTTTCTTTCATATTTTAAATTATATTTTTATAATTAGATGATTTTTAAACAACTTTCAATTTAAAGTAATTTTAAAACAAATAAATAAAATATTTTAAAGTACTAGCTAATGAGATACTTGAGCTTGCATGCTCTGTACCAGTTGGTCGATTCTGGGTTCAGTCGTTGCTAAAGCTATGGTTATATCGCTGTCGGCGGCTTAGTTTTTATTAAAACTAGAGCTGAAAAACCTGCCTCGCATAATTAAGTGGACGAAAATGGAATAAGTATTTTTAAAGCAAGAGAAGCAACTTTCGGATTAACAACGAATCGTTTGATCCAAAATTTTTCTAATGTCAAGAGATGAAAGTCATCTTTCATGGTCGAATCAGCCTTCATTTCTAGAAATTCTTCTTGAACTTCTTCAGGTAGTTGTAAGACATCGACAACAAATGGGTTTCTGGTCATGTGCCATATTGTTGACTCGGAATTGATATCTCGATAGTATCGATTAAATTCATTTTCCAATGCTTCCAAATGAGTTTCTATTTCAGATTTCAAATTTTTACTCAGTGTTTGATTATGAATTACCTCGGACAGCCGTGAAAAAGGAAATACATTTTCATCAGATATCTTCTTTTTCCAAAGTCGAAGTTTTGATATGAAAACTTGTACAGCAGCGATTGAATGGCAATTAGGAACAATAGGGAATATGCATTTTTTTAAACAGTTTCTATCGATTACTTATGTTAATATACGGTAAAAAATATATTGTACACAGAAAAGTCAACATTTATTTTAAACTAAATATTAAAAACTAACTGCAATGACTATTTTTTTTGAAAATGTAATCTTACATATTACGTACTTACGACGCCCCCCCTAACATTTCTCTACGCCTCCCTAGGGGGGCGTGCCCCCCTGGTTGGGAAGACCTGCTCTAGGGCATAATGAGTGTGTTTATAGCAACCGTATACAAGGTGAAATAAACAAATAATATACAAGTGAAGAATAAAATATCTTCCACCTGGAAAAAAATTCGTTCTACCCAGCAGCAGCCGTGAGACAGCGTCTTCGGACGGAACTCCTCGCGTATCGAAGTCGCCAATTGTCCGACAAACGGAACGCGAAGTCGTCGGATTTGACGTGTGTCCCGAAGAATGCGGTCCGGGATCGTCGCCAAGCTCTTTCAGGGTCAATGCCACCTCCCCGCCCCCGCCGACGACGGTGCCGTTTTGTCACGCGATCTAATAATGTGGTGAACGGAGAAAGAGACGGCGAAAATAACTTTCAGCGAGCGACACAGCGAAAGGGACAATGGGAGAACCCTTGAACTAGTGCTGGAACATCGACACAAAACATATAGAGATTGACCATCGATGTGAACATAGAAAACAAACATCGATGTCGAGAAATACATCGCTTTTTTCTCGAAATAAATGTAACTTTGTTGCATTTTTTAGCATAAACTCAAAAAACATAAAAACGTGTTCTGCAAAATAACCAACAAATACTTCAAGAAAAAAAAAAGAAATCGAAAATATTCGAAAAAAACTCTATCGCAGCGAGCTGCATTAGAAAAGCAGGTTTTCACAACGTATCCAGTTCGAAAAATCTATTAATTCAATTATGACTTTCGTTCCAAATCCAAAAAAAATTGGTCCCTCTATGGTGTAAACAATATTTATTTTCTCCCTCTAATCAATTTGTAACAAAACCAATCGAATCCAAGATATCATACGAAACCACGTACTTACAAACTTTCAACCCTATTGATACAAAATTGCGCCCTTTATCATGTAAACAACATTTATTTCCTCCTTCGGGGGTCAACTCACCAGCCAATTCATTTCGAAATAAATACCATCCAAGATATCATACGAAACTACCTCCTACAAAGTTTCAACCCTATGGTCCCAAAATTGCATTATTGCATTATTTCCTCCCCTGGGGGGTCAACCCCCCAACTAGTTCGTACCAATTCCAATCCCATCCATTATATCATACGAAACTACCTACTCACGAACTTTCAATCCTATTGCTACAAAATTACGCCCCCTATCATATAAACAAGACATATTTCTTTCCCCAGGGGGGTCAACCCCCCCCCAACCAGTTCGAACCAAAACCGATCCATTCCAAGATATTTTTCGAAAAAACCTGCTTACAAACTTTCAACTCTAATACTCTAAAATTGCGACCTTTATCGTGTAAACAAGATTTATTTTACCCCCAGTGGGGTCAACCCCCCAACCAATTCGAACCAAAAACAACCCAACCAAGATATCATACGAAACTACCTATTTACAAACTTTCCGACCCTATTGCTTCAAAATTGCGCCCTTTATCGTGTAAACAACGCTAAAATACATAAGCTCTTACATACATACAAACATATATATATATATATATATATATATATATATATATATATATATATATATATATATATATATATATATATATATATATATATATTTATATATATATTAGGATATCAGGTAAGCGGTCTGTCGGGAAAATGAAACTCTTATTTTCTCATCAACTCAATATTTCGTCACCATTTGTGACTTCATCAGGAGTAATACTATAATAAAAATAAATTACATCAATAATGAACAATTTCTGGAAAAACACACAAATAAAACTTACAGGTCTAGAGTTTTGGTAAAATGAAAATCAAATGCATGTCCTGTACTGAGCAAAACACCAACCATGCTCAAGAGCAACGTCATTTATGAAATTCCATGCTTAGAATGCGAAGGTACTTACATCGGCCAAACAAATCAATGGCTTAAACAACGTATCACCCAACATAAGAGCGACTGCCGCTTAGGAAAAACTTCATGCGCAGTCGTAGAACACCAGAAAAGTACAGGACATGCATTTGATTTTCATATCGTAAAAGTTATTGACCATCAGGATAATTATAAAAAAAGATTATTCTTGGAAATGTGTCATATAAAAAGAAGCAAAGATTGTGTAAATTATAAATCTGATACGGGCCAACTAAGCAACATTTATTGCAAAATTTTAAATCACATATAGATTACCTCCGCCAGGTGACAAACCGAAGATTGACACTCGCATTGCACCGAAACTAGTCAGGCTGATTCTCACCCAGTCGTGTTGCATCCGTTGAATGTTGTGTTTATATTTTAATTTTACCAAAACTCTAGACCTGTAAGTTTTATTTGTGTGTTTTTCCAGAAATTGTTCATTATTGATGTAATTTATTTTTATTATAGTATTACTCCTGATGAAGTCACAAATGGTGACGAAATATTGAGTTGATGAGAAAATAAGAGTTTCATTTTCCCGACAGACCGCTTACCTGATATCCTAATATATATAAATTAAAGTACGGTCGATAACAAGATTTTTAATTATATATATATATATATATATATATATATATATATATATATATATATATATATATATATATATTATATATATATATAGAGAGAGATATATAATATATATATGAAATTGAGTTTTTGATGCCAAGCATCATAAAAAGTCATGAAACGAAAAACTATGTTGGTCCTAGATCCAACTTCGCTAATCGCCCCCATTTTAATAAGCAGGTTTTCAAAGTGAAATATACTAAATAATAAATGCTTTTAGAAGAATTTAATTCAAATCCCAAAATTTTGTATGAACAGATTACAAGAAAAGAAGCCCAGAAAGGAGCTCTCCATGCGCAAACTCGTTTTCGTTTCGAAGCTACAGTTTCACCGGCTTTTGAAAAAGGCCGTTCAGATGGTACGGTGGGGGTTTTTGACGCCCTGAAAACTATTTCTGATTCATCCATACTCAGGCACGTCTCCAAAAAAAAGAGTATGCACTACTAATTTCTTCGCGACTCTATTGGAGTCCATAAATTGAAGAAAACAGCTCTCTACCATAACCTCTCATCAAACACACACATACACACAGCAACCATCGCCCAGCCCTCTCCAAAATAACTGAATGTTGTAACACAATTTCCTAGAAATAAAAACACAAACCTAACAATAGAACCTCATAACAAATTACTAGCAAAAATGTATGATGATGAGAAATAACCAAGAAACATTTATTGTTTTCTTTCAGTTGATTATCAAGAAATTCTAAAATGTTATTTCCATTTCTGGTTAATGCGGTGCACGATGACAGACAATTACGATGATAGGCAACCCGAGGGCGGAAATAAAAGGGTGTTGCCGGATATAACACCATTTTCAGTAGCTATTCGTAAAATGTTTGTACTTAAATTAAATGCATCAGGATATCACCTAGAAAACGTGATTAACACATCATATCACACACCAATGAGTTGTCTATTTAGTCTCAGTTAAAAGAAATGCAATACAAAAAGAGCTACTCTGCGAAGATAATAAGTTGCTATCTGTATGCGGTCAATTATTACACAAAAGATCGACGATCAAACAAAGAGTAGCGAATTATTATAGCATCAAATTAAGCGTGGAAATTAAATAAAGGCATGCTTCATACATTTCAATACAGCTCAACTCCATTCAATGCCACTAATCCTTATGTCGATCTGATATTAAAATTCCAAGGATGTTAATGTTAATAATGACGTTGAATCAGTACTTCGAATGATAAGACGAAAGCACTGAACGTTCATTTTCATAAAGGTTCATCTCTTTCGTTTACTTTGTGAATGATGACGGTTTTCGAGAAATATGTTGATGTTGAATCAGCTTTAAATCGGGAAATTTTGGCGTACCTAACAAATTGGTTCCTTTAATTACTAGAGTGTTTCATTGAACGTTTATTTTGGAATTGCAGACTGTAGGAGAATGCACGTTGCCGGCCGGTAATGCGGTGCAGTTAGGCGGGAAGTTTGCGCCGAGACTAGTCTCGGCGCATCGGAAATCGGCGACGATTAGTATTAGAAAGGTGAAATTGGTCCTAAATTGTTCACATGCTAGTCCACTAGACTTTACATTTTTAGTATTTTTCGAAAAAATTTATCGTTTTCCAAGAAAACAGGATCAGAGTTGGGATTGCTAGCAAGCGGATAGAAAACGCTTGAAAATTTCTGATTTACGTCAATTAAGGCCGCAACTCGACAATCAACCTTTAGGAAGCTCTAATCGGTCTCAAATTGTTAGATTTCAGTGCTCTATGACTCTACGTTTTTGATATTCTTCGAAAAGACTAATAGACTACAGGCCCATATCAAAAAATGGATGGGTCATATGAACCACCAGGTGATGTATATAGGACGATATAAGAGCATAAAATAATAAGATTCAGCACTATGCCGTCACTTGAAAGCTGTCCAACTGAGTGCTGGTGAGAATTCAAAAGTGCAGGTAGAGGGAGTACATTTTGGTCATATATTTTTGTACGGCATTTTTACCATGGATAGATCCATGAAAAATAATGAGAAAGCGCACAGTACCGTGAAAAAATGGTGCGCCACAAAGTCGGTAAATTTTTTTGATTTTCTGACATTTTCCAGGTTAAATTTGGTCATTTCATTCTGTACGGCATCAGTTTCATACTGTTTCAATACAGCTTCTAATCCATTATTCGGCAACGCCGTACAAAAATCATGCGACAAGGGGAAAAAATCGAGGGTTGCAACCGCCTCACTTTCCGTGGTCCGGGTGGTGATTTGAAACAACATAAAATTAATTTATTTTGAAAATATTTTATGCATAGATAATATTTTTTTACATGCCGTACATTTTCGTTGGTCCAAAGGTTTGCAGGGAAATCCATAGAACGAAATGTAAGAAAAATCCATATAACGAAATGTAAGGTGAAATTCATGACGATATTTTTTTATACGGCATTTAGATAGTTTATTTGTACTTAATGCAATAATTCATAAAAAATTAATGCCGTACAAATCTGAAAGTTCATATTGATAAAAAAGTAATAAAAATATTAAATAAATATAATTTACATATATATCGTCATTTTCATCAGCCTAATAGATATGGTCTGCATTAAAATGTACGGCATCATTTTTTCCCAATTTATTTATCTTAATACTATTTAAAACAAGGGAAAAATGTAGAAAATTGCTATATTTTATTAATCTATGAATATTTAAACTTTCGCAATAATTCAAAAAATTTCAGTTTTTGTATTTCTCTATAATTGTTTTTAGAACAGTTTCTTTTGAACGGCAATACTATATAACAATAAAATTTTACAATATCATGTTAAAAAAAAAGTTGCCGTACAGAGTCAAATGATTTTACAGCTTTATAAATCAAGTATACCATGAAATTAAGATATTTATTAATATACATTCTAATGAACAATAAGTTTTTGACGGCATTATTTTTAATAGTACTTTTGAGTGCTGAATAATGTTTTGAAACCGAAGTCGTACTTTTTCAAATCACCCCCCGGACCACGGAAAGAGAGGGGGTTGCAACCCTCAATTTTTTCCCCTTGTCGCATGATTTTTGTACGGCGTTGCCGAATAATGGATTAGAATCTGTATTGAAACAGTATGAAACTGATGCCGTACAGAATGAAATGACCAAATTTACCCTGGAAATTGTCAGAGAATCAAAAAAATTTACCGACTTTGTGGCGCACCATTTTTTTACGGCGCTGCGCGCTTATTTTTCATGGAGCTATCCATGGTAAAAATGCCGTACAAAAATATATGACCAAAATGTACTCCCTCTACCTGCACTTTTGAATTCTCACCAGCACTCAGCTGGACAGCTTTCAAGTGACGGCATAGTGCTGAATATTATTATTTTATGCTCTTATATCGTCCTATATACATCACCTGGTGGTTCATATGACCCATCCATTTTTTGATATGGGCCTGTAGTCTATAATCGTTCTCCAAGAAAAAGGGGTTAGAGTTCGGAAGTGCTAGCAAACCGCTGAAAAGGGCTTTAAAATTCCTAATTTAAGTCAATTGATGCTGCAACTCAGCAATTTATAGTTAGGAAGACCAAATGGGTTTCAAATTATTTGAATCTTAGCTTTCTACATCTTAATTTATATTCTACTAGCTGACCCGGTAAACGTTGTTCTTCCATTTAAATCATTACTGTCTATATATAGTACTATTCGCGAAAATATAAATCCGCGAACACACCCCGCGCCCGCTGCCAACCGCGACGAAACGTACGGCCCGCCAGCCGCTATGCCTCTGCTTTTTATAAAAATATGATATCTTCTAAGATATTCATTTTAATGAAATGATGTTGGAGGCAGTTTTGATCTACATGAAATGTACAACGTATGTAATGCATTTAATTGGATAAGGAATAATACTGTATTGTGTAAAATAGCTTGGTAAATAACACATATTTTTTTGTAATATGTAAAAGATAAAAATGATTACTGTAGGTTATTTCCATATAAATATATACCATCGCGGACTTTTTTAAGATATACAATTCCGTAGTACATTAATTTGATCTAACTCGTAAGGTTTAGCCTCGGGTTTAGCCAGCGTTTGCGATTTAAGCGCACAAAAATATAATATTTTTCGGCTTTTCTGTACTACAATATTTATGTATTATACATATAAACGTTCCTCTTGAATCACTCTATCTATTGCTGAAAACTGCATTAAAATCCGTCGAGTAGTTTAAAAGATCTAAGCGAACAGACAGCGGAGGCGACTTCATTTATACTATGTAAAGATTTAGTACTTTGCTGCTTTTACTGACGCAAAATAGGCATTTTTATAGCCTTTTCCAGAAATTTATAAACACTTTCCAGTATTGATCGAGTGTTCCGAAAAAAACAAGAAAAACGGTGTCATGGGACCCCAGGTAGGATTTAGGAACTAAGTTCCTTTGGATAATATAGAAGGACCACAATTTGCGAAAACGAAACATGCACGTGTCGGGGCGCACGACAGAAGTGATAACTTATACTAAACCAAGTTGAAATAATTAATATTGAAATGTGGGGCTAAGAGCTTTTACGAGATTGTAAATAAAAAAATGAAAAAAGCCAGGAGTAACTTCTGGGATTCGAACCCAGAAATACGGCACACCAGGGTTCAGTACTTAGACCACTCGGTCGTCAACGCAATGTAAAAATTAGACGCAAGAGTGTATATAACGAGAGGATAACCTACAATACGTAGTCATTATTTTATGGAACAAATTTGTGAAGCTTTATCTTTTCATTATGCCATATCTGATTCCTGTCGTAATCTGTTCTTTAATGCATATAACTTATACAAAATTATTTCGTTGTTTCACATCTGACGTATTCGAGTTGCTTGTACACGAATTGATGAGTACATATAATGCATTGGCGATTGACGTGGCAGAGTGGGATCAGAAAGAGAAGGGATGAGAGAACGGAAAGAAAGGAGGAAAAAGAGAAAGGTATAGTCTGTCCAGTCTAAGTTGGCGTGTACGTCACAGTCATGCGCAAATAACGACGCAAGGCTGCCTACCCAAATGAATAAAATTCGAAATGGTCAAAATTCATATCTGTCGTAAGTAATTTTCTGAAAAAGTAGTTATACGGTGATAGTGACCGGATCATCCATTTCGACAAATATTCCGTTCTTAACATATCAAATCGTATGTATCTCTCAAGAAAAACTAACATTCCGAGTAATGAAAATACGTTGAATGTTTGTTAAGTTGTCATTTAATTGAAAAATTTGCAATGTTGTCGGACCCTCTCGAACAACGCGCCGGTAATTGGCATTTCACGTTTGACAGTCGCCGAGTAACCTAGAAGATTTTGTAATTAAGTTTGATTTATCGATCGATGAATATGGATTCCATACAGATAGACACTTCTGGTAGGGAATAATGGTCAATTTGAATTTACCGCTAAAAATCCCCGCCATGTCAAATACGCAAGATATCTCATTTTGTTGAAAATTGGGTTAGCTATTTAGATATAAGATTATTTATTACGTCTGGCAACAGTGTTCACGATCGACGTCATATGCAATTGATGACGTACACGCCAACGGTCGCTGGACAGACTATATACCATATTCGCTTGTGTTAACTAAAAGCGTGACTTTCGTCAGTCTACTTCCGTCACACTTTTAGTCTCTCATATTTTTCAGTTTGGTCCCGCAGCGAAATACCTATCTCCTCCAAGCTTGCCGTAAGGAACTTCGTTCCAATAATAATTCGAAAAATGCTGAATTAGTTAAGTAACAGAGGACTAGAATCTGAACACGACTATTATTTCCGTAACGCATCCCATCTCAACCTTCCCACCCGCGACTGTATCGACTGCACCGCATTCCTGCTTGGCAACATGCATTTTACCACCCTTCAAGGCAACAATCAAAGGGGACATCCATTAATCACGTGAGGTGTTTGGGGGGGGGGTCTCCGAGGAAAATCTCACTCAATCTCACGTGGGGGAAGAGGTGATCTCATCAAATATCACATAACTTTTTTTTCGCAAGAAACAGTATAAAATTACGAGAAAACTGGGTTAACTTAAGTAAATAATGTTTCTCCACTAAAATATAGCTAAAATATTCATCACTGTTTAATTATGCACTTATGGAAGAAATTATTAACTATAAGTAAATTCATTTGGTTCGTAACAATTTATTCATTTATTAAATATGAAAAAGTATTTTTCTAACATTATTCGTTAACTATTGATAAATATTTATTACAATCAAATCATGAAAAACATACTAGTCGACCATGGTCAATTTCATACATTACATAAAGTGAACAAGGACAATTCTTTAATAATTTAAAAAATTATCAAACAACTTTCCAAGGGAGCTGGTTATACGTATTCAGCAACGCAAAATCTGCATTCACAATCGAACGGTGAATTATAGAAATTGTCAAGTCACCCCGACTCAAAATCTGCATACAGCTGTTTCGATCTTATTAGATCTCATCAGTGCAGCTTATTTGACTCGGAGTGAATTAACAAATCTCTAATTGTTCCCCAATACAAATCGTGGTCAGTAACACTGGTCGGATAACAATATTTTCTATAATTCACCGTTCGATTGTGAATGCAGATTTTGCGTTGCTGAATACGTATAACCAGCTTCCTTGGAAAGTTGTTTGATAATTTTTTAAATTATTAAAGAATTTTCCTTGTTCACTTTATGTAATGTATGAAATTGACCATGGTCGACTAGTATGTTTTTCATGATTTGATTGTTGTATTTTGCGTATTAAGCGACAAGAATATTCGGAGCGCGCTCTCGTGGGTATTTCCAAAGGTTTTAAATCACTATGTTAGTGTGCCTTGGAATCATATACACCACTGTTGTAGAGTAGATATCTTCATATCAGGAGGTACGTGTTCGAGCGACGAATTTCTGCATTTTCAGTCTAAGCGGTGAATTGTTGTTTCCCAATATCTTTGGTGGGATGGCGCTCTGGATTGTTATCCGACCAGTGTTACTGACCACGATTTGTATTGGGGAACAATTAGAGATTTGTTAATTCACTCCGAGTCAAATAAGCTGCACTGATGAGATCTAATAAGATCGAAACAGCTGTATGCAGATTTTGAGTCGGGGTGACTTGACAATTTCTATAATTCACCGTTCGATTGTGAATGCATATTTTGCGTTGCTGAATACGTATAACCAGCTTCCTTGGAAAGTTGTTTGATAATTTTTTAAATTATTAAAGAATTTTCCTTGTTCACTTTATGTAAAATATTTATTATTTTCAAACGTACAATAATAACGTCATTTCTCGATTGACAGGATCATCGAAAAGTTCTATTTCTCCGCCAAGGAGAAGAAGTGTTGCTATGCAAAAGATGAATTGGTAACCATGAACAAAAATTTCTCCAATTCAAACGTCATTTTCACTTTCAACCACTTCTCGCCAGGTTGCGAATTATAACTATCAATTATTTTACTTTATATCTGTCAGAATCAATTTTGCGTGGCAACCGTAACTAGGCAAATGTTCCATAATTCATAACGATCGTAAGTGGATAGAATTATGTGCGTAAATGTGAATCAATCCAAAAATGGATATTCAGATTTTTATGAATTTCAAAACGTTTGAAAATAAAATAACACATTTCATTCGGAGTAGAAGTGACTTTTCATGGCCCGCTTTCAATAACCTTTTATAATAAACATACGATGCACTAATAATATTCACTGAAAAAAACTGTGATTTATTACAACCATATATTTCATATTTTTATAAAATATTACTGATTTACTTGAACTAATAGAATAAGCACAGATTAACTCATTCATATAACAAATACGCATTTGAAAAAATCTCACGTGAGATTCGGGCAGGAGGAGAGAGGGTCGAGCAAGATCTCACGACATATCACCAAGGGGGGAGGGGGAGTCAAAAAATCGCCAAAATTATGTCACGTAATTTATGTAAAAACCACGTGCAAGAAATCTTACAAGCTCAACTGCTGTTAGCTCCTGGTCTAAAACTCAGATTATTTCATTAGTATTTCCATTTCTTATCGGAACTTGAAATTCCAGAATACGATGATCCACTATAGTAGGAGTACACCGGACTAGACGGCCGGTTTTCCCGTACTTTCCGATTAGAATTCGTCGAGGCTCTTTCCGTTGGCAGATAGAACACCTGAGTACGGGGAGAGCGGCCCATACCTGTTCCCAAATACAAGAGATAACGGGTCGTACAGACATGCAGCTCTCGATAATACACGACAATAAAAATGTTATTTTTTTGAAAGCTCGACCGTAACATTCCTAGGAATTATCGGACGTTTTATGGGTACTTTCGTTTCTACGATTCAAGTAGAAAACGGAGATTGTTAAAATATTCGAGTGAGTAGTGAAACGAACTAACTGTTTCATAGTAAAATTCCGGAATGAAAATTTTTTTTCTTTATTCAAGAGTTATAATTTATTGATTCAAGAGTGAATTTCTTGAAATGAAAAAATTTATTAACCAGAAAAAAGAGTGAATGACATTCTAAAGAAAACGATTTTCTAGAGTAAAGTTATCAGGAGTTATTTATCCTATAAAATACATACTATTGAATGTATCGAAGGATAGCCAGTCAGGTGCGGAAGTATTTTTACCATCCGTTTTAGACCTCCTACACCAAGATTTTCGAAAAAATTTTCATGTCTGATATATACCGGGTAGCGAGAAAGTCTGGCAACAAGGTATTTTCTTTAAAACGTATAATTATATAATTATCCAATTTTAAAGTTATGCACAGGATTGTATTTTTCGTTTTTCAGAGGTCCTGTCAAACTTGAGTGATGTCAGCATTCAGTGTACCGCCACCATCTGGAATTTTTTTTTAAATAGCACTGTAGGTCGAGTAATATATCGTAGAAAAGCTGGTTTCGTCCTCTTTTCAAAAATACAGAATACGTACCACATTACTGAAACAATGAGAGAATAGTATATTCTGTAACAAGGTTAGAATGAGAATTCGATGCGAGTGGAAAAGTTCCGAGCGCGAGCCAAAGGCGAGCGTGAGGAATTTTCATTCAAACCGAGTGGCAGACTATACTTTCTCCACGATCAAAGATTTTAAATATGTAATATATTTGAATGATACTTTTCATATTTTCGAAAGGAAACGTGACAGCAATAATTTTGACACTTACTCAAATTTGCCACTACGATGACAATCAACTGCGTCAAGGCTAATGTTATTATTGCTAGCCAGTGTGAGAATATTATTCTATAACAAGGGAGAGAATGCAAATACATTTAAATTGCATGGGGGCGGAGGTGTTGCAGAATATTTCTTCAATCTCAAGAGAGAGAATTCTAGCATTCTGTAATCAAATTTGATATCAGAATTAGCGAATTCTGTGATGATCGTGGAGAAACAATTTTCCAAGACATGCAATATTTAATTTTTTAATTCATACTTACTAACTTACAAAAATATTAATAGTTTCCTCATAACAGGAGATCAAAATGTTGGCCACCTTTGTCTTAGCAATAATACAATCTGTATTTGAAGCTACGAATAGAATTCTTTATCATTTATGGAGAAAATTGTTCCTATCTCTAGACATTTGAGAGTTTTTGAATCAGTTATGTCTGATATAAAGTGGAGTCAAGTCGGGAGATCTTGCCGGCTACATAATTACAACTCTTTAAACAATCCATCTCTGATGAAAATTTGATGATTAAACGTTTAATCGTTTTAAATAAATACCTTGTTGCCAGACTTTTTCGCTATATATATATATATATATATATATATATATATATATATATATATATATATATATATATATATATATATATATATATATATATATATATATATATATATATATATATATATATATATATATATATATATATATATATGTATATATATATATATATATATGTATATATATATATATATATATATGTATGTATATATATATATATATATATATATATACAGTGTGGAACAGCCAAATGGAATAAATTCGATAACGAATAAATGAGAGCGTGTTGGGAAAAACGCTTGGACACGTCGATTTGTATTTTTAGATGCGCTTTTTTTTTCAAAAAAAAATAATTATATAGGGTGTGTCATGTGACAGTGGCCGATACCAACTTTCTTATTTTAAATACAACAAATATATTATTAGTTTTTTTGGATTCTTCAGAAAATTCTAGACATAATTTATGTACAATGTCCCATACCTATCTTCAACTGTTTCGGAAATATTAAGTGTTTTAAGATGTATTACAAACGTTAGAAGCCATTTCTATACCAGATTAGCATGTTGCCAAGACGTTCGCGGCGAACATTTTGAACATATCTTACATTGAAATTAATGTTATTTGTGAAATAAAATAATTTTCTTTTTTTAACGTTAATTTTTGTAATACATCTGAAAATACTTAATATTTCCGAAACAGTTGAAGATAGGTATGGGACATTGTACATGAATTATGTCTAGAATTTTCTGAAGAATCCAAAAAACTAATAAGAGGCCTAAGAGTTTAAGTGAGATTGTAGGTATATTGTACGAATTTTTTCTCACACTGTTCGGAGCCCCTTTAGCCCGGGGGCCCCGTGTTATTGACACCGCTGATACTGGGGTAGGTAGCTATATCCCTGATTAACCCAAGCAAACGAGAAGCTCAAAGATGTTTAATTTCAAATTTAAAAAAAAAATGCAACAACAAAAGTAACAAAGAATTCATTAAAAAAAAATCTCTGTGAAAAGTCCCGAAGACTCTTTACACGCCCGAGGTACGCAATTTTCACTCCATTTAAATTTGACGCGTGAATCGGAGGTGAAATTTCGATACATCCCAACGTCCGTATAAACGTATAAAATTACCGTAATCTATAACGATATTAAAACGATGGAAAACGAGCAAACCGCTCGTATTAAAAGTTCCAATTATTCCGCTCGAGGAATGCGAACTTATCGGGCAATAATGATGTGTCATCGAAAAAATAAACGCTTGTTCGGCGTTCAATGGAATTCAGGTGAAATAAATTTCGATGAGTAATCTAATCACCTTTGCACTCTTGGGAAATATCGATATTCGGAGAGAAAACGAGCCCATTACTTTCGTGAATCGTTTCGGATGTTTTGGAAACAGTGATTTAGGTAGCAAGTCCGGAAATACTGTTTTTATTATAGGCCAAGCTACAGAGATTTTTTCATGTAAAAAGTGTTAGAAGAAAACCAGCTCCGCCATTGTGTGTAAAATATTTCCACATGATATAGTGATATGTTTTTCACTCGACTTCATTATTTATGTCTTTGTTATTAACAATTTTATGCAAAGAATCGCCTTTTTTTTAGTTTTTTGCTTATAAAATTGAAACTATCAGAGTAATAGTGATGGTGTCAATAGACTTATTGTAGAAAATGAAAACACGAAAAAAATGAGAGGTCGGACGACTCGATCAGACCCGAAGGCCGGCCGCACATTTCCTACAATTGGTTCCGATTGTCTGAAACGATTGTCGGATCAGGGCATCGGACGCTCAAATACCTATACTTTTATACGATCATAACGCACACCTACGATTCGATATCGGATTGGACGTCCGAGTCGGATGCACGAGAAGTGCGTCCTACCAATCGGACCGATAAAAAGTCTGATCCGACTACCGGAAGGCAAGCCTTGCATTGTTTTTGCATAGTCTACCGCAAACATACGATTATTTCGGTCAGTTATTGACAGGGAGTATAGAAAAAGGAATTGTCAAACCATGTGCGATACTGAAAATATGATTACCACGGTCGAAAAATATCCCTGCTTGTGACATTCAAATAAAATCGGAAATATTTTGTCGGCAGTGTGCGCTAGTGGTCCCATTTGAAATCGTTTCAGATAATCGGATCCGATTGTAGTAAATATGCGCCCTGTAAACGATTAAACTTGTTTGTCAAATTATTTGATAAGCGCCCTGTAAACGATCAAACTTGTTTGTCAAATTTAAGGTGTTTGTCAAATTATTTGATAGTCTATGGCTTTGTTTGATGCGTTTGTCAAACAATTCACGTGTTTGAAGTGTTTGATGAAAAATTGGATTGACGGCATTTTTGACAACTAAATTCAAAACCGTACTGCTCATTTTTCATGGAACGCGTCAGGTCACGTCAACGAGAATCTTTGACAAATTTGTTTGATATTTGGTTTGATCGTTTATGCCATTGCTTGAAGCACACGTGAAGTTTGTCAAACAAATTTGATCGTTTACAGGGCGCTTTTGTCTATGGCTTTGTTTGATGCGTTTGTCAAGCAATTCACGTGTTTGAAGTGTTTGATGGATAATTGGATTGATGGCATTTTTGACAACTAAATTCAAAACCGTACTGCTCAATTTTCATGGAACGCGTCACGTCACGTCACGTCAACGAGAAAACCGTAACTAAGGAAGAATTTGACAAATTTGTTTGATCGTTTATGCCATTGCTTGAAGAACACGTGAAGTTTGTCAAACAAGTTTGTCAAACAAATTTGATCGTTTACAGGGCGCTTAAGTCTAAGGGAGAATTGGAAAAAACCGGCCAAATTGCAGTTTTTTCAAAAGTTCATAACTCGGTTCTTTTTCGAGTTGTAGCGTAGATCTCCGGTTAGTATTATTTATAAATATAAACTTTATTTGTGCGAAGAGCAGGAACTGTCCGATGCATAGTTTTTGATCTGTGGCCATTTGAATATTTTACTATGCAATTTTCCAGCAGACTTGAATGCGACAGGTATATTCCGATTTCAATTTACAAAAAAGATTTTGAAAGTAGAATTCTCATGGTTCAAAACGTTCATCTTGGTTTTACAAGAAAACGCTGAGAAATATGTTAAAAATAAATCTGAACATGACGAAAAACGGCCGAGAAATAACCGTCATGTTCAAAATGCCTACGCTTTCTAATGTCGTGCACCAAGCTAGTTAGTCGAGTATGATAGGTACGCTGGCTAGTATTTGGGAGGTCTCGGGTTCAAACCCCGGGGCCGACTGGTCTGCCATGAGTTTTTTTCAGAGGTTTTCTCATGGTAATGTAAGTCACTGCTTGCAAACTTATAAGGTGAATGCTGGGCCAGTATTAATCCTCTGAACCCTACCCACACTTCCTATGTTCCATAAATTTCCCTCCTCACCTATCCTTAATGCACTTGTACATACAAGTGTATCCTCTGATCTGGCTGAAGGAGTTAATCCCAAACTCAAGCTGCCCGCCTCCCTGACACATACTTCAGGGAGGAATGAAACACGTGTGTTTCCTTTTTTTTTTTAATGTCGTGCTTATCCTTGCCTGCTGCTCTACCCTCACTCTTCAACTATTCTCACGTGCTCGGCCCTTACTCGTCATGTTCAGCTTTATTTTTAACATATTTCTCAGCGTTTTCATGTAAAACCAAGATGAACGTTTTGAACTATGAGAATTCTACTTTCAAAATCTTTTTTGTAAATTGAAATCGGACCATACCTGTCGCATTCAGGTCTGCTGGAAAATTGCATAGTAAAATATTCAAATGGCCACAGATCAAAAACTATGCTTCGGACAGTTCCTGCTCTTCGCACAAATAAAGTTTATTTGATAAATAATACTAACCGGAGGATCTACGCTACAACTCAAAAAATAACCGAGTTATGAACTTTTGAAAAAAACTGCATTTTGGCCGGTTTTTTCCAATTTTCCCTTAGACTAAGGGTCTGATCGAGTCGTCCGACCTCTCATTTTTTTCGTCTTTTCATTTTCTATTGAGATTGAACTCGATCAAAAAAACGTCTTATAAGCGGAAACTGACACGATCGGAGTTGCGATCTGTCAGTTTTATTTAAGTGAATAATATCTCAGTTTAATAGTCAACTCAACTTAGATAATAAGTTTCATTTTTTTTTGACTTCTCGTTGTTTTGTTTGTTATAAAAGAACTGTTTTATTACTAGAAGATTTTTGTTTGATATTAGAAGAGAAGACTGGTTGTTTCTTTCATTTGTTATTTGATAGATACGTAGGTCAAAGTTTACTAGTTAGAAGTTTATTAAAAATTATAGACAGATACGTCTAAAAATGTTTGATGCATAAAAGTCTATTGAAAAAATTCGTGAAAATAAATGTTTATCTTATAATACTTATAATTTTTATTATTTTTTCCTGATTTATTCAAATATTGTGATTATTTGCAACAAAAAAAAACTGCCAATCTCGCGAGATCTCGCAGTATTGTTATTCATAAACTCGCGGGATCCCGCTTGAGCCCAATCTCGCGAGATTTGCATTCCCTAGTTTTTATGCGACGGGAAAAGTTTTGATATTTCAATATCGTGGAAAGTAAAAAATGTCGATTTTTATGAAATAACTTTATTCCCCGGAAAAATAGTATAATTATTGTTTTATTTAGAGCCCTTTCAGACTTGGATACTGTATCCGAGATACGCGTATCCCAGATACAGAAAATACATGCGTTTATATGTACGTTTTCACACTGCATTCAGCACAGCATACCGTATCGCGATACTAAATTTCTGAATCTCGCTCATTCAGCCGCCGGCGACAGTATCCGAATCCGGGATACCGAATTATCATTGTGGCTTATGGACCTGTTCAGACTTGTGCATACTTTTGCGATTCAAAAAGCACAATAGCATAGGTGTACAATATTTTTATTATTTATTAGTAGAAGTGAAGTGGAATAGAACGGTTTTTCGATTGTACCATGGAGAATAAAGTTTTTGATAACGAGAAATTTATAAGTTTGGTAGAACCGAATTCTTGTATATGGGATACAAGTAATGAAAATCATTTCGACAGAAATATAAAACAAAAATATTGGGTGGAAATTACCAAACAGATGTGTGAAAATTTTGAAGAAATGACAATTGTTCAACAAAATGAATATGGTAGGTATATTTATAAAAGTAATTATACAGTGCATTCAAAAAGGAATGCATAAATTCATTAGCTAAATAAATCAAATTATTATATTATTAAAAATTCTCGAAACAAGACGATTATTTGTCGAAAGCTTACTGATTTTTACAATAATCATCTCAAGATGGATAACAAAAATTAAATGAAATATTTCAATAATATTGTTTATTAGCGATGAATAATGAGTTTATTCGTTAATTTATATTGCTTTTAAGTTTTTACGGATTGCAGAGAAAACCCTTTAGATAAGCGAATTGATGTTTAATTTGTATTAATCAGTGCACTACTATCTAGTAACTGTTCGCAAACTATCAAGTAAATTGTAAGTCATGGAAATAAATTATACATGGTCCACTGTAGTTAGGGCCCAGAAATATAATATACCGCAGCATGCGCACTCTTCAATGTCCATTTCATAAAAAAAGCACCGTACAGCACTGATATTGTACTGATAAAATTTATTTACAAAACTATATTCTAACAAAAGTATCTTGACTGTATCTGGCCTAAATTCTGTATCTCGCATACAGTATCTCGGATACAGTATCCTAGACTGAAAGGGCTCTAAGAGTAAAAGTGATACTTTTTGTGGCGAGACCAAATGTTTTTTTAGTCGTGCCACAAAAAGTGCGATTTTTTCCGCAAACGGTGTTCAAACGATAGAATTGAGATGATATTTTTAAAAAGGATTAGATTTGAAGAAACGTAAATCTAGATTGCTTTGCTTACTGGTTTTGCAGATGTCAAGGCAACACAAATTTGACAATTCAACAAAATAATTGTCAGAAACATTTAAAGTCACTTATCTACGCTAGACCAGGGTCGATAATTTTTTAAACCAAAAAAAATAATAGTAGAATGAAACCCATTGGAAAGGAAGGAGAATATATTAAAAATGAAAGAAAAAATAAATTACGGGCGATCTGAGGTCGGGAAGGGGGTGAGTTTTTAAGGGTAAAAAACGGTTTATCTCTTTCCGGCAAAACTACAAGTCCTATGGAAAAAATTGTAGGTAATAAAAAGATCTACAACTTTTATATATACACTTTTTTCACATAACCTCAAAATATATGTGAAAAATTCAAAGAACTAAGTTTTTAGTTTTTTATTTTTATCTTTTACAAACAAATTACCTTTTGATGGGCTAAAATTTTCCGTAGGTCACTCAGGTATATAAGTTATCTTAAAATAGCAATAAATAGGCATCTACGCATATAATTTAAAGAAGATTCTACAACTTTCTCAAAATATTGTATTATTAAATATTAACTTTATTAACTTATTTGTTTGTTAACATTCACTATAGAAATGTATTTTTTTTCACACCATCGGAAAGTAGAGATTTCAACGAACAGAAAGCACACCAACTTTTCGAGAAAAGCTGATATTTCGACGGAAGAATTTCCGATTGAAAATTAGGGTGCTTTTTCGATATTAGGTCAAAATAAGGTGAAAAACTAAATATTTCGAATCAAATAAATTACAGTACTTATATTTGGGACATAAAAAGGCGAGTTTTCACCAAATTTCGTGAAAAAAAAATTTGTAAAAGATAAAAATAAAAAACCAAAAACTTGGTTCTTTGAATTTTTCACATAAATTTTGAGGTTATGTGAAAAAAGTGTGAATACAAAAGTTGTACATCTTTTTATTACCTACAATTTTGCCATTTACTTTTTCCAAAGGACTTGTAGTTTGCCGGAAATCGAGATAGTCGTTTTTTACCCTTAAAAACTCACCCCCTTCCCCTTCCCGACCTCAAATCACCCGTAATTTATTTTTTCTTTCATTTTTATTATATTTTCCGTCTTTTCCAATGGGTTTCATTCTACTATTATTTTCTTTCATTTTTAAAGGCTTCCACCCTAGTCTATTATAGGACTGTGCGTTTTTGGTAAGTATTAAGAAATGACTTGTTGTATTCAAATATATAAAATTTTTCTTACAGATTACATTATGTCGGATTCGGAACCCAACTGTACGCCGCCCGACCTTCTTGATATTGACGTCAGAGTACAAAAAAGTGTACTTACGGCCGGAGAAAAAAATAAAAACAAAAGGACGTCTGTGAAATCAAACTTCAACATTGAGAACTGAGGTTGAAAAAGTAGTCATTTTTTGACGTTTGCGGAAAAACAGTTTTTTTCCCGGATATGACAACTATAAGTTAAGACTATACAGTCCGGTCAAATTAGACCAAAAAATCGGCCGTGCGAGTCGGACTCGCGCACGAAGGATTCCGTACCATTGACTATGCCCCCCTTAAATATTTATTTTTTTCAAATTTTATTATTTATTATCAAAGTAAATATACAATTAAGTATTTTTTTGTATATTTCAAGTGCCCACCTGTCACCTTTTATTGATATGGAGCAAAAATAGGCAAAAAATGAAGTTTTTGTATGGGAGCCCCCCTTGAATATTTATTTTATTTTTAGTATTTGTTGTTATAGCGGCAACAGAAATACATAGGAGACTCCGTGGCTGAGCGGTATAGGTAACGCTATGCCGTCTTCGTTGACGGAGTTGGTGGGTTCGATTTCCACCGTGTTCCTGGGTGTTTGTATGCGTCCGGATTTAAGTGGTTCCCCTCATTATAGTAAATTGATGGCTAAATGTTCAAGTTGACGAAGCCGAAATTGTACGGAGGTCGGGCGCGTGTGAGAGGGCACACGTCCCACCTCTTAAAAAAAAAAAAAAAATACATAATTTGTGAAAATTTCAACTGTCTAGCTATCGCGGTTCTTGAGATACAGCATGGTGACAGACAGACGGACAGACAGCGAAGTCTTAGTAATAGGGTTCCGTTTTTACCCTTTGGGTACGGAACCCTAAAAATAAGGGTGAAGTTACAAAAATTCGCACCCAGCTGAAAATTATTAATGAGATCTAAAAAGTCCTCGGCGATCAGATACCTGGAAAAAAAATTTACTCGGGTATTTCGTTATTTTCAGCAAAACGGTAAGTTTCATCATAGAATTACCCCAGACAAAAATTATAGATCAGATACTTAGTTATCTATAAAAAATGTCTAATTACTTTTTTCTTAAGAGCCACCGTTTTTGAGATCTAACGATTCAAAAAGTTGAAAGAAACGCTCTAAGTACACTACCTCAAAGGTGCCGTGGAAACGCCTATTATAAAGATTACAACTCTTTCAACTTTTTGAATCGTTATATATGGGAGTTGAAAAGGGATATCTCGATTTTGTGATGTTAACCGATCCTCGTACATGAAAATGTAAATTGCGAAGAAAATTAATTAGATTAATTAACCTACATTTAATCATTTCTTTAGTATAAAATTGTTGGATTTTGTGTGAAGAAATTTTGACTCGGTTATCACGAGGCGATGAGATCGTCACTTCCTGATGATGTAAATTTTTCTAACGAAACGAGTGTCAAGTTCAGTGTTGAGTGTTGATACTAATAATTTAATAAACACTTTCAAGGGATATAAAACCTCGTATAAAAACGAATATCCTATACTCAGGTAAATTATTAACTCCTAAGATTTAAACATCGATATTTAAAATTCATATACTGAAATGTTCCAATATTTTATATGCATATTGTGATAAAATAATAACAGAAAGTTTTTTCGATAAAAGCATGAACACATGTTATTGTAAATATGTCAGATCCTCTTTATTTGGGACTAATCACCTTAAAATAAGTTTCCTCGCTGATTGCTTTAATAAACAAGAAATTTTCAACCCCTATTATCCTGATGAATATACATACTACAAGATCAATTATCAACCATACCTTGCCATTAGATACATGCCTGCAGTGCTTGTTAACTTTGTTGTTGTTATTTTATATACCTAGTCTTTTTTATGCAAGAAAATGGATTTTTATCCTTGACAAATTCTTTATCCAAATCAAATATGAGTATATTTATGATATACTTACAAGATTAATTTTTTAGTAAAAACTATTTATTTAACCCAACGAATTGATTATTATATGAGAAGTAGCTTTTTTATTATTCATAGAATGTAATAAGTATATACTTAGGGTTCTCTAACATACTATTCTGGAACATATTTCACTCCAGAGAAAATCATATACCTATATTATTTATATATACCTACATACATTAAGTATATATATATATATATATATATATATATATATATATATATATATATATATATATATATATAAATACTCTGCATAATTTGTCAATATCTGAAACTATGTTATGAATGCATCCAACTGTGAAACAATTATAGGTAGGTATATTATTTGACATTTCAATGCCGGCATTATTTTGCTACTCCAGATTCATCTTCAAGACGAATACTTCATTCCATGACACATTTTGAACAAATAAAGTTTCCTGGAATAGTACTTCAGAAAAAGAAAAGATAGAACTCTAAACTTACGTATATTAGTCCCGAGTAATACCTGTCTTTTAGGTTATGAAGCACGCAAGCCTCATTCAGACAGGTCAACTCTGCCATATCCTCGACTTTGTCAAATTTCGGAGGATTCATCTTCTGGATATCGTCCTTGGGTACGAATACCCGTTTGCCCGTATCCTGCAGTTCCACTTCGACTTCGTCTCCCCGTTCTCCTTTGATGCTCGCGGCCACGAATCCCTGCGACTCGTGGGGCACCCATACTAGCCTTTTTTGGGTCCATTCTGCCTGGGTGGCGGGATCGTTGTAACTGTTCCTGTCCACAAAAAGATATTTTAGCTCGGGATCGTAACGATCCCTATCCACGTCGGCCATGAGAATAACGCGAAGTCAACTTGATCCACAAACAAAAAAGCCGCACTGTTCTATGATATTGTCGGATCACAAAAAATATACGTTTCGAACATAGAAAATCGTTTTATTCGCCCGAAATTCTTGATAAGATTCTACTATTTCTGATGAAAGGATTTATTCACGTTCCGGCTATTTTATGTTTTTAGTAGCTAAAGCGAACTGTTAATGAACGCAGAGTAAAATGACAATGACAAGTAGCCTGTAGCCACTGAGTGAAATGGAATCCACAACAGCCGGTCGACCACGCCCGAAGCAAGCCGACGAGGATAAACGTAGGTGACCGAAAGTTTGATCTTCGGAAAACGCGCCTATGGTATTGAGACGTTGTCACGTTAGAAAAAATATTCCGTAATTAGATGATTTAATTCGTAACTATCATTATTACTGAATTCATATTATCATATCAGAAACAAAATGTTTTCTGCATAAAAAATATTAACTTCGAGTATTCTATTGAATATGAAATATTTATACCTAAATATTTCAAGATGACGAAAAAGTGATAAAATTTTTTTAAACACTGTAAAAGTTGGAAAATGTGGTATATATATATATATATATATATATATATATATATATATATATATATATATATCACATTTTCTAACTTTTATAGTGTATAAAAAAATTTATATATATTATATATATATATATATATATATATATATATATATATATATATATATATATATATATATATATATATATATATGTTTTTTTTCTTGATATTTTATTCTAAAGCCTAGCTTTAACTAATCAACGTTTCTTTAGCTTATTGAATGCATGATGAATGAAAAATAAAAGCACTATAGATTACAAGAAAATCCAGTGAAAAATTGAGTCATATATTTTCAAATTATTTCATTGGAAATTCATTTCATCTGTTAGCATACCGATATTGTTAATTTTCATTTAATTATAGATTATAGGTTTCCTCGAACCGCGAAAAGAATAAACTCCAACTTTCCACCTTTGATTTGGCAACATCGAACATCAAGTGAACCGAAGTCAAAGCCGTCTAGACGTTAACTTAACTTAACGACGACCTATGTTTATTCTAAATTGACAGCAGAAGTCGCTACTCGCTACGGCCCTTGAATATTTTAGAACGACGCCCTTTCCAGAAACTCCTGGATAAATCGGGTTTTCGCCGGATTTTCACAAATCCTTACTCTTAACCCTTTCCGTGCTCGTGGGGGAAAACAGTGTATTAAACCTCTATGATTGGTCGAGTTACAAACTTCGGTCGAAATCGTGTAGTTTTCAAAGTTTGGTATTTGTTTGGAAGGAGACGGTTAGGTTAGATGTTTTGGTGAATAATATACTGACAAACGTTGTGGGATGATGTCATCGAATATACCGTAGCAGGATGTTGAAGCCACAGATTTACAGAACGTTCTTCTATATTTATTGAGGCGAACTGAACAAATTTGAGAACTAGGTATTTTGCTGTGTATTTTCGATAAACATCGTTTCAAACTAGAATTGATTCGATGATTATAATCACTTTTGACATTTTTAACACGTCATTTCTCTGGAAAATTAAGGAAAGTATCCTGTTATCAATCAAATGAAGTAGGACACAACTTTATTCCACTGAAATTCGTTTATTTATTACTCGACATATGTGATCAGATTGGAAGAACAAAAAACATGAATCATCCAAAATAGGAATGTAACTGGAATTTCGGATCATTGGATACTAAACAACCATTTTATAGATTTAGATAACCCATAAATATTACATTCATTGAACAAATGAAAGAGGATAGACCGTTTAGAGGTGGCCATCCTAATTGGTACTGTAAAAACCATCAAGATTAGTAGATTTTGTTCTAATTAGTTGAATGCATTGGCGTAATTAAGAGAGGCTTGGAAGTTCGCTCCCCCCAAGATGTTGAATGCCCACCCCAAAATAAGAGATTGGAAAAAATTCGCTCACAAAGCGATTATAAAATATATTTAAAAAGAAAATTGAATCATTTTAGATATCTTCAAATACCAGGGAGGGGGGGGGGTTTCCCCCGAGAGAAATTCTAATTACGCCAATGGTTAAATGATATTTAATAATTTAGTTTCAGACAAAATTCTTATAATAAAATTTTCAAAATTCATACTTTTTCTTGATATATTTCATATACTTATATACACTGTTAGACTGGCCAACTGGCATATATTATTTGATCAACTCATTTCCTGTGTGCTTTTCAATAACCTATATTCATTTTATAAATATTCAGCAATAATTTCACGTAATGGAGTTTCTTTTCGAACTATTTATTGTAAGAAACAAACTGAGAAGTTTTCTTGACCAATTTTAACTGTGAGAAGGATGAAAATTATATAGGACAAATAAAACTTTTGTAATATACTTAACGGTGGGATTTTTACCTTTTCTTCGGAATATTTTTTTGTATCAAAGAAATATTATTACGTTTACCCATGAATTACTGTTTAAAAATACACTTCATTTCATGTTTTTTACTGTTTAAAATTTTGTTTAGGTCTTGAACCTAGAAAATTATGCATAAAATACTTAATGAAATCTTAATATTTGCATTAAACATGAATAATATGAAATAATTTCAGAATTTCAGAAAGGATATATAATGATTAATACCTGAGTATCTACTCCCAACAGAATTGGTTTAGTGTTAAGTAACTAAAATTATTTTTCACCATGTTAGATTAGAATATCTCATGCTAGTCCTATATGTACAAATCTCAAATATTTTAACTTGAAGAATATACAAACTATTTTTGAAAAAAACCTCGAACGTTGTCCAGGAGGTATAAAACGGATTTAAATTCACTTCCTAGCCTCATTTTCAACTTTCGATACTGACAATATGCTATTATTATCGGTGAAAATAAGACTGAATAAGAGGCCTCGGTAGCACAGCGGTAGGGTGTATCGCTTGTAAACCGAGGATTGCGGGTTCGAGTCCCACCTTGCTCTTGGGTGTTGTGTATGTCCAATGAAATTTAGAGCTTCTAAATATGATTAACTATTGGGTAATGACTCAGTGTCAAGCCCATTGGCCGTTCGAAAACGGGGTAAAACTGTAGGTCCATGAGTTAAAAAAAGAGACTGAATAAGATATTCCCAAATAAGTTTCCATATATTATCAAAACGGAGATATTAATAGTTGATGCAATCCCTGGTTTTTTGGAACAACTTTTGGAAAAAAACAGGTGAATACGTTTAATCAAGGTTTATACTTCTTGAAATATTTATATAATGTAATATGTCTCATATAATCGTAAAATGAATATAAGTATATTGACAAACCGTTGTCCGTCGCTATGGGATGAGTCATTATCAACTGCTTACATCGATTATTATGCAAAGGCTGTATCAGGGTCGGACTTGAGAGATGACTTGGAAATTACAATAGGCGTGACGAAAGATTTTGAAATACTCTTCCGTAATGTGGGTACACATTTACTATTTACGATAAAACCTTTATTTCGGTAATAAACTTAAGTCTAACGAAGTTTAAAGCCATTTTTCTAATATTTTTTAAATAGTGCGCGAAAACAGCTCGCAGTTGTCATGGCGTCGGTCTGACGTCACGCTTAGGTAAACATGTCATTGTGTCTATGCGTAGCGAAGAAAGTAAACAAAACATCAAATTAATTCGTGTGATAAAAATGAATTCCAAAAATTATAAGTGGTGTGCAGTACCGCAGTGTAAAAACACATCAATAAGAACACCCAACAAAGTATTTGTACATGTTCTGCTCTGGGCAAATCTTGCACTTTACTGTACAAATTTTTTTTTTCCGTTTCAGTTGCATATAACTGATTGCATCATCCGCATATGATGGTCTTGAAGACCTGAAATACTTGAAATTAATTAGAAAAAATAGGTACATACATATTGTCTTGGTGATTTATCAGATTTTAGGTGTTTACTATGAGGAAAAATACTACTAGTACTAGTAGGTGTAAAATAACCTATGAAAGTAAAACCACATCACCTAGTTCAAAACGGGTTTGATTATATCTTAATTGATTATATCTAGGGTAAAGATAAATACAAAATTTACTTACAAGGAAGTTCTCACGTTTCTAAACTCAGACGAGCAAAATTATTCATTTGTTGCGAGGAAATCGCCCAACATTAATACATCAGCCCTGGCCAAATTTGAGCTATTTGCCTTACCAAAGTTTGGTTCCATTGTTATAGTAGAGTGGGGTCGATAAACCACACGTAAAATAATAAAAAATAAATCCAAACGCGTAGTAAGTAGTATTCACAACAACAAAACACAGTGAATAAGAGTATTGACTATTGACAGCGGAGTTTACCTAAGCGTGACGTCATGCGCTGTGATTGGTGTTTCAGTTAAAATGGCCCTTTGCAGTATTTTAATGTTATATTTGATTGAAAATCTTAATAATCTGAATTTTTTAAATTAAACTGAAGCAGTGTTTTAAATTTTTTTTAATATGAATTTTCCCCTAAAACCATTAAATCGACGAGTTTTTGATACTGTCGTCATGCCTATTATTGTAACGAAGTAGTTCTATTCGCATATGTGCGCATTATTCAAGCAGTTTCTTGATATAATCTAATTTCATTTAATATTTACCTCCTTTGATTCTACGGTCCTCCAAAACATTGAATAATCCTACTACTTTGCTTAACTGTTTAGAGACTTGAATCGAAATATTTTTACTGTAACAACTGCGAAAATATATAGTAATCCATAAAATATATTTCATTTGATTTATACAATCAGCTTGTTTAAAAATGTTTTGTAAACTATAAGTAATATGTAAAATACTCAATATTATAGCCATTTCAAATAAACGAAAATAGTGGGAATGTTAATACGCAAGATTCAATAAAAGTATGAGAAATATACCAATTACCCCTCACCGCACTGATGAACTCTAATAAGAACGAAACATCAGTCCGCTGTTCTTGTTGAAATGATTTGCCATGTTTCTATTATTCAGCTCCCTTGGAATGATTTTCAATTATTTTCAACGGTCGCAAAAAATTTCATTGAGTACTGGGGTGCCTCAGAGGGTTTCAACTCTTTTGTTGTCTTAAGGGATTGAAAAATGTGTATGTATAAAAGAACTAAAATTAAAGGAAAATGCTGCTCACTAGTTTTTCTGTTTATTATGGCTTATCGTAGATAATATTATACCTACAATATTTGCCTATATGGAGCAATAAGCGTCTATCTATCTATCTTGGAATATGATATTTATGTATTATTTCAATATTCGAAACCTTATTAATTTGAAATTATTTTAATGTCATTGTTGATCTAAGTAGTTGATGCTAAGTAGTGCTGGACGATGTTCATCGATGGTTTTGTAACATCGATGTTTTCTCATCGATGTTCTATGTTTTATCATCAATGTTAAAGGTAGCAAACATCGATACCAAAGTAAAGCTCTTCAAAATAACCGAAATGAAGGCCTTTAACTAAAATTTTCCTGTTCAGGAATATTCTCAGAAAAAATAATTGATTTTACTGATGAAGTTACTTGGAAAAGTCGATATCCTGCAACATCGATTCTTATCTTGAACGTACTAATATTGTTAATCGCAACAGAGCGATGTTTTTATTTTATTTAAATTATTGTTACAGAATGTAACAAAGGTACATTGCATTCGTTACAATTTTTATTTCTATTTATTCTCAATCGAGAATATCACTATTTCTTTAAGAAATTTTGTTTGAATTTTAACATCGATGTTTGCTTTCGATTTTTCATCGATGGTCAACATAGATGTTTTGATGTCCCTGTCCATAGATATATACTTGAGTACATATAATTACATAGAACTTATTATATATATTAAGATTTCTATGTCCCTGTCCCAGCAGCAGCACTTCATTCAAGTAGAGAGTCGTTGTTGTCGAATGTTTTCAACGCCTTTTTTGATCAGTCAAATATTTCATGGCGGCCCTGCGAAGTAGTTAATGTTAATGCTAAGCCGAGTTACGGTGGTACCATAGATTAACCATCGCAAACGACCGATTTTCCTCAATCGAACGTGACTCACAAGAAAAGTAAACGAATTCTAAATCCGAACCGGCGACAATCATTATCATGCTTTACCATATATGGATCAATTTTACGCGCTCGCACAGTCGCCAGCTTCAATTATTGCCATTTAAAAAATCGGCTGAACATATGGTTTGTTTACAAAATAATACGCTTGATTATTCATTGTCCTAGTCCTAGTTTGTTGATTTAGGAGCGAACTTCTTTTCTGTTACAATAAAATTGGAGGTAATGAACATCGACCAAATTTGGAAAATTTATCGTTACAAAATTATCAAACGAGGCATAATCTTGCCACGATTTTAGATGTTTTGATACCAAGTTTTTCTAGAATCACGAAGTAAGCTGTAGGACTTAAAATGCTTACGTATTACATCGAGTTGGTTCTAAAAAATAAAAAATATAATCGAAGTGACGCCGACTCCATGGGGCTGAGGGGGCCCGAACCTCCCAATGATTTAAGATAATTATCAGTTATATAATGCTCCATAAAATCAGAATTGTGTTAGTTACTTTTAATTTTAATCATTTAGAGCAATATTAAAAATCTTCATGAAATAGATAATTGAATACATACATAATGTTAAATTTACAGTTTCGAAATATTAGTACTAGTTTAGTACTGTATTGCTATATTACTATATATTAGTTAAGTATTTTCAAATACTTAAATATTTTTATATTTATTATTTTATAATACTTAAATATTTTCAAAGCATTAATTTTGAGATATTGTTTTTATTCAATGAACCCTGATCCTCATTCACAGTAAGCTTAAATTAGTTATTTCATACTAATCAAAGTGCTTCTACTATGCGACAGCACTATTTTATGTTTTATTCCAGGGGCAAGACCCCCGGTATGGGCTCTCCCAATATTTTTTATAAGTCGGCGCCTCTCTTTCTCTCTCTCTCTCTCTCTCTCTCTCTCTCTATATATATATATATATATATATATATATATATATATATATATATATATATATATATATATATATATATATATATATATATATATATATATATATATATATATATAATATCTTGATTGCCTCTTTTATAAAAATTCACTATCTATTATTTTCACAATATTTTAGTTCTCTAGCTAATATAATTTGTACATTTAAAACTATATTATGAAAATTTAAGTGGAATAACTAACTGTCGGTATTTTTTTGTTTACATTGTTAGAACCTTAGTGAGCTCTTGAAGAAAGTTTAATGATGATAATGACTCAAGTTACTCACTTACTCAACAGGCACCTCAATGACTCTGGTTAATCTATTCCTACCAGGCTTTTGCACGTGTGGTTTTTTCGTCTGGACTAATTTCTTAACAGGACTTTCACGGCCACAAAACTGCTGAGCTTTACTTTTCTTTTCGAGTAGTTCTTTCAATTTGGATACACTAACACCTATTGGGGGGTCCATTGATCAACAATAAAAGGACAGATATTTTGACAAAGTTCGAATAGTTGAACACAAAAATTGTCTTATGATTATTTTGGTTACATGACGTTTCTCCTAACTGAAAGAAGTCATTCCAGTCAATCAATATCTCAAATTATCGAACGAAGGTCACAGATAAAATATAATATGGATTGTGTTGACTACATAACTTAATTTAACTTTTGATTGGATAATGAAATAATAAAAAAGCACTTAGGTATTTGGAGAATCTTTCATTTCAAAATATTTTCTTCCATACATTAGGAGTTTATTACTATTCATTTTCATTAATCGGACTTCAAAATTTTTACAATATATGTCAAATTCTAGATTTAAATTACAGTAGAGATCATCTTCATTTCGTGTACTGAGATGTAGATATATTTGTAAAATTCATTCTTTAATAATGATGCTCTATTGTTTAGAATTTAGTCTTTCTATTCCTACAGATTCACCGTTGAGTCTTTGAAAACTTTTTTCTAAATACTTCTCAATTTCGTTTGAATATGAGTTTTACATCTAACTTACCTAATTCAAGTTGATCCATAAGTTGAAACAAAAGTGGGCCTTTACTTGTAATACTAATTTTAATAACATTATAATTTTTGTAAATTTATTAGTCGTAAAAGTATATAACTTTTACGCTTTGTGGACAGGTTGAGTGACCGTGTGTGCCTCTGGCGTGCTGGGTTCGGAACCGGCCTTAAACTATAAGTCCAAAGAATAAAAAAAACTAAGAATTATATGTTTGTCATGTATTGGTTATTCAAAATTTTACATGCCTACGTTCCATAATTTTTTCTTATTATTCGTAAGTTATATGTGCTTACATAGTATTTACTGCATACAGTCCACTGTAACTCTAGGTGAACACCGTTACATTTTGTAAGTTTTAAGAGCTTTTTATGAAAAAAAAATAATATAAAAAATTACAGTAGTAGCTGATGACATGCAATATCTTACTTCCGCAAAGAACAAAATTTCAGTGAATATATTGAAATAAGTTAATGATGAAAATTCTAATTCAAAATATTAACAAGTATTTCTACCTTCAAATGCACTCTTCAAGAGAAAAATGCTTAAGGGCCCTGTAAACGATCAAATTTGTTTGACAAACTTCACTTGTTCTTCAAGCAATGGCATAAACGATCAAACCAAAGATCAAACAAATTTGACAAATTCTTCCTTAGTTACGATTTTCTCGTTGACGTGACGTGACGCGTTCCATGAAAAATGAGCAGTACGGTTTTGAATTTAGTTGTCAAAAATGCCGTCAATCCAATTTTTCATCAAACACTTCAAACACGTGAATTGTTTGACAAACGCATCAAACAAAGCCATAGACTATCAAATAATTTGACAAATACCTAAAATTTGACAAACAAGTTTGATCGTTTACAGGGCGCTTTACACGCGTTGTTCCCAAGCGGTCACCCATACACCAACCTTGTCAATGCTGCTTGGACCTTGACGAGTACATGCATTTCAAGTGTGCTATGGCCGTAAAAATGACATTTTGTCATTTAAACAGCTAATACAATACTATGATAAAGTGTATCTCAATTTATTGAAATTGATTAGGGAAATAGACGAAATCCTCAAAGGATAATTTCATAGCATCAAATCTATTCACGTATGAAATTTAAAACCCCAAATTGAATTTGCAGACGCTGTAGGGGTACACAAACAATCTCTACATAAAAATGGAGGCGGTTATAAAATAGTTATTTATGTACCAAGTGCGTTATATAGATCCTAACGTCCGCAGGGAAACATTCGCCCCGAGGGATGAATGTTGCCCGATGGGCGTTAGGATCTAGTAACGCACTTGGTGCATACAAGATTTTATTTTTCACGAACAAATTATTTTATCATAATGAAAAATCGATTTTAAAGTCGGTTCATTGCTCCTATACTTTCCATTTCCTTCTCATAGTAGGCATGTCATTTGTTGATATTTTGACGTTTGTGAATATTTTTGTCTTCATATTTAGTGAATGTCGTTGCTGCTTTCTTCGTATAGTCTTATAGAAATAATGGAAATGAAAATGAATTTACCCAAGAATATCATAGAAAATGCAGCCAAAGCTGCGAATAATTCATTGCCGGAGAAATCCAGAGTCGTATACGACAAGGATTATGAAGTATTTAATCAATGGAAGTTGCTTCATTTCTCCTCGTACAATTAGCGGACGTTATGATCCATTATGCCCGCTCATTACGCCCTAGTGCATAATGAGTGTATTTATAGCAACCGTATCTAAGGTAAAATCAACAAATAATATACAAGTGAAAGATAAAAGTTTTTTATGCCAAATGGCATGAACCTTATCCACGTACACATTTTGAACCCTTTGACTCAGTTTGAGAGAGCAAAAATACCTCAAAACCGTTTTTGAAATCGCTATGACACTCCAACAAATCGTGGTTCAAAAGGTCTAAAATAGACATAAAAACTACTTCCGCACCTCAATGTTGACTTTCCATAAAGTGCATTATTCCATTATTTTCAAGGAAAATATGACAACACATGAATTATTCTATGGAATAAATTGAAGAGTACGCCCTGGTCCCTCCTTTCGGTTACAGGTTTCAGAAATTACCATTAATAAAAACTCACATACTGACACAAAATGACAAATTAAAAAAAAGGAAAAATAAGAATTGATATAAAGTCGTTAAATATTAAGAAATTAATCACTGACATACATGACATCAAATTTGAAATCAAAGAACAATAATTATACGCAACTTCACAAATAACTAATTCAAAGTAATTTTAAGATTTTGGATCAGGTAAAAAACTCATAAAATATACAAATTTGTTATAACTTTACGAATATTAATTTTATTAATTTACTCTTAAAGTTTCAGCAATATTATCATTGATAATGATAACATATAATCAAACAATTTGAAGAGGTTTCACAAACCCTTCAATATCAAACAAAATTCTGTTAAAATATTTAATAAAATAAACCTAAATTATATAACAAAACAAGCTGCGATAGTTAAAAAATAAAATTGATTTAAATTCGCTATACAGTTTGGATGAAACTATCCCCTTTACCAGATTCACTTTCTTCTGCTATAAATGAAGTTTCCTCTGATACCTCAGAAATTAAACTAACCCCACTATCTTTATCTCTACTACCTCCGCTAGGTTCTGTCAAATTTTGATCACATTCAATTTTAGGAGTCTGAGGTCTTGGTAAAATACTAATTTTTGGCGCCATGTCGATCACAGAAGTGGCCGCTTTTTTAATTAATTCTAATGGAATTTCTTCAGATCTAGGCCTGGGCATTCTTGGGGAGCTATCCCTAGATCTAGTTTTACTGGCCGATGAAGAATCTCTTGATCTAACTTCTTTTTTTGGAGTTGGACTCGCCTCGTTTCTCAACTTTGTCAGCCTATTAGGACTTTCCGCTGTATTTCTGCTTCTTCTGGCTTCTGCGTCCGAACGATGGGCAATTCCAGGAGAATTTTCACGTTTTGGTGCAGCAATTCCTGGACATCTATTAAATATTGGCCTATCTCGGTTTCTGCCCATTTGACGACTTGTATAGCCTACACCACTGGCTCCTATAAATGCTGGACTTGGGGGACCCGACTGTCCAGGAATTTCTAAGAGGCGAGCTATATGTTGCATTTTTTTCTGACGAGCTTTGATTCTTCCCTGTAATCCAAAACATAAGTTTTGACATACAAAAATTAATAGTATCAATATATAAATAAGCGAATAAATGCAAAGATTTCTTTTAATTTGCAATAGTGAAAGAATTTAATAATAAGTGCAAGAGACATATCAAAAGATCGATAATATAATTATTGCGGAGGAAATCAAATCAACTCAATAATTTTGTTTTAACTTCAGATCATTTAATAAATGTTATCTTTTGCTTTATAAATTTCATGATGCCTTTTAATTTCTTCTAACTACCTTTGTTTTATCACTTAGCTTAATTCTGTATGTTCATTGTTTAGACAGTTTTTAAATTCAAGGATTTCTGATAGAAATAAATTTTTTAGCTTTTGCAGACGTATGAGAACTCAGTAAATTGTAAAAGGGATAGAAATCGTGGAGTTGAAAATAAATCTGTTTCAACATAATTAAATTTTATTGAAGTCACTTTTTTCTGGAACCTTTTTTTCCTGATACACACTCTTATTACTGAAATATATTTCTTGTAAAATTTCGGAACTGCATAATACATCGAACCAAGAAACCTGATTAAAACAACAACCATCATCGGCTTTTATTTATTAAATTTGTTTTTAATATTTTACAGTTTCAAAATATTTCTTAGTCAGTTATTCTAAATATATTTATTCTTTCAATGAGTATTATTATCATCAATACATACCTTTGTTAACCTTTGCTTCGCTGCCATGCATCTGATGTTATCGTCAAACACAAACTTCGCACTTAGTAATGGTATTCTATTTGTTGTTGTACCAGATAACGGCCTATGTATCGTGATATGTAAACATCTGGAATCGTCTTTGTCTCCAGACACTTCAATATCCTGAAGAAATCCCACGAGTTTAGCAACTCCCCATCCTAACCGTTTCGTGTCTGGTTCTACCAGTATTAGCTGCAGAATATCAATGACTAGAAACCTACGCATTTTAGTGCCATCTTTATAAATAACTGTGCATCCAATAAGGTCAGAATTATCTGGAAGAAATATGTATGTTAGAAATGATAAGCTCACATATAACCTATTTCATCTATTGTGCATATTCCTGCATTTTATTACTGCTATGTTTTATTATAACTACATTATACCTCAATTTATGACTAACTAGAAAGAAAGAACAGTCTAGATAACAACGTTTCGCTTAACAATTGGTGAACTATGTTGAAAAATCAGAAAATATATTCTTTTGTTATTATTATTCAATTATTCAACTGAGAACTACAAATGTTTAACGTTATCATACCATTCTAAAGAGTAATATAATGTTTAAATGAAAGTAGTGAGGTTTAACTTGAATATAACAGCGTAAAAAATATTGCATAAGCTCAAGTAGACCTGTTCACAACAAACTGTTATTTTGAGAAGAATTCAACTTCATCCATATAGAATTATTATTGAGAATTGGTAGTCAAACTTCAAACAACAGTTATTTATAGTATTTACAGGGTGTCCCACCAGGAACTGCATCGATGGATATATGGAAAACTAAACATAGGAAATATCTGAAAATTTGGCTGTGTACTAATGTCGATGGGGGACATCCGGCTAAAATATTTTCAAGGTGATGGCACTTCCGGTTATACCGGAAGTAGGTATCAGCTTGCTTATTTCAAATGGGACACCCTGTATATTATTACATTTTTCGATTCTTCACAAAATTCTAGATAGATTTTATATATAATGTCCTATACCTATCTTCAACTGTTTCGGAAATATTTGAATTTATTTGTCAAAAATTACGTATGCAGATCGAGTAATAATCATATTTTTCTTCAAAAAAAACGGTATTACTGCCCAATAAAGATAAATTTCCTAATAGAGGTGGTTCTGTTTTAGCGTAAGATGAATAGTATTTTGACATTTAATATACAGGGTGCTCAGGAAAGTATTACAAAAATGGATGTTGAAAAACTACAAAAAGTCCATTTTTTCAAATGAATACCTACAACTTTTATTATTTTATTCGATTCAGTATCAAAAATAAGGGCTACTTTGTATAAGGTCGCCTATTCCTAAATGTTATAGTTTTCGAAATATTTGCAAATTAATGGTTTCTGGTTAAAAAAAATGATTTCCTGAAATTTTGTAATAGTAGGCGTGTGATGCCATATTTGTTCTCGGCCAGGTTACCATGGAAACAAATTCCAAAGAGATGTCATTATTCGAAAAATTATTATATATAGTAACACAATCATGCCAAGTCGTTTGAATTATACAAACGAGGGTTACCTTAATTTGTTTATTATTTATGGAGAGTGTAATAAACTGATAACAAGAATATGTGATATTTTTGCTGCTCGGTATCCGCAAAAAACCAAGACATCAGCAAATAGGTATGGTTTAATTTTCTGCGTATTGCTTTTGACAGATTCAACATTTATAAAAGATTGTATTATATTTTTAACGGTACCTATTTGGTGATGGCTTGGTTTTTTGCAGATACCGAGCAGCAAAAATATCACATGTTCTTGTTATCACTTAATTACACTCTCCATAAATAATAAACAAATTCAGGTAACCCTCGTTTGTATAATTCAAACGACTTGGCATGATTGTGTTACCATATATAATAATTTTTCGAATAATGACATCTCTTTGGAATTTGTTTCCATGGTAACCTGGCCTAGAACAAATATGGCATCACACACCTACTATTACAAAATTTCAGGAAATCATTTTTTTTAACCAGAAACCATTAATTTGCAAATATTTCGAAAACTATAACATTTAGGAATAGGCGACCTTATACAAAGTAGCCCTTATTTTTGATACTGAATCGAATAAAATAATAAAAGTTGTAGGTATTCATTTGAAAAAATGGACTTTTTGTAGTTTTTCAACATCAATTTTTGTAATACTTTCCTGAGCACCCTGTATATTAAATGTCGAAATACTATTCATCTTACGCTAAAACGGAACCACCTCTATTAGGAAATTTATCTGTATTGGGCAGTAATACCGTTTTTTTTTGAAGAAAAATATGATTATTACTCGATCTGCATACGTAATTTTTGACAAATAAATTCAAATATTTCCGAAACAGTTGAAGATTATGAGACATTATATATATAAAATCTATCTAGAATTTTGTGAAGAATCGAAAAATGTAATAATATACAGGGTGTCCCATTTGAAATAAGCAAGCTGATACCTACTTCCGGTATAACCGGAAGTGCCATCACCTTGAAAATATTTTAGCCGGATGTCCCCCATCGACATTAGTACACAGCCAAATTTTCAGATATTTCCTATGTTTAGTTTTCCATATATCCATCGATGCAGTTCCTGGTGGGACACCCTGTATATATCAAACAATAACGACGTTTCTAAGAACATTGATTGTACCAATTTGGGAAATTCACTGGATTAGCCCTTCTTGAAATATGTTCCTCTTGTCCCTTTAGGTACCTGCAATAATTCTTTCTCGCCCGTAAGCGCAAATCTATAATTCTGTATTCAGTTCTTAACTCAATCTGCCTGATGATGGTCTAGTGACCGAAATTGCAATCGCAGTGTTATATTTTTCAAAATATTTTGTGATAATAAACGTAGTAAATTAAAATTTAGTTTTGTTCATCATGTTAAATTATCACGTAGTAACGACGGATTCCATCAACTAGTTATTTATAGTTATATTATCAGATTCTTCGAAGTATTCACCCAGACACTTTGGTATTGAACTAAACCGAAGTTTTTAAAGAAATTAGTGCAATTAACTAATGATATTCTTAAGAAATATTTCACTATGGAATAACACAATAGATGAAATTATTTTTTTGTAAATTTTCAAGAATACAACAAGAAGCGAACAATCTCCAGCTCAAAAACAGAAAAAACTAAGACTTTAAATCAAGGCATGCAATATTTTCATTGTTAACTTTTGTCATTAATCGCTATTTATTATTATACTGATTAAATGTTACAAAGCTGGGTAATAATTGAAGGAATTTCCTATCACCAAAATACTTCTTATTTTCAATTAATTTCCTAACATAGAAAAATGAACAAGACTGTAAGAATTTTGGATCAAAAGTAGTACATTGGAAAATTATAATATAGATTTAATGAGCCAGTCATTTTCATTTTTCAGGAAATGTTCTAGTGATTGTTCGAGACATGCAACTATGACACACAACGGGATATACTCAGGTCCAAAGCTTGATCGATCTGTACACAGCTCTGGGGATTGGTTAATGGCAGTTGGGTCTCAACGTCACCATTCAATGTGAGAACTAAATCTCTGATTACGAAAAATACTCTTATAGCTCTTCTGGCTCTCTCAACCTGAAAAACAAATAACATGTGCATTATACTTATGTAATAAATGAAGAATTATACACTTGTCAGGCAGAAAACTTATTAATTTATATTCATGCATTTCAGAGTGTTTGTTATTTTATACGCAGTGATTAGAGTACTAAAGAAACTACAATAATAATAACTTATAATTATGATCAAAATTTAAGTCGTGTTCCATAAAATATAAAAAAGTTAATGAAATTCTTAAAGTATACGAAAATATCCTCTGCAATAGAACAAACAAAAACAAAAAACAATTACAAATTCATCTTACAGAACATAATAGAACTGTCACACCAAAGTTAAAATTCACAAGAACAGATGTTGAGCCAAAAAACTATGGTCGAAAAAGCTGCTCTACTGCACCAATCATACAAGTGAAGGCAAAAATTCACTCCTGCCTATTGTAAAACTCGTTTTTCATTAACAAAAGTTTCCAGGAGCATTTAAATCTTCGGCGCTTCGGCCTTCTAGTTCACAAATGACAGATGGCAACATGTAATATAAAATTAACATGCTCCTGCACTACATAGGTAGTTGATTGACTTTTTCACACAAGGATTTACTATTAAATATCTTCACTGAAAGCAATGAATTGAGTAATTATCATTTATGTATTTAGAAGAGTGCTTATTAGTTGATAGTGTGTTTTATTATCAATAATATATCCAATAGATAATACTCGCACCAAGACAATAAAAATAATCAATTGGCGTCCGAAATTAAGATCGTAGCGCCGGAACGGCTAATATCGGAACTATAGCATGGGAGATTAGCTGTTTCGTTTTCCTTGTTTGTTTACATTGATTGGTAATGGTATTTACGCTCATTTCATTTTGAGTTTTCGAACGTTTAGCTTCGTAATTTGTGTTTTTTTGGACTTCGTATGTTCTAGTGGCTCATTGTGTTTCTATTGTGTACAATATTATCTCTGTTCAACAGTGGATAACCTACCTACATCAAGTTGAAATTAACACTCGGTTTTTATCGTTGAACATGAAAATCAATAATGAAATAAAGTAGAGGACGAATAAATTAATTGGTTGAAGGAACTATGTATACCTCATGAAAATGCTGTATGATAAAACACCTATTTATTTAGAAAATAAAGAAACTTTCAAAAGTTTCAAGAAAAAAAAGAAGAATTAATATGAATACTCTGCTTGAATGGTTTGAACGTAATAAGTTATTATAATTTTTGAATTTTCCTGACGTATAACAGCTATCCTAAACAGATGTAAACAAAGCAATCTATCTCCCATGCTCTAGTAATATTCGACACCGGTAGGGGGCGTATCGCTTATTATGTTTTCCCAATTGAAAAAACTGCCCTTATTAATTGATAACTCACAGAATAAATTCATAGAAACATAAGAAACATCGGTCAGAGTAATACAATTGTTAGTACAAAATAATGCTCAATATCGTCAGCAGTTCAAAGAAGTTATTCAAATATACAATTTAAACCATTATTAATCAATGACAACTACAGAAAAAAACTTACAAGGTAGTTTTAAAATAGTGGAGACCACTCTTGAAATTCATAAATCCCTAGAGTATCTTACTCTAAAGGTCAATTATATATGTGTTTAAGTTCTAAAGTACTCAATTTGAGAACGCATGATACTTTAGTGTTTGGTCTTCTATAAATATTTTTCCAGTCTGATTTTGGAATTAAAATTTCAGCTTTATTACTATTTCAATACGTCACAGTGGAGCAGCACCCTTAATTGTGTCTAATGAAGAATGGATAGACCTTGAATTGCTAAATGGAACACAGAACATTCACTAAAATATATAGCTACGAACTCAAATCTTTCAGATTACTAGTCTTATACGATATCCACCGTTTCATAGTACCAAAACATGTGATGGAAGAAAAATACATATTATGCAGCTTTGACATACCTCGCCACATGGTAGTCTCTTTGTAAAATCAATGCCTGTCATTGGCGTTCCAGTAGGAGGTAACAATATTGCACTATCCATACAGAGCCATTCAACATTTAACAAACCTTTTTGCATGTCATAGTATCTGAAATTTCAATCAAAAATAATATCCTTTTGAAAAACACAATATTTAACAATGTTAATTTTTTAAAAACTATTTTTGCGAAAATTATTGTAAAAATAGAACCAACAGAACTCTTCAAATTTGAGAAAGACATCAATTTTTCTAGAGAATCGATAATCAGATTTTAAACTCAGTATGGAACTTGAAATTTTGATAAAAAAAATAAAATTTTTAGAAAATGATGATTTGCATCTTGCATTGTAAATTACACCAACTTAAATGTAATATTCGTAGAAAAAAATTAAATCTTAAACATAAACTAAGAGTTTTTAAATAAAATCTCATATAGTCAACTTACTCATGTTCAAACATATCCAGGAAAATCTCTTCGCTTTTATAAAAATTCCTCAGCAGAGCTGTACTTTGACTCTTTGCTGCTTCTATTGTCAATTTATGGGATTCTAACAATATACTTCTGCCATCACACATCACTAGTTGTATAAGAAGCTTCAAAGCTAATTCTAATGTAACCAACCTTACTCTACAGGTTGGTTGGCAAGACAACATGATAACATGCAGAATTTTATCGACTAGGGGCACATTATAACTGTATTTAACATCTTTATTTGAAGTTTTAGAGTTAAGAGTCTTTTTGGGTTTAAGTATTTGTTCAATAACATCCGATGTGATTCCTAAAGAAAAAAACGTTACCAACTATACTGAAAGCATCACTGAAGGCTTACCTTTATTATTTGTAACGGCATAAAATAGACACAAGGAAAATAAAGTAGTATAATCATTTTCTGTACAATCTAATGCGTTGAAGATGGCTTCCAAAAAGGGTTTTTCAACCCCTGTACTACTTTCTGAAGGCGAAGTAGCAAGTATTTGTTTCTCTTCATCTGTAATATTTTTCCTTTCTTCCACTGAATTCTCATTTGATACCTCTTCTGAGTTGCACTGGGCAGAACTTTCACTGTCTGTACTTTCTTCAATTGTCAACTTTTGTCTTTTCAATTCTGTATTATATCTTTCTAGTAACTTATCAACTCCCTGTTCATAGTTTATTCTATCCGTTTTTAGAATTATCCATGCCAGTGTCTGAACTAATGGACCATGAGAAAGTATCAAAAAAACTTGTGACAATAAAAATAATGCAACTACACATGAGACTTTAGCAACACTAACTGAATTCTCATGATGTGGACTTGATGTAGAATCTATATTTAGGGCCCTATTTTGTATCAACCTATTCAGATTAGCTGATGCAGCATCATTTAGGGGTGTTATTCTTTTCGACAAGGAGAATATGTACAAAGGAATGAGTAGTTTGTGCAGCAAATGATCAGTTAAAACCTGATTCAAATCGATTATGTTAAGACACAATATATCATTCAAGTAATGCAGATGATCCAAGTGCTCAGCCACAAGATCAGATAATCTATTTTGTGATTGATGGCTGAAAAAAATAAATTAACAATTTTAAATTGTATGAATAGAAGGAAGTCAATCATAAAGTTCCATTTTTGCTGAAGTTTCTAAAAAATGATTATTAGACATTCAAACAAGTAATACTACTTTTGATTCAAAGGCAACAATAAATAGAAAAAGTAACGCAACCATAAACAATTAGGTTCAACGAAGTCAGCTAAATACAAAAAAATGTAAAATCTTCAGGCGCCTTGATTGATAAACTAGGGGGATTACTATCAAAACACCCTGAGTGTATGTTCCCTTGCATGACGGATGATTAGTTGAGTTCCCAACAGATAGGAATCATTGGATTATTATTTATAAACCGGATTGTTAAAACAATTACTTAACCAATGTTACAATATTGCTGGAACTGTCTCATTAAAAATAAATGCAATAATTGAATGATACTCACTCGGCATCATTTCTCACACAGTTGTCTAATTCCTGAATATGCTTGCCTATAAACCAAACAATATTTGAAAAATAAGGTGCCGCTGTTCTGTCTCTTATGAAAGCCAGCATACTTGCATCTTCTACTTTATATACATTAAGAGTTAACGTTCGTACAGCTATCCTTACCATAGACTCTGGATGGTTGAAGAATTTTATAGCTTCAGTATATAGCGGAAAGTCATTTGTATGCTAGAAATATTATAAGTATGAACAGATCTTCGCACATAAATATTCTGTAGAATTTTCTTACCTCATTATAGAAAAAATGTATTGTATGGGCATTGAGTTTCAAGCTAAGTGTTTTCAGGAATGATATATAATATGCCATAACTTCTTCATCAGAAAAATCAAATTTGTGAACTATTATGGAATTAACGTGGTTATTTGACAATAAATAATCTACAAAAAATAAATTCTCAATAAACAAATAAAAATAAAAGTTATATTGATCTTACATAGAGAAGTCTCATTCCTTATATTTTCAAATAGAATATTTAATGTTTGTAACAACTGCACACAAACAAAACTTGATCCACCACTCCTTTGTCTCATAATACGAAGAAAAAATGATAACATATTTTTCTCAAGAAAAAAGCTGAAACAATCCAAATTAAACATTGTATTTAAATTTTGAATTTATACTTACTCAAATACAGAGGAGTCATTTTGGTCTCCCCAAATTAAAATTTCAGCAATAGACCTCAAGGTTTCAACTAAAAGTCCCCGGTTATGTTCAGAGACTGTTTGATTTCTAGATAACACATTGTAGAGATATTTGAGATGTTCCAAAGAATGGGGATTTTTAGGACGTCCCCATCCTCCACCAAACCAACTTCGGCTGCGAAACATACTGGACTAAGACTAATTTATCCAGTAATGTTAGCTTTGTCTTATTTTACTAATATTGTACTTCGGTCTGAAGGTGTGCTTCAGCATTTATATTCCTAGATATTCTTTACTTGAATTCCTTATCGTTCTTTATCTTTCAAGAGAATGTACTCATTTTGATTCATGCCAAATTCCTAAGGATGTCAGTATTTAGTATCCAATCCTTCTTTCTCTAGTCATCACCATACACAAACAATAATTTTCTTCTAATCATCTAATCCCTGCTGTCTGCTCACTAATTTGCTAAGCATAACCACCAAATATTAGACCTACCCTACTAGAACTGTCAAATCACTGGAACTACTTCATAATAAAGATTGAACTTGTGAAGTTAATTGACATTTTTTTAGTAATTGCAAAAACAATTAGTGAATTATCTCTTAACTGGATTTTTTTTAAAGTAAAATAACAAATAAAATTACAACATGAAATATTGAATTATATTTTATTCGATCAAAATCACTAACATCCTTATTTACAATATAGAACAAGACAATATTAAAAGTATAACTATTTTTTAGCATTCAATAACCTTTCAGAGACGTCATTCCAGTTCACTACATCAAAAATGGATTTCACATAATCTGCTCTCACATTTCTATATTGCAAATAGTACGCATGTTCCCAAACATCTATTCCAAGTAAAGGAATAAGTCCTGTAGTGGCTTGAAGAGGATCCTGATTAGCACATGCTACAACCTTCAACTTTCCTGAAGAAAATATTGTTCAAATGTATTGCATGTTCATAAAGATTTTTTCCATACCTGAAGTTTTATCATAACCTAGCCAACCCCAACCAGAACCTTGTACTCCGACTGACACAGTACTCAATTCCTGTTTCATTTTATCAAAGCTTCCAAAGCTAGATTCTATAACAGCAGTTAATTCTGGACTTGGTTTTGTAGACTCGGGTGTTAAATTTTTCCAAAAAATAGAATGGTTTATGTGGCCACCACCATTGAATCTAAGAGGTCCTTGTAATGCAATAATAGCACTGTAAATGAATACAGTTACAATCAATCGATTATTCCAAAATGAATTTAAAGGAATCATACCTTGCATCCCCTTTTTCAACAGCAGATTTCAATTTTTCCTCAGCTACATTGTAGTTAGTTATGTAAGCTTGGTGATGTTTAGTATGATGAATTTCCATTATTTCTCCACTAATTATGGGTTCCAAAGCTTTATAATTATAAGTCAACTCTGGCAGAGTAAATTTTGTTCGGGCATTTCTGAAAATAAGAAAAAATACCGTATTGCATTTTGCGGTTCCATTGTGTCAAATATTTTAGCCTACCTAACAGAAGGTACAATTCTAGAAAACGAAAACATTCTTGTGATTACTTAGACAGCTGGGTTGAAGATAGACAATGTTTAGTTATTATTATGAAGTTCCACCAGACCGGGTTAAAACACACGTTAATTAATAAAGTGGTCACCGGTTTCAGCGACAGTATAATTATTAAACTTCTATGTACTGGACTGGACATGACATGACCCAGCTCCAGCTGACCGTGAACAGGGTAAAACAGTGTTGCCAAGAGAATTTGATATATACAAGTTGGTTAAAATAACCCAGAATTTAAAACTGAAAAATTAAGTTAATGTAAAAGTTCAGTTAAATTGTGATTACTTTGAAATTCTTCGCTAATATAATATGTAGACGTTCATGTTCAAGGTTGAAACATTAGATTCGTCAGGTTTGTTGAAATGTAATTTGCTGGTCGACTTAAATGGGAGAGAATATAGAAAGATATCTTTAAAATATCTATAGAGAATCGTTATCACTCCAAAACTAAGTAAAACACATACCCCAAAAATTTGAGAGCCAAACTCATTTTAGTATATTTTCAACTTTGGATTTCAGAAACTGCTTCACATGAAAGATTATTTAAATTTCATTAGACAGCCGCCTACTTGTTATAACAACGACACTTATAGAAATTCTACTAAAAAAATATATATAGAGTCTAGAGAATGAAATTATTTAGATTGACTAGTTTTTTCAATATTTCTTTGGATCAGGTTGAATGAAATGAGCATAAGGAGGATTTTGCATACTTTTGAAATGGTCAAATTCTGTGCACTGAATAGTTACATTCTATGCTTTGCCAATTTGAGGAATTTGTTGCGCCGAGTAGGAAATATATCACCATATACACAAACTATTTATGTTTTTTTTTTACACGGCGCAAGTTAATAAATTCTGGTGCGGCTGAAATTAATCAGCCTTATTTCAAGAAATATACACAATCTTGTATACCTGACGATAGTAATAATTTTTCATTCAAAAATACGCAGTACCTCAGTAAGAAGTATTCATGTATTGGTAATGTCACAACAAAATGTTACAAGCAAATTTTGTATGAAATACTTGATACCTCTTGTACCAAAACTATTGGCAACACTTTTTATCTTCCTGTAATGGCACTGTTCCATCGGAGGAACATTTTTGTTGCTGTTGCCGTAAATGTTCCTTAAAATTTCGGCAACAAATATACCCATGGAAACAAGGACATACATTTAGCAACAAAATGTTCCTCCGGTGGAACAGTGCCTTAAGATTGAATTAATAGCGGCATCACCACAATAATAGGGAGTTTTTGAGTTTCTATTTAAAGTCAACGTAATTATCGTAAACCGCTATGTTGAGTTTGCGCAGAACGGAAAACGTTATTAACGGGTTGAAGATCCAAAAAGAGTTTTTGATTTCAAATTTATTGCGAACGTCAAATAAGTATAACCTCTCTTGTGTTCTTGTATTATTTTTTGTCGGGTGATTTTTCCAATTTTCATTCACCTATTATTAGCGTTCTTTGGGTAAATTATCATGGAAGATGTAATAGACTATATAGCGATCAGGCGCGGGGGTGTGGATCATAATTTAATGAGAGGTATAATCTTACATAACATCTTTGAAGAGGAACAAGAACGTGAAAATATTGATGGAAACATACCCGGATTTGATTTGTATAATATTGAGGTTGAAGAGGTGAAAAGAAGTTTCCGTTTTCAAAGAGAGGATTTCCACGGTTATGCCAAACTTTGCAGATACCAAACCCAATTGTCTGGACATAAAGTAACTGGTAAATGCAATAGTTTGTAGTAATGATTGTGATTAATTTGGGCAAATATATTTTTTAGGCATCGAAGGTTATGTATTTTACTGTTCTCATTGAAAATAATTTTCCTGTTATAAGGGTAATGTACAGAATGTACTGCTGAATCACTGACCAAATATCTGGGTTTTCAAATGGATTATTACTTAGAACCACTCTAAGAAGTAACAGATCCTCCATATCTCTAAATCGTAGTCTTTTTTTAACTATCGTGGCAAGTGAACGAAACCCGTTGAAAAAATATCAAAATTAGCAGTCCAATTTACACAAATAAACAAACCAAAATAGCACTGTGACATAACCAATAAAAATACGGAAACTGTCAATCTCAAAACATCAGATCGCAGACTCGATTGATGGTTGCCACATAGTAAGAAATAACATTTTTTGCGAATTTTTAATACAAAGGAAGAAGTTTGGAACGAATTAGCACGATAGTATATATGATATTAGTCACTTATCATAGTTTAAATAGTCTATTTTTCTTTAGTTTGTAACAATTTAACACAAGCGCGTTTAAACTTGTCAACACCGCGAATATAACGGACGTTTATTAAGCGAACGTTAAGGTCCCGTTGATAACGTAATACTTTATCGGTTCATAACCGTCTCGGTAATTTCAAAGCTTCTGCGCATGCTCAGAATAACCGAAAACGTAATTTACGTGTAAATTTAGGGTCTCAAAAACTCCCTAATATCTTCAGATTTGTCTCAGACACGTGTATGCGAAAGATACATCATACATTGTAGTAGTTATCGACTTGTGTAAATATTTGTGTCATTTGAAAGAAATTTATCATTTTTATCTTGAAAATATAATTGTAGACTTTCCAGCACTCAGTTTCAGACAAAGAATTTGAATCATATCTTAGTTACTAATCACAAATGATATAACGAATTTTTAATTTCAACAAGTTCATTTAAAAGAATGTTAAAAAATGGAAAAATATATTTATTGTTCATATTGTCGACTTCCATAATTACTGTTAAATGTGCTAAAATTTTACAAATATTCAGTCTTCCTTCCAGAAGTATAAATATGGCAGGAGTTACCATGGCAAAAATTCTGGCAGAAAAAGGACACAATGTAACTTACATAAGTCCATTTCAAATCACGCCACCTCCTGAAAATTTCAAGCATATTTTTTTGACAGAAGTATCAAAGTTTAATAAAGGTAGGTTTTCAGTTGAAATTTAAAACGATGAAGTTATGCTTATATGATTATTATAAGTTTTTCAAGCTATCTGATATAATGAATTACCTCAATTGATTATTTATTATACTTGAATTCTGTACGAATTTTTACAATCTCTTAAAACAAGTTATAGTACCGAGGTGCATTAACTATTTCATACAAACTAAGTTCTTTATCGTTCATACTCCAGACACTTATAAAATAATGTAAGGGTAACATTCTTAAGGCCAGCTGTGTTCGTATACGCGCACTCAGGGCCGGATTATCCATTAGGCAGAGTAGGAAACTGCCTAGGGGCCCCGCATCGACTAGGGGCCCGTGCACGCACCAAGAAAAAAAAATTCATCGAATGGAATTTTTATTTGAAAATTTATATGAATTTCCTCAGAAACATTTTTGCTTTCTCCCGACGCATGTTGTCAATTGATGAAATACTTCATATGACTAGGGGCCCAGGCACGCAACAAGAAAAAAATAATTTCATCGAACGAAAATTTGGTTGAAATTCCTCAACAATATATTGCTTTCTTTCGACGCATGTTGTCAATTGATGAAATACTTCCTACATACAGAACCATATAGTATCTAGTAGTATAACTAATAAACTGTCTTCGTTCAACAATGTCTCAGAACCGTTTGAATACATTGTCGATAATGGCCATTGAAAATGATATACTTATTAGAAAGGGTCAACTTCCAAGATGTTTTAAATGATTTTGTTTGACTTTGAAAAAAGTTAGAAGAGTCGGAAAAGTTGACTTTTTCCAATTTGTACTTCACAAAACTGTTTCCTTTAGTTTATTGTATTTTATTGCGTTTAATAAGATCAAATTTAAAATAACCTCGTCCCGTCTCATTTCTCTTTCCTAACCCATCATGCAATCTGGATCATCATTCATCACTTATCTAAAATCTATTCATTAAGACCATTTAAATAAAGCTAACGAGTCAGGTAAGGTGATGCTGCAGTATCAAGTCAAAGTAACCATGTTGTTGCAATATCCCATAAGACTTTGAAGTAACAGGATACCTGGAGTCGATCATCTGGAAGTTACTTACATCCCTTTATCAACTTGAAAAGACCTGGGGCCCGGACAGTTTTGTTGCCTAGGGGTCCGGACAGGGTTAATCCGGCCCTGCGCGTATTGATAATAGCGATGTGTTTTGAAAGGCGATCCTTTCAACGCGGTCGACATGTCTGGTTCCAGAGACGGATAAATTCTAGATGTGAATTAAAAACTATGTAATATTTCTTGTTACAGTATAGAAATATTCGTGGACTTTTATATTGAAATTAGACATTTTTTATACAAATGCACTTGAAAATTACATTTTAAAGCATTTTAATTCCACACAGATAAGAAAGGATTATTTAATTCTTTTTCTTAAGGGCAACATTTACTATGTTTGAAGGACATTTTTCGATAAACATTAATAAATAAAATAAAATGAATTTTTGACAAGTAATGAAATTTTTCGTTATATTACGATATTAAATGTAGAATAACCGTTATCCATATTATCATTTTATAGTTGATAAATAATTTGGATTTTTGCCATTCTTAGATAAAATTCTTTCATAAAATGAAATTTTAAAGAAGCCCATTGTGCGCAGAATGCAAAAACGCCTGCGCAACTTTCGAAAAATTAGTGACGTAGCTTAGAAACTTTACTCATGAATCATTTTCTTTTCAGGTGATAACCTCAATTACTTCGAATATGACTTAAATTTCTTTTATCAGGCATATATTTGGTACAAAGTGGGTGCTACGTACGCTAACGCTACGTTCCGAGATCCACAGTTCAAGCAAGTGTTGCATGAAAAATTTGATCTGGTCATCATGAATGTTGAATTAGTAGACGCTATAATGTATGTTGCCGAGTATTTGGATACGCCTCTTTTACTTTACACTTCGTTACATTCCGCATATTGGACCAATCCAATTGTTGGAAATTCTGCACCTCCAAGCTACGTTCCACTTACACTTTCATCCTACACTAATAAAATGACGTTTTTTCAACGTTTGCATAATTCATTGATGTATATAGCAGCTGAAATAACTAGAAATTTCTTTGGTATTCCTGCTCACGATAAAGTTGTACAGGAAAATTTTCCTGGAGCTCCCAACATTTACAAGTATTACAACAAAGCATCTGTTATATTACTGAACAGTGACATCAGCGTGATGGATGCAATGCCTTCGGTACCTGGAATGATTGACATCGGAGGTTTTCATATATTACCCCCAAAAATATTACCAGAAGATCTTGAAGAAATAGTGAACGACGCAGAGCATGGAGTGATCTATTTTAGCCTAGGATCAAATTTGAAAAGTATCGATATGCCCGAAGAAACTGTGCGAGCTTTACTGAGTGTGTTTTCCGAGTTGAAGGAAACTGTTTTCTGGAAATGGGAAAATGAAAAATTGCCGGAAAGACCCAAAAACGTTGTAATAAGAAAATGGTTTTCTCAAAACGATTTACTTGGTAAGTAATATTTTCTGAAATGGCAGATATATTTTTTATTTTTCACTTGTATATTATATATATATATATATATATATATATATATATATATATATATATATATATATATATATATATATATATATATATATATATATATATATATATATATATATATTACATTATGCCCTAGGGCGTTATGAGCGGGCATTATGGATTATAACGCCCGCCCATTGTACGAGGACAACTGAAGCAACTTCCATTGATTAAATACTTCATAATCCTTGTCGTATACGACTCTGGATTTCTCCGGCAATGAATTATTCGCAGCTTTGGCTGCATTTTCTATGATATTCTTGGGTAAATTCATTTTCATTATTTCTATAAGACTACACAAAGAAAGCAGCAATGACATTCACTAAATATGATGACAAAAATATTCACAAACGTCAAAATATCAACAAATGACATGCCTACTATGAGAAGGAAAATGGAAAGTATAGGAGCAATGAACCGATTTTGAAATCGATTTTTCATTATAATAAAATAATATTTTCGTGGAAAATACAATCTTGTATGCACCACGTGCGTGACTAGATCTTAACGCCCGGAGGGAAACATTCGGCCCGAGGGATGAATGTGGCCCGATGGTATATATATAACGCACTTGGTACATAAATAATTAATATAGGAGCCGCCTATGTTGAGAACATGATTTCGCCAGTGTTGCTTATCTGAGCCAGATTGGCTGCATTTTCTATGATATTCTTGGGTAAATTCATTTTCATTATTTCTATAAGACTACACAAAGAAAGCAGCAATGACATTCACTAAATATGATGACAAAAATATTCACAAACGTCAAAATATCAACAAATGACATGCCTACTATGAGAAGGAAAATGGAAAGTATAGGAGCAATGAACCGATTTTAAAATCGATTTTTCATTATAATAAAATAATTTTTTCGTGAAAAATGAAATCTTTTATGCACCACGTGCGTTACTAGTTCCTAACGCCCATCGGCCAAGGATCTATATAACGCACTTGGTACATAAATAACTATTATTTCCCTTTTTGTATATCAAATCATGGAAAATATACAAGTTCACCATAGTCAATTTAAAATATAACATAATATATTGAATTGACCGTGGTCAACTTGTATATTTTTCATGATTTGATTGTGAATATTGCGAAAATCGCAACAAGTATTCACGGAGCGCACTCTCGTGAGTATTTCCAGTTTTCAAAAACGCTATGTTAGCGTGCTTTGGAATCACATACGCCACAGTTGCAGAGTAAACAATTTACGTCAGGAGGTATGTATTCTCGCGAAGGGATTCTGCATTTTCGATCTAAGCGGCGAATTGTTGGTTTCGAATATCTTTGGTGGAGGGAGCTCTGGGGTTTTATCCAGATAGTACCACGATTTGTATTGGGGAATAATAAGAAATTTGTCAATTCATTCCGAGTCAAATAAGCTGCACTGATGAGATCTAACATGATCGAAACAGATGTTTTGCAGATTTTGAGTCGAGGTGATCTGACGTTTTCTATAATTCATTGTTGGATTGTGAATTTAGAATTATCATCGCGGAATACATATAAGCAGCTCCCTTGGAAATATGTTTGATAATTTTTTAAATTAGTGATCGATATTCAGTGGCTCCGTAGTTCAGTGGTCAGTGCGTTGGGCTACTGAACAGAAGGTCGCTGGATCGAATCCCGGCCGGAACAACGAATTTATGCGGAGCCACCTCTCGGAAGGCAATGGCAAACCACCGAGCAGTATTCTGCCTAGTAAAGCCTCTCTGTAAAGACGTTCGGAACCGTCGTAAAACTGTAGGTCCCTTCTATTCGTGTATCGCTGTATCACGCACAGCACGAGTAGTTGTAGAGAGGTCGTCACACCCTAAACCGGGTACGGCACCACAAGAAGAAGTGATCGATAGGCAGAGATGGTATTTCAAACATCAGCTACTGCCTCATGTGTCTATTTATTATATAGGAATAGTCATATTTCAGCACACAAAAATGTTAAGCTTTTCATAACACACGGCGGATTTCACAGCATTATTGAGACTGTCTACCATGGTGTTCCTTGTGTGGTACTTCCAGTTCTCGGAGACCAAATACCGAATGCGAAGCGAGCCAAAGACTTTGGGTTTGCCGAATGGATAAAATTCAATGAAATAACAGAAGACAAATTCAGATGGGCCGTCAATCAACTTTTGAGGAACATAAGGTAAATATAAGTTTTTAATGCTTCCACCTTCTTTTATCTTGACAATACTGGTCCCGCATATGCCTGACTTTCATTTCTTGTTAACATCGTCTTTTGATGAAAGTTGTGGTCTTCCCTTTCTTCTACATTGTGGCGTGTGCCAGTGCCAGATCTTTAATGATCATCTTCTTGAAAAATCTTCTCAAATGCCCATACCAATTTAGCCGTCGACCCTCTATAGTGTGGATTATGTTGATGGTTATTCCCATTTTTTGCTGATATATAGGTTGCTCACTTTGCCCATTCCAGTGATTCCACAGCTGCACTTCCAATAGTCCAATTCCACAGCTTCCAATCTATTCCTTACTGATATTTTCCACATTACTATTAGTATATATAATTGATGGAGCCTGCCGATATGTACTTTATGATATAATGTCAAATAATGTTCACACCGCAAGGTTTTAAATAACTGTTGTCAGTATCTACCTATACTGCAATGATTATTTTGGTATATTTTGTTGTGAAAATATCTAACAGTACTTTTCTGATTAAAAACATTCATCTGATCGTTGCGTTCTTTTCCATCTTGATTTCCCATTATATAACTTCGGTACAGTTTCTTCTCATAAGTTCCATATTTTGAGTATAAGCAAATAATTTTCTATTTTCTTCATTAATTTTCAGGTTTATTTCAGTTTAGACTAGAATTATTGATTATTTAAAGGTAACAATACTGAAGTGAATAATTTGTTTGCGATATGGAGCCATCCATAAATTACGTCACAAGAATTTAATGATTTTTGAAAATTTCCATCCTGATTACAGGTGGTCACATTTGTGTGACTTCCTGCCTCTGTTGTATATCACATACTTTTGTTACAGTTGAAGTGAGGAGATTCAATAATCAAGATTTATACATGACATCATGTTTATGGCTCATCCCCCTTTTGTCACACTCCGTTAACGTGTGACGTAATTATATATGGATGGCCCCTTCATCTTTGCTTTTTTATTATTTTCAGATACACAGAAGCGGTCAAAAAAAGATCCACTATTATGCATGATAAACCTATGTCTCAGATTGACACGTTAGGATTTTGGGTTGATTATGTTATCAGACATAAAGGAGCAAATCATCTGAAGGTAGCATCATTGAGTCTTACCTGGTATCAGTATCTTCTTCTTGATGTTCTTCTATGTATTTTTGTTAGTTCGGCATGTTTCCTAACAACAGTAATATATTTATGTAAATGTTTCAGAAAAAAGAACGTATACTTGTATGAAGGAAATCATGTGATCATTGCAAATTAAATTTAATAGAATCTCATTTTTTCATTATTAACTATGAATTCTGTTTTAAATATTAGTAGTATATTTAATATTGAATTGAAAGTATTATTAACAGAGATGGACTTTGGGAAGTTCGATTTTCTCATTGACAATTGTTTGCTTTCTAAGGATCTTGTCTAAAAATTCCACGAATGTTGATACTTTTTGAGTTATTCTTGAAAAACTACTAAATTTTATTAATTTTTAATAACTATTGTAATTATTTATGTGCGGGTTTGAAACTCTCCCCCATTTTTCTAAATGTCATTCTGAATATTGTAAGACATACTGTATCTAACTTTTTCAAAAATTAACATATTTTCAAACTTCTAAACTGGACTACTCTAGTAGTAAAATACTGGCTAATTGACGGTATAATAATTCACCAATAAAATTATTTTGAAATAGTGTTTTAATAAAGAGTATAAAGTAGAAAATGCTGAGAAATTATCGTTTCTTATGTTTACCTCAGACTAGTCAAGTGAAATTCTATTTATGTATACAGTAACTTATAATTTGTGTCCAATAAAAAGCTCAGATGGAGCATTGTATTACTTATGTCTATAGGAAGCAATAATTGTTGGCAACTTGTTACAAGAATGGGTGATTGTATCAACACTGAAGAATGAGTTATAGTACTACCATTTGATAATCCTTCCAGTTATCCATCATTTCTTCGATCAACTTATCTGACTTTCTTTGAAAAAATTTTAATAATTATTTAAAGAAGAAGTATTTCTAAATTAAATACGATATAATAACAAATTTACTTTACAATTGCTTTCTTTGCTAGCCGATTATTAAAGGTTAAAATTCAGTAAGATCCTCGACAATTTTTTCAATAAGGGTGGCTGTCACATGAAAGAATAGATAATTATGAAAAGAAACAGTAAAAATATAAATATCCTATATACATTTCAACTGCATATGGCTCAAGTCTTCTTGCAGCTTCAACTTATTTGCTTGTAGTTTATTGACTTCGTAAGCAAATACTGCCTCAGGTTGCACTGTGGAATCTATACTTGAAGCTTTGACATAATATGACAAAATGACCTTTTTTCAAGAAATGATGGTCATTTAGAGAATCTTTTCTTGCTTGATCATGCTGTGCAATAACTGCAACATATACTTATGTGGATGTCGTGCATCTTCTATTATGGTAATCATATTAGTTTTTTTTTTGGCTAAGATGTTAAGATCTCTACAAGAGCTGTGTGAAAATTCTACTGCATATACCAAACCTGAAATAAATTACGTGTTTATTAGTTAATGTAGACAGTTCAATGTTGGTTTTTTATTTTCAATATTTCAATAGATAGGTTAAATAATCAAAAATTCAAGCCTGCTCTGATACTACATAAAGACAACACAACATTTTATCTGTCATTAGCGAAATAAGTTATATTTGAAGTACTCGCCTGGTGTACTCATTATATGAATGTCACAAGACAAAGACAAAACTTCAAGTTGATCACAGCAAAATCAAATTCAAATATACTTCGATATACCTCTATTTACACTATCACTTGAGAAATAGTAAGGTTATGTCATAGAAGTTTAAATTCATTACCAACTGAAAAAATTTCTTCTTTTCTGAATCTCCTCATATGAAGAAGACTAGGCTTCATTATTTATGTATAAAAAGTTAACCTAAAAGTCACTGTATACTTTTATTCTATCTCATTCTCTCGCAGGCTAAAACCTATTTATAAATATGCGGAGGTGAATAAAAGCACTTTTATTGATATATTGTTGCAATATTTGTTCGATCGAAGTAATAATTCACTTAGATTCGTTTTATCCATTGATATGCACTGTGCCGGTAATCTCTGAGTTACAACATAAACCATCTCAGAACCTAAATTATTAATGAACATTTAGAAAAAGAGGTTATGTAATGCGACATTTTGGAGTAAGATAACTAGTTGTTGCATGGAAATCTGGTTGAATCACTTATGGTGTGGATGAGGACACCTTATCTCATGCTGCTGTAATTGTTAACTCCTAAATGGCTAAGTGCAACATTGAGACTGTTTGTGATTGGAAACACTTATCGAAATTTAAGGTTTCATACAGGCATATCAACACCAAGTCTAAAGGAGCGTTTGCACCGACATTGTTGGCAATTTTAGTGTTTTCAACTCTCCAGAAAATCACCAACTTTTGTTTCCATTGTGTCCACACTGAGTGCCAACAATTTGAAAACATTTTAGTTGACAACAAGATGTCTCCACCTTCGACAATGTCTCCGACGATGATATTATACAAGCAGCCGCAGTATTTATTATTTGCGGAGCGTCGAAAGCAGCACCAGACTTATTGTAATTTTTCATTGTCTTGTTCTCTCTGAAAAACAATGCCGTCAAATGTTTTATTTTCCTTTGTATTTCAAGTTCGTGTAGCCCTATTACATCTTTGATAGCTTTCCATGCATCGTTCTTTATATTTTTATAATTTTCATCAGTTGAGTTCCATAGTACACTTTGTTAGTGATATAAATCAATTTACGTACCGGTTAATTCGTTCGTCCACGTCAGAGACATGTTTCTGTTTCCAACAAATGTTTCCAACTGAAAGCGAACCCACGGAGCGAAAAAATTTCTGCAACAAGCTTATTCTTTTGATGTTTACCGCCAAAAACGGAAACACGGCTTCCAACATTTGTTTACAATTTTTGTTGTTAATACAGGGTAATAACAGAAACTTTTGAAAGTTTGCAATTTTTATTTGGTGGAGACCCACCATAAGTAAAATAATACGTGAAACTTGTGGAGGTACTCAAGGATTATATAAATGAAACGTACACTGAAAATTTACAATTTTAAATATAATTAACATAATTTTTGATACAAAAGGAATTATCTAAAACTAATCCTAACTAAGTGATTGAAACAAAAGCTTTTATTATGATATTAATTCATTAAAATGGGCTTATAACTATTCGTCAGAATTTTTAGAAAAAAATGGTGGACCTGATGCATGATTTTCTTGTGTCACTGGAGGTGCAATATTCACACTACATTGGTCTTGCGTTGGTTGGGAATTCGAAGACGATTGTTGAGGCTGCAAAATAGGAAATTGGTTCTGCAGAAGGTGCATACTCGGGAAATAACTTGACGCATGTTGCGTGACTATTGAAGACGACGTGTTCAAAGATTTCATATGTCCTTCAAATATGGCCAAATTTATAATTTTTTTTACATAAGGTACCATTTCAGTTGGCATATTGTTCAGTTCTTCTGCGATATGCTTCCCGAAGCAATCATGCTGGCCTGGTTTCATGCCACCCGTTGTTTGTAATCTCCCAGGCATCAACCGATGCATTTTTTTGGTTGACGTAAAATCTGTTTCAACACGTGACCGTTTGTTCCGTGAGCTTCCTGGTGTAGGGGAGGGATTTGGACTTGAAAAACCGTGGTCAGATTCCATTGCTTGTCCTGTTACAGAGCATTCGTCGTCAAGTCCATCATAGTCTACAAAGGATTGTGAGTCCTCCTGAAATAAAAAAAAAAGAAGAATTATTATATAACTTCAATCATCAAACATACAAATATAAGTATCGTTAAGTTTATGGTAGTGTAATAAGTTATAGTTTCTTTTTTTAGTATGATCATTTTAATGTTATTTTTTAGCTAGCTTCAAGAAATAACACCAATGGTTTATGTTTTTTTTAAATTTGAATTAGTTTTTGCAGCTATATATTCAATCAGTTATATTTCAACTTGTAATTTATTCACTTATCTTAATTTATTTTTTAGGAACTTCCAATTTCTTTTTCAATTAATTATTTTTACTGAACCTGAAAGTTAGTTTTTCAGTTCTTTTTTTTCAGATACGACCTACGTATTCTTTTTTACATTTTTTGCATATAGAACCTTACGCATATTATATAGAAAATTAAAGTTCGGAAATCAAGAAAATACATTGTCAAAAACTTTTAAATAAACACTTGGATAATTGTGTTGTTGAGATAAACAATATTAAAGTAATTTATCAATTTTTCTAAATTATAAGGGAATACTGATTGTTTGTATTGAATTTAAATTATTATAACGATTTATAAATTTAAATGATGATTATTGTTTAAATTATGTTGTGTTACTTACCAGTTCCTGGTTTTTAGCCTCTACTTTACAATTCAGGATATTCATATTTTTCTGAGAAGGCTGTTGATCATTAAGAAACGAAAGAAGATCATAATACCATAATGAAGGTTTGTATACTTCTTCATTTCCGGTTGCTTTTCTTTCACTGTCTTCAACTTTTTTGCTTTCTTTTTTGAAAGTTGAGCGAAGGCTATTAATTTTCGATTTTACAGTTCCCTTTGTTGAATTGCTGTCGTATTCTTGATATTTCTCCAATAGACGACCGTATGCGGCCTCTCTGAAGTTAAAGTTGTGATAGTGTGGGTGCCTCTTGTCCCACAAGCAAGGGTTTAATTTGTAAATTTCAATAAACTCACAAACAAAGTAGTGGTCTTTTGACATGATTTGGTATAATAGTCACCTCAAATAAATAAAAAGTCAACGTGTTTAGACAAAGGATTTTAGTGAACTGAAATGAGAGCGGAAATGAAACAAATAGATCTGGGGATCTCGTCAAGTCCCCCTCTCCGATTCTTCTATCAGTTTTTGCTTTTTGCACACAGGATGAACTGACAGTTCGACGGAGATGAAGACGGAAATGAGAACTGAAATGATAGTGTAAAAAGCCTGTCGAGAGAGATAGAATCATGAGTGGGATATGACAAAATAATGACGCCACGTTCATTGCGATCTATTGAGAAATGACGAAACTAAATTGACGATACTATCAACTGAAATACAGATTTCTATTTGTAAATTTGTGATCAAACAGCTTCCATTAATTTACCCTGTCGTACCAATTAATGACGTCAAGTTTACTGCGATCTATTGAGCAATGACGAAACTAAATTTACGATACTATCAACTGAAATACAGATTTCTATTTGTAAATTTGTGATTAAACAGCTTCCATTAATTTACCCTGTACCAATTAATGACGTCAAGTTCACTGCAATCTATTGAGCTTTGGCGGAACTAAATTTACAGTAGTATCAACTGAAATACAGATTTCTATTTGTAAATTTCTGATTGAACAGCTGCTTTGATTTGACGATAGGGTACCTACCTATTCTCCAATTAATTTGTGCTGATTCACAGTGTTGCCGTTTTGGCATTTTTAATGCTAAATCTAGCATTTTTTTGCCTCAGCATGTAAAATTTGAGTTTAGCATATTGCATGTTTTTAGCATTTTTTGGCCTCCTTCTACCAATAATATAAAATTTTCAATCTGCTATGAATATTAGCACTTGAATGACTTTTCCTATGGAATAAATGCATATCAAGATAAAGTCTATTGGCATTTCTGAAACTGAACATAATTATCTAATAGGGGAATTCATCAATATTCGAAGAAACGATTAGAGGAATCGCTCAGTCAGCACCCGAAGCGAGTTAGTGACGATTAAGACGATTTTTTTTGTGATATTAACGTTTAAGTGAGCACACTTGCAATTCTTTTGTGAACATACCGCAATTTCAAGGGTCTATTACTTATCAGAAATATGCAAGACAACATTTTCTGACAGTAGAAGTACGGACAACATGAAGTTACATAGAACAAAATGTTCCTACATTATATATTTTTTTGATTTTGCTTAAAATCAATTAATTATTAATCAAAATAAAAATTAAATTTATATAATTGTATTAAAAATACTTTTAAACTGTTTGGCATTTTTTTCAGCATATCAATAATTTCATTTGGCATTTTTTAGCATTTTTCCCGAGAGATTTTAGCATATTTCTCAAAAACGAAACGGCAACACTGCAGTGATTCATATATTATAATAATAAGCATAGAGTTTTGTATGCTTTGATGAAAGAATAATGTTTCCTTATCCTTATTCTTAGTGTTCAGATATTATAAATAAAAAAGCAATGCTTGAGTAAATTTAATTTTCATTCGTATACATAAGATTTAAGTTATGGTATATAATACTTGTTATTTTCAAATTTTAAAGATCTTTGTTCTTATCTTCCAGGATAGTGCTCGCCTTTATCCCTCAGAGCTTGCATGAACGTTAAAAAGGATACACATTTCCTCATTGTCTAAAACAGAAACCAACTTCGAAATAAATTCTTTTATACCAAATATTTTAACCGTGCATAAATAACTCGTATATATTCTTATATTGAACTAACCATGTAATATGTTTCCATGTTTAAATCCAAAAAACCACCTAAGCTTATTGCTGTTTTCATCTGACTCCGACCTATTATCATAAAACTAGCAAATTGGGTCCTTTTATTCAAGTGGGTCTGCATAAACTTATAAAAAATAACATCGGAGACACCTCCACACTGAAAACAATAATTGTAGAAAATAGACTAGATGCAACATTTAATTTGAAGACTTTAGGGTTTTAAATGTTCGTTTATTTTGTTATAGTTATTGATAATGTAAAAAAATAATTATATTTTACTTAGAATAAAGTATAACTTTTAAATTAAAAACACTTGGCTTATGTTTCACAATATAAAAAATATTTAGATACTGTATTTAGCAGTAACGAAAAGTCGACATGTTTCGAAACATGTCGACTTTTCGTTACTGCTAAATACAGTATCTGAATATTTTTTATATTGTGAAACATAAGCCAAGTGTTTTTTATTTTAAAGTTATACTTTATTCTTTATGTTTCACCAAGTGATGTGCGAGAATTCAATCTCAGTAATTTTACTTAATTGTTACTTAATTTCATATGTGCAGTGAAACTAGAAAACATGACGCTCAATTATCATAAATTTCAAACAAAATATTTGAAACAAATTGTAAATTTTTATTAGGTCGAAATATTATTCAACAATAACACTATTGTTTCAAACAAAATATTTGAAACAAATTGTAAATTTTTATTAGGTCGAAATATTATTCAACAATAACACTATTGTTTCAAAGTTTAATGATTCCTTTTACCTGTTCACTTAATTTGTCACCAGCATAACAAAAAAGAGCTAGGGTTGAAGAAATTTGCAGTGCGTTGTTGCCATATCTAGAGGTGTGCTCCATATCCGGAGGCAATCTGAAATACATTTTGGTCTCAGTATTAGCAGATTAACCAGTTGTTTAATTTTACCCATCCATTGTCCAGCAAAATAGTGAGAAACATACTGAAAGGGTGATGAAGACACATTCCCCCAACATCATCACAGAGTAGTTATCATTTAGATCTTTGATCAGACTGAAAATTAGGCATGTTTAAGTTTGTTTTATGTGACTGACTGAGTTGATGATTAGACAAACGGAGAAATGATCGATTAGATATATAGTTGAACATTAAATCAAATTGCTGGAAGAATGAGTAGAAATAAAGACTTCTGACTTCTCCAACTTCGACATTTTACATTATCATTGTAAATGCCGCCAATGTCAAAGACATTAAATTCTAATTTAAAAATTCAGGAACATACGGTCAAACAAACTACGACCACTAAGTCATATAAATTTAAAATGAATTTAAACAAGAAAAGTCCTTTGATAAATGTAATCATCATCCAAGAGCCTTTGATAAATGTAATCATCATCCAAGAGAACTGGGTATATGTGTAACTATACCCTAAACTAAAACCATAAAATTCTCCATGTCCTCACACATAAATATAAAAAAACAATTGTTTCAATTTAAGATGACTAACATGCTAGAAATTTTCTTGATACCCAATTATATAAATAACTGCAATACTACGGTTTATGTCGATCACAGCGCCATCAGTGAATATTCACCGGAAACATTATCCATCTCAAGGATTTGGAAATAGAAGAAATCTTCATGCAAATCAAAGGAAGAAATCTCTTTTATAGTCGTTTATGTTTCCGACAGATTACACTAATGTTAATTATATCAACAACCCCTAGATAATTGATACTTTTCAATTATCAAGTTTATGTTACTTGTACATATTCATTTTATTTAACAGTTTAGAACAATAATTATATTTACAATCTTTTATATATTATCTAAAATCTTTTAAAAATATTCTGCATGAAATAATTATCAATGTTGATTTTCACACATGATTAATCATTATTTTAGTTGAGTATGTAAGTGAATTCATGTTTAACCCTCTCGGTCACGAATTGAAACTATTGGAGCGGAAAATCTGAAATTTACTGTGATGCAACTTATGATTTTTTGAAAATTTTTGATGTTAAATTCAGATTTTCAAAATGCTCCATTTGGGCACTATGACATGTCCCCAATTGAGGACATCATGAGCTGATGGAAGACAAAAAAATTTCAGAAATATGTTCAGAGGGTAAAATATTAATATGTTTTATTAAAATAACATTACAGGGTATGGTATTTCATGAATGGTCCATTTTCCAAGTACTAAAATATATAAAATTTAACTTTTGCAGAAATAAAATAAAAGTGCTGTTATATTTACATAGATGTTGCGTTTACCGCTAGCTCACAATGTCCTCAAATTAGGAGACCACACTTTCAAAAATCGCTGATCACAATATGCACAAAAATCACCAAACACAATTACTTTGGAACAAGTCTACACTTATTGTGAACGTGAACAAACAGTTTTCAAACACGTGGTCTAACGAATATAACCAAAAAAAAAATAAACAGTGGAGCGCTACACTGCTGTCACAGCTACCCTACGGAAACCTATATTTCAAATGAATGAATTTTTTTTCCATCAGCTTGTATATGGCAGCACATATATTCATTTGATATCCACAACTGAGAACAATGTGACAGAGAAGTAAGAGCAAGCAGCACTTCATAGGAAAAAATCCAAAGTAGGTTGTCCTCAATTGAAGACAAGGTGAGCGAGAGGGTTAAAACAATGGATACTCTAATATTCTTGCTTATTTTAATTTCATATTTTATTTACCCCAAAATATGAATATGATAATCGACGAAACGTTGAAAGACTTCAGAATTGATATCAATTGCAGGTTCAGCCATTGCTAATTTAAGCATTTTCAACTCTGAAACTATATGTGCTATGAAATATATAAATAGCCAGTTGTAGCCAATATAAAACAATGTTGCAAATACGTTAAAATTCATATCGATGAAATATACCACACTCCAATAAACGTCGCTCATTTCCTGTTCTTTATAGGTTAGGGTAAATGGCAATCTGTTCAAATATGCTGCCACGTTGAACTGTATGATTGTAAAAAGTAACAAATATGAATAAATTTTAAATATTTTGTAAACTTTGTTCATGTTTTCCACTCCAATTTTTCTGATTTCCTTCGAATAGAAACTATGTAGAGTTCGTCGTGTTTTCAAAATCATATTTTTCGAATCTTTTTTGTAAAGAGCCATGTAATACATCTTTCCAGTGCACTAGAAAAAAAATTATATCTATAAGTTCACAGGTTTCAGAAGTTATATTGAAGTATACACATTGTTATTCATTTATTGAATTTGTTTATATAAGAAGAAATCTAAATATTACTTTATAGAGTTTTATAATGAAGCTATTTTCAAGAGGTTAAAAATTATTATTAAACATCTTCTATGTTGTAATTTTTTTGTCTTTGATTATTTAATGATCCGCAATTAATCAGAGTTTCTTTTAATCTCTTGAAAAAGCTTCATTAGATTTTCTTTCTGGATAGCAATTAAAATATATCTCAGGAGCAATATCACAACAGTTAATACTTAGATTAAAGCTTTCTAACAAATATATTTCTAGTAATTTTCGTACGACATCCTCACTTTAACATTAAAGCATTTAAATTGATATTATGGCGGAAAGAAATGGACAAACTCTGTCATAGAGACACCCGGCTACTTGAAATACGTATAAAAAACTCAAAAAATAATGTAGTAAAATATTATTTCCGTCGACCTCTAAATAAAAGCTTACTTTAACGTACACGAAATTGATCATTAATGACCCATTTTAATGTGCAATTTCTCCTATTTTAATGTATGATTGTCATGGGCAACCAAACACAGAAGTATTCAGCACGGAATAGTTGAATTATTCTGTGTCTGTACTGTTATTCCACAGAGAAAAGGAATTCATAATTCAAATCGAAAAATTTAACTCTACAAAATAAAGTAGAAACTGCGGAAAAAATTTTATGCAATAATCGTTCGAAAGTAAATAACACTTCAGCTTCCACCAGTTCCACATATTCCTTATCGGATATTGTAGGTAATGTTAACTATTCAGAATGTCACATGTCTAATATTCCATCTATGAATTTCTCAAATTGCTCCATATGGAGCATAAATATAAATATATCGAAATGAACATAGAAATTTATATTGTGTCAAGTGTATCTGTCATGCAAAATAAAAATTTATTTCAATCAAGAATTTATACTCAATTCATGATGAGGTCGACGGAAAAATCTTGTAATAAACTCGTTTATTAATGTAGCGATTAATGGTCTCGAACTATTAACGCGCTCGCTCCGCTCACGCGTTAAGCAAACTATCTCAACCATTAATCGCTTCATTAATAAACTCGTTTATTAAATAACTATTAACCATCCTCCTATCTTTTCCCTTTCTACATTATTTATCATCTTTTTATTTCTTGTTTCGATTTATAACGGAGAAACGTAATATAGATGCCTTGAAAATGTGAAGAAGGTGAAGTTTCACCGAAACGTGCGTCATGCGATTATTTCATTCAATATATGTGTAATGTTTATTATTAACTATTGTTTTTAATAAAAACAACATACTTGGTGTTTGGAGCAATATCTCAAATTTTTATGTAAAGTTTTGAAGCGATTAAAATGTCTGTTCTAATAATATCAGCAGATAGATTGAAACCAAAATGCATTTTTAGGAAGTGACATAAGTTCTCTTATTTATATAACAGTGTCCGCCAAAATGTTGGAACCATATGGAAAACTTTTTAACTAATGGTTTGTCAAAAAATTTTAAATCTACATAAAAGAGCAATTCCGTTATATGTTTGATCTGAGAGCAGAAGGACACGTAGCGAATTCTACTTTGAAAAATTCAAATTCTGGACTCTTCCTGCACTATTCATATTCGAATCCATCTCTATTTGAGTTCGCAACACATTCATAACTTTTTCAGTGAGACCAAACCATAGATCCCACAAGAAATTCAGATACCGAATATTTGTCGCGCATGTGTCTAGCATATTATACTTTGTTGGTGTATGAAATACCTCATATCCCTCATTACTATAACCCAGTAATATTCCCATTTCTGCTTTCTTGTCCCATTTGGATGTTCTTTTCACTTCTGGAATTCTCTGCCATATATTTCCAGATACTCAAATGATGGTTTTCTCAATCTCAACCATTAATCGCTGTCATTAATAAACTAGTTTATTAAATAACTATTTTCGCTATTAAAGACTTACACATCAAAAGCGACCTGACATATGATATATCGTTAGAAAAGGGAAAAAAATCCCTTCCAACCAAACCATAGCCAACTATGATCCCATTTTAAAAAAATACATCTTTAGATCATAAATCGAAATTTCCCTTTTTTTTTTTCAAATGTTCTCGACGCCACTGGATTAAACAGAAAAAATGCCTCAATAATGTAAAAATTGTCATATCGTAAATTCATAAACAACCATGATATTCACACATATCTAAAAGTCGAAAAATCGAACTTTTGTTTATTACTCGAAAACAAAAGACGATAGCAAATTTTCGTTTTCACCAGTGAATTTTTTTCGAAAAAAGAAATTGAGAATGCGCCCTCCTTTTTTGTATCTCCTATAGGTGCCGAGATATACCCCATAAAACATCGAAATTTGCCCACCCTGTACATATCCATGTATCGATTTATCCTAGAGCTCTTAAATTTCAAAATTAGGATCTTATTATGTGAGGTGCTAACTCCTGGCCTGTAGGAACTAAAATATATGGGTAAACTAGTTTTCGATTCGTAGAAAATGAAAACAAGAATCATAGATGAAATTTTGATTGAATAATCAGGTATGTTTTAAATACGTGATTTATCCGAATTAGCTAACAATATAATATTCTGAAACTGAATAATACAACAAACAAAAAGAAACGTGCTGAGTTTTCCATATTATAATGATTTTTGTCCACGACTGTACTATAAATCATTTACTATACGTGTGCTTCCTGAAGTACAATTATACCTATATTATTCACTAGTGTGTATAATGGTTTATTATATATTGCATGACGTCACACTCAAAACGTATGTCCAAACTTGAGACTATCATTCACATTGTTAGGATAGTATTGTTATTAGATTTTTAGGTTTTATGTAACTAAGATAACTTTTAGGCAAATTATTAAACTAATATTTAATATAATGCCCTACTTATTGAATATTTACTCTAATAAATTATCTATTTCATTTTTATCAGAGTGAAAGAAAGGAATGGAATCGATGTCAAGTGAAATAGTTGACGTTTACGTGAGTATGCAGTTTTCAGTGAACACAGAAAATGTTATGTCAACGCTTTTGATAACTATTTTTATTGTTGAAAATGCAGATTATTACTAATTTTTTCGACGAAGTCGTGCACAAAGTATAGTATTCTACTCGCACAAAATTACAATTTTTCACTCGGGTGAATTGCGACACTCGTTTGCAGCTCGTGTCGCAAACTTCACCCTCGTGAAAAATAGTAATCATTTTGTGCTCGTTGAATAATATACTATTATTTTTCACTTGTATATTATAAGTTCGGATACGGTTGCTATAAACACACTCATTATGCCCTAGGGCTAATTGTACGAGGAGAAATGAAGCAACTTCCATTGATTAAATACTTCATAATCCTTGTCGTATACGATTCTGGATTTCTCCGGCAATGAATTATTCGCAGCTTTGGCTGCATTTTCTATGATATTCTTGGGTAAATTCATTTTCATTTCCATTATTTCTATAAGACAACACAAAGAAAGTAGCAATGACATTCACTAAATATGATGAAAAAAATATTCACAAACGTCAAAATATCAACAAATGACATGCCTACTATGAGAAGGAAAATGGAAATTATAGGAGCAATGAATCGATTTTAAAATCGCTTTTTCCTTATAATAAAATAATTTTTCGTGAAAAATAAAATCTTGTATGCACCACGTGCGTTACAAGATCCTAACGCCCATCGGGCAATGTTACCCTCCGGGCGTTAGGATCTATATAACGCACTTGGTACATAAATAATTATTTAGTGATACAAAAATATTTTCATAATCCTTAAAATTTTCAAATGTCGCATCATTTTCACAATCATTATTGAATAATGTGATTTTTTATTAAATTTTGGACACCATTTCGTCGACTAATTTCAAAAAATTAATCAATTTGAAAGTATCACGAAATACTTCATTGTTTTCAATTAATTTTTAATTTTTTGTTTGTTTTTCATTGTTTTCTCTATATTTACGAGTATACCTATAACTTAAATTTTATCTATACAATAGACAGAAATATGTGGATATTATTATTAATATTATTGTATTTTACCATAAAGAAGACTGGTAATAATTCTAGTGCCCTTGTTGCCGTACTTAAACCCTGGTAATTTGTAAAAAACTCCAAGAAAATCCCAATAATCACATAACTAAATACAAATATGGTCCATAACATTCTCACAATCGAAAATAAATTAGTCGTTAAAGGACTAAACCCCGACCAGTGTAAAAATAACAGATTGTGAGCAAGTAAGGGATGATCCATCATAAAGGTAAACAGGACCCTTATGAGTTAAAGAAGCACTACTAAAATTCCCAGAAAGAAGCTTCTTGATATTCTTATCCTTTCATTCCATCATGAAATTGTAGTTCGTGATAAAATAGGAATTTCGAAAAGATCCCTATAATTTCAGTGAAAAATCTAGGCCATATATAACAGCGTAATTGATAACTTGTTTTTTCCTGCTTGATTTTCAATTAATTTGTAATCCCGAAGGTATAATACTGTACTATTAATGAAAAAGGGGACATTAGGTGGGTGTGTTACTCTATTGGTTTCTCGATATTCTTTCTGTACAAGCTATACCTATACTAAAGAAATTAATTATCATTTTGAGTCTAAAAATAATGCAAAAATAAGAGAATTAAATTTTCAACTATCAAAATATAGGATATCTGAGTCGAAGTTAATTTTGGTGACGACATATATACATATATATATATATATATATATATATATATATATATATATATATATATATATATATATATATATTTATTAATATATATAAATTACATGTTATGTTGTTTGTCCGCGATGGACTCCTAAACTACTTAACCGATTTCAATCAAATTTGCACACCGTGTGCAGTTTGATCCAACTTGAAAAATAGGATAGCTTACATCTTAATTTATAGTCGCAATATTATTTTATTGCAAATTATTTGTTGATTATCTCTGTTAGTTTGATAAGCTACTTACATGGCGGTATAAGGTAGTTAGTTGACTGGATTGAGTAAGTATCCAATTGATGGCGCTATGTTAAAATTACTAACGCTTAACGTGTTGCTGAGGCCAAAGTATAAATTAAATTTATATTATAGTAAATGCAATGTGAAATTATTCTTATTTTTTTCAATTTTTGGTGCTTTATTGTTTAGAACTCTCTTATCAAAATAAATATATGTAAGTATTATAATATCACATAGTTATATTCCGGCAAACGTTGTGTTGACATATACATTTTTTAAACATCGTTTGCCGGGTCAGATAGATTGATAGATAGATATAGGTAGATATATATTGATAGATAAAATGTTAGAAAGATAGATAGATAGATAAATATATAGATAGATAGATTAATAGATAGATAGAATAATAGATAGTTAGATAGATAGATGAATGGATAGAAAGATAGATAAAAATAATTTATATGGCACAACAACGTTTGCCAGGTCCGCTAGTATATATACATATATATATATATATATATATATATATATATATATATATATATATATATATATATATATATATATATATATATATATAATATATATATATATATATATATATATATATATATATATATATATATATATATATATATATATATATATATATATATATATATATATATATATATATATATATATATATATATATATATATATATATATATATATATATATATATATATATATATATATATAAACTAGCTTGTGTTTCTCCCTAATTTCTGTTGCATTGATAATATCCCACATGCCAGATACCAATGAATATTAAAATAAATATATGTATTTCCAACGTTATATACCGTCTGAATGCCGAAATGAATAATTCTTTTCAACGAATAATACTTTTTAGCGTGTATCATTAGTTATTTAGTCCGCATAAAGAATTAACCACTGTCACATCAATCACTCGCCAATTTTCTGTTATTAGGTTACTAAGTATCTGAAAATCGTTATAATTACAATTATTTTCTACAATTTACCGTTTACATAATTCAGTCAAAGAAAAATTATATTTAAGCTCATTTTTCAAAATGTAATTTTGCCAGAAAAAGCTCCAGCTTTCCATACCTGAATAATGGCACATACTTTTCCAGAACTTTGTTTATTCTTACTTAGAGCGTATGGCTTTAACCCTTACAAAAAAGGTTATTTTGAATTGATCAGAAGGTTATGGACAGGATTTTTTTTCTTCTTGGTTGTTACATTTTTTCTGCTGGAATTAATCCTGAACTTTAAAGGAATTAAAACTCTGTCACGTGCAATAGAAATTGGACCAGTGCTATTTTTGGTAAGGATCAGTCTTTTGAATATGGAAATATAACAAACTCATACATGTATTTTCAAAAGTATGTAAAACTTGCAGTTCACTTTTTTGATTATAATAACAATGTGCTAGTGTGTTCACAGATATTATAAAACATTTATTTGTTTGTACACCAAGATGTTGTATACCCACCAAGATGTAAAGGTTTCTTCGTTAAAATTTCGTCATGTCTACAACGATGTATTCACGGATTTTTTTCCGGGGACTAGTTACAAGAGGTTTTTCAAATGTAATTAATCCAGGTCTCGAGTGTCCCAAGATACGAGTGTACTCAAAGAAGTACCTGAACTAACAAACAAAACACAGCATTTTCGGAAAAATATATATTTTTCTAGTCTAATATTCCCTAAAGCACGATTAGTCTTAGAAGATATAACTCCTACCATGATCAAACGCAGTACAGTTTTCTCGATTTTCTTCGTTATTTCCCGCGTGCTCACCACTGCGATGTTCGTCTTGGTCTTATCCAATCTCTTCCATCAATATTTTATTGTTGTAAACGGAGGAGTGAACTAAGCGAGAGTGACATCTATACCTTGGCTTTAATAGTAGTCGAACTGAGAAATTCACAACTGAAAGTATTGTGTCACATAAAACAATCAGGGCTGGATTCACCCTGTCCGGGCCCCTAGGCAACAACCCTGTCCAGGCCCCAGGTTTTTTCAAGTTAATAAAGGGATGTGAGTAACTTCGACTCCAGGTATCCTGTTACTTCAAAGTCTTATGTGATATTGCAACAACATGGTTACTTTGACTTGATGCTGCAGCATCACCTTACCTGACTCGTTAGCTTTATTGAAATGGTCTTAATGAATAGGTTATAGATAAGAGATGAATGATGATCCAGTTTACATGATGGGTTAGGAAAGATAAATGAGACGGGACGCGGTTATTTTAGATTTGATCTTGTTAAACGCAATAAAATACAATAAACGAAGGAAAACTGTTTTGTGAAGAACAAATTGGAAAAGTCAACTTCCAAGATATTTATCGGTTTTGTACAGTACAGTAAGTTTAAATATTAACTTTTCTAACTTTTTTAGAAACAAAATCGTTTGAAACATCTTGGAAGTTAACCATTTCTAATACATCATTTTCAATGGCCATTATCGACAAAGAATTCAAACGGTTCTGAGACATTGTTGAACGAAGACAGTTTATTAGTTCTACTACTCGATACTAGATGGTTCTGAAGTATTTCTTCAATTGACAACATGCTTCGGGAGAAAGCAAAAATGTTTCTGAGGAAATTCATACAAATTTTCAAATAAAAATTTCATTTGATGAATTTTTTGTCTTGTTGCGTGCACGGGACTCTCGTTGATGCGGGTCCCCTAGGCAGTTGCCTACTCTGCCTAATGGTTAATACGGCCCTGAAAACAATAAACAATGTTTTCTCTTCTTATACATTTACTGAAAACGTACACTACTTATGGTTTCCTTTAAACCAATATTAAACAACATATTATTTTATAACTTGAACTTTATAATGTTGGTACTCAGTTATTTTTAGTAAACCTCCACTGCCATCTATACTTCAGGTCAGGCACTTCTAGGAGTACAATTATTACACAAGAAATTCGTTGAATCATTTCTGTAGGAGTAATATCTTTAGTTTTCATGTTCAACTAAGTGGATTGGACTATAAAATGATCATTTATTTGAGTATAAATATTAAAAACAAATCAGAGATAGTAAGTTGGAATTTTTTAAATAAACACAATGACAAAGGCAGGGCCGGCCTAAGGGATGTGCGAAGTATGCAGCCGCACACCCAAGCCTTTTGGGGCATTAAATTGACTAATTTTTGTAAAAAAAAAATAATAAATTAGGAAAATTTTTAGAAACTTAGAATATTGGGCAGAAATATTTACTATACTCGCCGGTATATCATTGGAAGCTTGGACACTAAACAGATGTACACTCCCCTCTACACCCCTCGCCCAGCGTCGTTGCCAGTTTGTGGATTGAAAAATTAATTCACACAGCTAAAAATCCCAAACTTCCAATGATTTGCCGCCGACTATAGAAGGAATTTTGTCTTAAAACTATTACAGTTAAAATTCAATGTAAAACCGAAGATCTACCCGGCTACCCGAATGAGTTCTGAAATACAGTAAGTCTGATGCCCTTGACCTAGGTCCAAGGTCAGTAGAACAGTTTTCTTGTGGCGGGACGCGGAAAGTGTTGTGACTTCCTGCCGCCCTCCCCCTCCTCCGGCTTTGCTTTTCTAGCCAATTGGCGTCTGAAATTAAGATCGTAGCGCCGGAACGGCTAATATCGGTACTAGAGCATGGGCCATTAACGGATTGTTTACATTGTTTGTAATGGTATTTTCGTTCATTTCATTTTGAGTTTTCGAACGTTTAGCTTGGTAATTTGTGTTTTTTTGGACTTCGTATTTTCCAGTGGTTCATTGTGTTTCGATTGACGACAATATTATCTCTGTTAAACAGTAGATAACCTACCTACATCAAGTTGAAAATGTATAATGGACAAAACTAAGTACTTCAAAACTGAAAGAAACAACATGAAATAAGAGAAGAATTAACATGAATACTCTGCTTGAATGATTTGAACGTAATGAGTTATCATATTTTTTGAATTTTCCTGACGTATAACAGTTCTCCTAAAAGTACGGTGGACTTCTGAGAGTCTGGTTTTTTTATAGAATCTCCGTTTTTCCTGGTTATATAATTGAATATTTTAGTTTTTACCTAGCTATAGAGACAAGTTTCATTTCATATTCTTGATGTTATGATAAACTGTTATTTTGGTTGTGCAAATAAACATTATTTATTATAATTATTTTAATAGTATCTGTGGTTGTTACATGAAAGAAAATACAATTATCTAGAATCTCTGGATGATGGCCCAGGTTCAGATTCCGATAAAAGTGGAAGATTTTTCGTTGGACTAGTATTGGACTTCAAAAACACAAAGTTTTCGGTTAGCTGAAAATTGCACATTATCAGTTGGTATAATTCAATATGGAAAAATCCACAAACTTACTGCGCGGAAAATAATTATTCTCAGTAAACTGTAAAGAACAATTTTTTTATGTTCACAAGAACAATGAAGAGTTAATCTTTCATTAGTTTATTTGACATAATAGTGGTACAAGGAAGAGTACTGAACATATCAAGTCAATCAATAATGAATCAAATTGTCATACATAAATTTAATGTTCTACAAGGCGCAAAAGTGCACAAAAACTGTGTTTTTGGACCTTAAATTTCAAAAAATTCTATACCCCTCAGCAGGGGCATAAAATTTGAGTCTAGCACACTTGCAATTTTCGCCTTAGGCCGGCTCTGGACAAAGGAAAAGAATGACAATATAGCGCCATCTTACAAAGTTTTGAAGTAACAGTTGATTATCATCCATCGGCTACAATATAAGTTCCACAAAAATTAACGAGATGGCGTTATATGAAATTGACATTTTTTGTATAAAATTTGAATTTTACAAAAAATACAACTATAAAGGTGAACTTTAAAAGCAAAACCTCGTCTGAATACAAAACTTCATCGAAATCGTTAGAGACATTTCCGAGATACGCAAATATATGTTCAATAAGTGTACATGTAAAAACTCAAAATCATTTATTTTATTCCAAAATCTTTGCAGACTATACTCAAACTCGTTTACTTGGTAAGAAAACCTCATAAGGTCAAAGATATGTACGAAAGGAGCAAGATTTCTCTAAAGTCGAAAGTCAACAAATTCTCGGCCGAAATTGGATTCAAATCTCAAGATTTCTGGAAGAAATGCTTCGAGGTTTTCATTTTCCTCAATCTAACAGTTACTACACAAGTTACCATTGAAAATTTATCACATAAAAAACCGTTCATTATGGCGTACTTAGAAAACGAAAAATCTGATGATACTTTTTATTGTGGAATGATTATTACAATAAATATCTTTTTTATTTTTTCTACAATAACCACTGTGTTGGGCTATGAAAGTTCTTTCGTTTATTTCATCGCTTATCCAGTGGCTGAGATGAAGATGATCAAGATGGCTATGGAGGAATGCGATTTGACTTCTGAAGATGGAAGAAAAAAATTCGGTGAAATATTAAAACATCATATTCATATTTTAAGGTGAGAAAAATAGTTTGAAATTACTAAATTCAAAATGTTAATGAATCAAAAATGTATCGGCATCTAATTTCTCAATAACTAAGTAAATAATAAATGGTTTTTCCTTCAGAAAAAAAAAAAAATATATATATATATATATATATATATATACATACATATATATATATATATATATATATATATATATATATATATATATATATATATATATATATATATATATATATATATATATATATATATATATATATATGCAAATATGCGTTCTATTTAGTAACCAAAAAAAATCATCACTAAGATTTAATGTACTTCATTGCTAGTCCATATTTGTATAATTATTAATATTAAAATGTTTATGTATTTCCGTTACTTTGATAAAAATCATAGGTCATAATTTTATTACTTTCTTAATATTTTTTCATTCATTCATTGTGCCTGTTTATTCAATATTATTTTTTTTATGAATAACTAACTCTCAGGAAAAGCGAAACCTTATATCGCTTCCAAAGCGCCACGAGTTGATTTCAATAACAGTTCAAAATTTTTAGCAGGTTTTCACTTTGAAAACTTGCTTATTAAAATGGGTGCGATTAGCAAAGTTGGACCTAGGACCAAGATAGTTTTTCGTTTCATGACTTTTGTTGATGCTTGGTATCAAAAACTCAATTTCATATATCTATATATATATATATATATATATATATATATATATATATATATATATATATATATATATATATATATATATATATACAGGGTGACCCAGAGCTACGTAATCGGTCCATATTTTTTTTGTCATTGAAGATATCGATATGAAATTTTCAGGGCAAATATGATCCGACTATGTCTATTTTTCAAAATTATTTTGAAGAAAATTGCACTTCCGGTTTCGCCGGAAGTGATATCAACTTTGTTATTTCAAATGGAATACCCTGTATATCTTTTGATTTTCGAATTTCTTATGTAATTTATAATAAAATTGTATTAGCACTCTTTATACCTAAAATGAACAGTTTTCGAGTTATTAATTTTTTTCGTCAAATTTTGACAGTTGCGTCTTCAACAAAAATAGGCTATAACTTCTTTGTTAGTAGATCTATTGGTATGCGGTTTGGATTTTTGTAACCTTGAAACATTGTTTTTTATTCCTTATCAAAATTTTCCATATTTCTAACTAATCACTTGAAAAAATCTAGGGTGAAGTTGGCAAATTTTAAACGTTAATAACTTTCTTATTTCAAATGGAATGCTATGTATATTTTTGCATTATTAAATTTGCTATTAAATTACCTTTCGATTTGTATAAACATTCCCTATACCTAAAGTTAATAATAACAAAGATATTTCACAATTTTGTAATAATTTATATAAAAATACACCTGAGAAATCGAATAGCGAGTTATTTTGACGTATCCATGGATACCAATAACAAAAATTGTTTAAAATTTAATTATGTCACCTTTTCTGTTCATTAGGTTTGTAGCACCTAATGCTGATATCCGAAAAGATATTGAAAAAATAATAATTCTAAGATATTAATATTCAATAATTATTGTTGTTTATAAACAACATATGTTTGTACTAGTTTGATGTCAATTTGCAATGTCAAGTTTGACATTATCATTTTGGTCAATAGGAGTATATTCACATGTATCCAACAGTTACTCTAAATAAATATTACATTTCAAAATTATACAGAAAGAAATCAATGCTTATCAATAACAGAATGACAAAACGTAGTTGAATCAGAATAGGAATAAGAATATTTTTGGTGATAAATTCTAATAGCTAGCAGAATATTTCGATCCGCATCTCCAATACCGTAAACCATATTTATCATTTCTTGTCGCGTAAAATCCATTTTATTAACTGAACAAATACTAGAAAATGTGACACAATTAGATTTTGAATAATTTTTGTTATTGGTATCCATGGATACGTCAAAATAACTCCCCAGACAATTTCTCAGGTGTATTGATATATAAATTATTACAAAATTGTGAAATATCTTTGTTATTATTAACTTTAGGTATAGGGAATGGTTATACAAATCAAAAGGTAATTTAATAGCAAATTTAATAATGCAAAAATATACATAGCATTCCATTTGAAATAAGAAAGTTATAAACGTTTAAAATTTGCCAACTTCACCTTAGATTTGATCAAGTAATTAGTTAAAAATATGGAAAATTTTGACAAGGAATGAATAAAACAATGTTTCAAGGTTACAAAAATACAAACAGCACACCAATAGACCTACTAACAAAAAAGTTATAGCCTATTTTTGTTGAAGACGCAACTGTCAAAATTTTACTATGACAATTATATCATGACAATTTTATTATAAATTACATAAGAAATTCGAAAATCAAAAAATATACAGGGTATTCCATTTGAAATAACAAAGTTGATATCACTTCCGGCAAAACCGGAAAAGGCGGAAACCGGCAAAACCGGAAGTGCAATTTTCTTCAAAATAATTTTGAAAAATAGACTTAGTTAGGTAATATTCGCTCTGAAAATTTCATATCGATATCTTCAATGACAAAAAGTTATGTATATATATATATATATATATATATATATATATATATATATATATATATATATATATATATATATATATATATATATATATATATATATATATATATATAAACATATACTTATATTAGTAATTAAGTAAGGGAGTAAGTAAGTAATGAAGTAAATAATTATTTTCAACAATCATAGCAGTTTACACCATCTACAAAGATGAAAAAAGACAAAAAAGCAATAATCAACTAAAAGAAGAAGAGAAAAGAGAATCCACGCAGAGAAGTTGAGAGGAATGTGGAGAATCCAAAAGAACACTCAATGATTAATTATTTTGCTTTAAGTGATCCAAAAGGGATATACGCACCTAATAATAATAATCACAGGACCCCTTCATAACATAAACAACTAATTTCAAACATAAAAAGGAACACATAACAACTACTGTTATAAATTGAATAAGGAAATTAAATTTCAGTTAGTTTTATCATTAACTCCTGATGGTGTCAACTGAGTTGACGAAACGTCGAGTATATAAAAAAACAGATTCTTATCAAAAATAATATGCAACATTAGAAATTGAGCATTTTTTAAAATTGAGATTTCGTAACACCTTCATGCTTTTATTACAATTCATAATTTTTGTATTGTACAAACTACTGACAATTCCTATAAATTTGTACCTTGGAGACACTGTATTGAAATTTAATAAAACGTCTAAGACTCTCCAGCTAGATTGCGTATTGAATATTCGATAAATTTTTGTTAAATTTCTATAAGGGGTGTTTCTTTAGTAAAGTTATTCTAATTTTAGTTTTATCGAAGATGTCAGTGACAGTTATTCATTTATACTATTATGTCAGTACTTGACAAGTTTGAGTGCCGTCTGTTTTGCACTTTTCCTGATGACGATAGATGGGTGAGTAAAAACTAACAACGAAACGCAATTGTTAATTTTTCAATAAGTTTTAGAAGTATATATTGTAATAATAAATTACGAATTAGAAATAGAAATTAGCGCATTAAATTAATTAGTTTCTAGTTGATATCATACATATTGTTTTATTTCAAATATTATTAGTGTTTTCATTTTAGGATGCCTCCGGATTTGGATCATATAATAAGATATGGTAACCTTTCTTTTACTTATCTTCTTCAACTAGCAATTCTTTGTGTTGCTGGACAGTTTTTAATAGATGAGGTAAGTGAACATACTTCTCCAATTTTTCATTATTTTAAACGAAAAATATTAAATAAATATGACAGAAAAAAGATTTACTTTGTATACTTTACCATCAAACTTATCGGGGTTCAGAACTTCATTGTAACGTTTCGGATGTCGGTCCATCGTCAGAGATCATGTTAAAATGAAGTTAATTGAGATATAAGATACTATTGGCTTTTCTAAGTATGCTTATCTGAGGGCAGATATTTCTGGCAATTAAGAAAGTTTTTGGAATAATTCAGAATTAGGCATCAATACGTATGCTCTGTCTAGGATAACAGGTGAATCCTGCAAACCAA
>JARQZK010002174.1:420000-522500 GCA_030704885.1 Cynegetis impunctata | reverse complement strand
TTTAATTAACAATCATATTAAAACTAATTAATTTCATATATGAAATATATCCCAACCATATATTATATTTTGGCAGCCTTTTAAGTACGCTGTAAAACTTGTAATATATAGCCACTGTCCTTAAAAAGATAGTTTTATCTTGTGAATAATGTGCCAATTACGTTCTTAGCGGAGTTTATCACAAATAAGCTATAAAAATCGAAGTAAAAGCAGTTTAATAGCCGCTTGAAATCTTAATTTCAGATATTTCTTTCACTCTTTCATACATTGTATACTTATATTTCGTGTTTATCCTATAAAGTCGTTCAGCTTACTCCAGTTAAATTTAAAAATGGAGATAAAATTATTTCCTGAATAACAATATTCTTATCATCATCACTGGGTCAATTTATTTTCCTTAAACAACTGAAAAACTGAAATTATTTAAAAATTTATTGGATCAATTTCCGAATATATATTTCCTTGTTTAATGGTTTAAGTATTCCGAAAATATATTCACTAGGGTTCAGGTAATTAAATTAAAACTATTAGTTTTTCCGATAGATATGATTAAAAGAACAAAGTGTAGAGAGCTCTATTTAATTTCGATAATGTAGGTATCTATATAGTCTTTTTGCTCTTTATCTTTTTATGATAAATTTTAATTTAATGTGAAATTAGGGAATGTGAATTATAGTTTATTATTAGATATTGAATAGTACGTATTTTCAGCTTCATAAAGAAGCGATTTTCTTGAGGTACCCTGTACATTCATTTTTCTCCATAACAAAAAAAAAATTCCTCGAAAAATAAATCAAATTAAAAAATCTTTTCTTTCCGTGGAATCTCATGAAAATGAAGTAAAAATTTATAATTTAAGATTCTGAATTACGGAAATACTCTTCATAACAGTTTTATATGAATTATACTTACTTTTGTTTATTTATTTTGATAAATTATAAAATAATTCAAAAAATTTATTGACAATTTGCAAGAATCAGCATGAGTATATAAATTTTCATTTATTGAATTAATAGAAAAGCATGTATACAGAAAACTCACTTTATTTATCATTTTTAATTTATTTCAAACAATGGTTTTCAAAGTGTAAAATGAAAATAATGAAATGAAATTTCTTTTTCACCTTCTCTACAAATTTATTGCTTATCTTGTCATTTGTTCTTTAAAAATTTAATTTCTAAAAATTTATATTTTTCGCTTAATAATTTTTTATGAGTTTTTTCAATATATTTCTCTAGGGCATTCGTCGAGACTTTTCCGACATTTTTACTAGTGAACTTTTTTATTACCTATTGCTAATTTCTCAATGTTTTTGTAAAAAAGCAAAATGCATACTCACCAATGTTTTCAATTAATTTTAGTACAATTTCTTTCAAACTGATAGAAAGTGCTAATTACGATAATCCTATTCTTTTCCTTATGTTATCAAAGTATTTGATATTGTTTTCAAGGTAGTAAAATTTTACAATAAAGTGAAAAAGGAAAATTCTTCATGAATGAAAAAAATTTTTATATGTAATTCGTGACACAATTTTTTGAATTATTGAAGTATTTTCCTTATTCACTTCATGTAATATATATTTGATGTAGTAAAATTCTTGAAAATGTAAAAATTCGACTATTTTCAATTGGAACTTCAGATTGTTTAATTGTTGGTATTTTTTCATTTTTATTCTCGAAAATGACACTCAAGGCGATTTCTAATTCGCCATAAAAAATAAAAGACAGATATATATTCATGTAACATTTTATTTTTTAAAATGATCATTATGAAACATGCAATTTTGCATGTATCACAGTTACTTGTTGCAATACAACAGTTTAGAAAATATACAAAATTTATTACAACTATGCAAGGCACTATACTCTTTAAATTGCCTCTCAAAATCACAGGTACCAACTTTATAATATCACAAATAACTACAACAACCTTACAATCTAATTTAAAGCTTCCAGAGATCGGTTTCCCTAACAACTAAATAAACAATTTGAGCAAATTGAAAGACATTTGGATACGTTCGAAAATTTCTGTTAAATCACCATGGTCTCCATACTGAAGATGAAATTTGTGCTACCTTCAGTAATCCAGTGGTTTGAGATTGGCATTCCATAGTGGGCGACGGAGCTGTTCTTGAAGACGTTGAAGAAGCTGGCGTTAAAGGCATGTTGTAGCTGTGTGATACATAACCCTCAGGGTTCGGTGAACCTGGGGGAGTGTAAGGCGAAGACACTTGAACCACTAGAGGTGACACTTTGTCCATTTCGTTCAATCGATGACCCAGATGTGTCATCAACTTGGTTCCAAGCTGGACGTCGACACCAGGGATTGCAGCGAGACATCTCGACACTTCGTTGGCACAATGTGTGTAACCAGCACGGAATCTGTCAGCGTCGATGACTGGGTTAGAAGACAACCTCTGTTGACGGCGCAATTTATGAAGATGACGAACTGTTAATTCCAGAATATCTGCTTTTTCCAACTTTGATACATTTTCTCCTTCGCTTTGGAGGGCTGTCACCATCAACTCCTTGAGTTCATCTAGGCATCGGTTAATCCTAGCCCTTCGTTTACGCTCCAGCATAGGTTTCATGACTTTCCTGTACTGGTAAGTTCTTGAGATTGGTTGTGGTTCTTCAACGGACAACATTTCGTAGCTTGACATTACGAAAACACTGAACTGATAATAATACTACACGTGAAACTGTCTGATATAACGTTTAAGGCACGATGTGAGCTCTCACAGAGTCAGATATCGAATGAAGCGCTCTGTGGAAGGGCAGTGGCTTTTATAGACAGCCCAGGTGTGCGCGTCGCTTTCAGTTGTTTCGCAGCCCACTACTCGACGCATGCTGACTGTTCCATGGCACTCTGAGATCGTGGGAAACTCAGGAGCTTGCTTGTTCCCACACTTCTGGCCACCTGTGACACTAGTAGTGAGCCAGAGCGCGTGCAAGCAGCTGTCTTGATATTTTCCATCTCTTTTTTTCGATCTTCGTGCTGTTATCTTGCTCGTTCCTTGTTATTGAGCGTCGGAGGCACCGACATGCTTGATTTGGCTCATTATCATTAGGCTGATTGCCGAATTGGGGAGTTTTTATTGGGTGGAGGGCAATTTATGCAAGATTTTTTATCAGATCTTGTTGTCTGGTAGAACATTTGAATAGGGGTTTCTCTTTTAATAGGTTATATGTCTATATGATTTAGTGGAATATATTGAGATAAATTTAAATATTTATGCACTGAAGAATATTGAAGTATATTCTCGCATTTTTTAAGAAATAATTATGATATATTCGCATTATAGTTTTCTTCTTATTTCTTTAATTTTTATGATGGAATTGATGTCGAATAAGTATATTATATTTGAGTATTTATGCACTGAAACTATAAATTATATTCACGGATTTTTTGAAGGAATAATTATGATATATTTGCATTATAGTTTTATATTTATTTCTTCGATTTTTATGATGTAATGAATGTAGAATAAGTGTTTTATTTTTAAATATTTATGCACTGAAACTATTAAGTATATTCACAAATTTTTTAAGTAATTATTATGATATATTTGCGTTATAGTCTTTTATTTATTTCTTTAATATTTATGATTGTCGAATGAATATATTATATTTAAATATTGATGCACTGAAACTATGAAGTATATTCACGGATGTTTTTAAGGAATAATGATATATTTTCATTATATTTTCAAATTTTTTTCTTTAATTCTTATGATGAAAGGATTGCCGAGTAACTATATTATATTTAAATATTTATGCACTAAATTATGAAGTATATTCACGGATTTTTAAGGAATAATTATGATATATTTGCTTTATAGTTTTTTATTTATTTCTTTAATTTTTATGATGAAATGTATGTCGAATAAGTATATTATATTGCATATATGTACATACACAATCTATTTAGTTTTGGAAATGTAAATTTATCATATCACATTTTACTTAGTTTAATTGTTTCTTATATTGTTGTGTATGAAAAATTTTGTTGAATAATTCAACTTTTTAAATATAACTAGTTATAAGTGATTATTTTCGAATGTCATGTCGTTTAATCATACCCAATCTTATACGTATTTGATATAGGTACGCTAGCTATAACAATTCTATCTAGAAAAGAAATACTTAAGCTTTTTCGTGAAGTTTATTCGGTATTTTTATTCATAGGTGTATAATTTGGAACAACAAGAGATTTAGCTCATTAGTTCTATAAAATAGTTTGGAATATATGAATGAATATTAAAATTATTAAATATTAATAACAATAATCCATTTGCGTTACAAATAACCGAAATCTTAGTTTATACTTCAACAACTATTGAATCAAACCAAGTGAAAAGAGTCTGAGAGAGGCAATTGTCTTGACCTTTTGGAAGTTTCGAGGATTAGTAGTATCATAAAAATAAATGCCAAGTTGTTAAGGTGCAATTCCAACTATTTCCGGTATAGAATGAATACCTATAAGAAACTCTTAGTGTAATACTCTCTGGGTTTGAGATCTTTTAATTGTAGTGACCATATTATAATATTCTTCGTTTCAACCTATTAGTTTGTTTGTTTAGTTTGCCGGTGTCTGAACTGGTTCTATATAGTTTCTTAATGTTTTGATAGTGTTTGCAATTTTAACTATAACTAACGTTGCCTCGATGTTATCTTTTCCACTTTGTTTATCTCTGTCAGATGAAAGTTTTAATTTTTCTAGAATGTATTAGTGTTTTAATTATGATTGTTTTTAGGTTCCCGAAGAAGAACCGCACATTACGTTCGAAAAAAGATGTTTTCGAGTATGCCGAGTAGCCAAAAATTTCTCTGCTGTATTAAAAAAGAAAAACTTGATTTTTTTAATATATTGGCGCGGTTCATCAAACAATTTGATATCTAGCATTATTATTTTTATTATAATTTCTTATAGTGATGTAGTTACTTAAATTTGAATGAGATTTTAAGCATGATACCAAGAAAATCAATTGTTATAAACCTCAAACTTTCATTACAAAAGTAAAACAGTTCTTAGAAGAAGTGGGTACCTTTGAAATCTCTTTTTCTCTTTATGTCTCTCCTCTATATACCTACATATATATATATATATATATATATATATTTATATATATATATATATATATATATATATATATATATATATATATATATATATATATATATATATATATATATATATATATATATATATAAATATATTTATATATATATATATATATATATATATATATATATATATATATATATATATATATATATATATAGGTATATAATTGTATAATTTCAGAGAAAGACAGGAAAAAAAGACCTTCAACTCCAAATACTGATAAATTCTATATCAGTAAATGTATCTTGAACCTTGGTTACAGAGGAACTTTGTCATTCATTTAAGATTATATTCCGAGTTGAAACATTTAAATGTTCAAACTTATTCTGAATCTTTATTTTAGATCATCGTCTTTATTTCTAAGTATCTACTTCCAAATTCAAAGAATCTTTACACTTAGAAACAACGCCAACCGAGGAAAGAATCTCAATAAACGTACTAGTCTATAAAAATACCCATCCCGCAAATAAATAAAACAATGGACCAAGAATTATCTTCCAGTTCACAATAAAACCAGATAATATCAACTATGAGCCCACGCCGTACGCCAGTCAAGAGAAACGCCAGCGAAAAAAGAAAAGAACACTTAATAATTGTGAACACAATACAACAATACAATACATCTCGCAATGATACAGCTCCACGTACTCCGCACGAGCTGATCGCAGGACAAGGACGGAAAAGATGTACCGTAGTTAGATCGAGAGAAATGGGTGGTCACGAGGCGCTGGGAATGGCTCGGAGTACGCCAAGAGCGATCCGAGAGGTTCTATTACTTTTGTATCGTTGTTTGAGCAATAATAATCTGGTTTACATTCGTTAGAATGATTGTTTTCGATTAAGTAACGTTGATAGAAATCGTTGGAGCAAGTTGATTAGGTATTCTTCTCACATGAATCTGCCTCATCGGCAGTTTATAGCAGCTGTAATGATTTCTAGATAAGAGGAAGTAAGATATCTATCTTTGAGAATCTGATGATCGTGTTAGTTTTGTTTGAACGGGTTCAATAACTTACCAAGGTTTAATAAATTGTATCCGATTATATAACAAGAAAATAAAACAACTTATTATAATTCTTGAGAGGATGTTCTGTCGTTTTTCATATGAAATATTCTTCGTTTGAATTGGTAATCGATACTTTGAAATGGAAAATTATTCAATAATTAAATATTCCTTGTTAGAAAAAAATTGTCTAAATATAAAATCTTACATCAAGACTAGTTCCACATACCACTAAGGCAAATAATAAAAATGGCAAATCAAGTTTTTGGATCTCATCAGTGTTCATTATTCTATCAAGAGTGATTTGTTAAGTTTTTTTTGTTCTATTGTTGATTGCCTCAGCAGAAAAAAAAGCAGGGGCGTGGCAAAAGACAATCATGTGGAAGATATGGACATGAACAGCTCGATATTCAAATTTTGCTGACGATTACAATTTTTTTTTACTGTAATACTGAACTGAGTTAATTTTTTAAAAATTTCACACCTCTCGACAATAAGCTCTATCTGTATAACAATATTTTTATATTTCTTCAACAATAAGATATTTCTATAATAAGAACACCAAAAAAAGATTGTTTAAAGAATGATCATCCCATTATTCAGTATATTGCGCTAATTAAAAACCGCTACTATGCTAAATAAACTATTCAATTTTTCGTTAAGAGATATGTGTTCTGAAAAAATTTTATTTATAATATATAATAATATATATATATATATATATATGTATATATATATTAAGATATAATAAAATTATATCTTAAAAAATAAATTCAAATAAGTAGTAAAATAAATTGAAGAGTAAATAGCATTTAAATTAGTGACAAGTAAAAACAATCAAATTTTCAATAGCTTCTCCAAAACCTACCCGATTCATAGGTTGAAAATAATTTACTTTGTTTTTATCACTATGTATAAAAATAGTGATGAAAAAGTATATTATTTATCACTTATAGTTAATGTATATTAACACGAAGTTATAGACAAATCCATCCAATATTTTATATAAGATAATGATTCATTCATATTCGTTATTGATTTCTTAATTTTAATGCCAGATCACTTAAAGAATTTCCAATTTATATATATGTATGTATATATAGATCAAAGAATAAATGACACAAAAATGTTTTGTGAAATTTTAATGGCACGTATTGAAGAAAACAAGTTAAGATTATTGAAGAAATGACAAATTCAAACAATGAGAAATAAAAATATATCTGAAAAAAATAAATTAAAATTAGTAGTAAAATAAATTGAAGAGCAAATAGCAAGTAAATAAGCCTCAAGTTGAAACAATAAAATAAAATAATAAAATTGAAAATACCCTTTGTATCTGAAAAATTTTGAAATTTTCAATAGCTTCTCCAATACCCGATTCATAGGTTGAAGTCCACGTTCCCAGCACGCGTCTCTTCAGTTCCTTCTTCCGACAAAAACCTGAAGAAAAAAGAATCCGGCACGCTCTTTCCGGACTACCATACCCTGACGCCATTCTTCTTGTTCAGAAAGTTTACCCTGCTCGTGTTTCTTCACCATGAAGCAGATGACGGAATTTCTAAGGAAGCGAAATGGTTCCCACGGTTAGCAGAGAACAGGGGGTCACAATTTGATGAGTTTGATAATGTTTTGAGGTCGAGAAAGGGCAAGACGGAACAGTCGGCATGTGGCATGCTCGAGATATTTTTTGTGTTGATATTTAATATATTACCGTGGAACAAAACCGAAAGTAGAAGTTTAGACATTATTGGGTAATTAATATTGAATGGATGGATAATTTGGCAAATAAGCTACAGAGATGGGATTATTTTCTCAATTGAAAAAGTAAAATAAAACTACATGGATAAATTAGAGCTTCATTTGGTCAATAAAGCGTTTCTTCACCTGTGGGGGGCGAGCATACGGGAGGGGGGCGTGATAATATCCAAGAGAAACTATTTTTAAAAAATATTGTTGAACTGACTGCGCACACAAAGAAAACAGAATACTTTTTTTTAGAGTCGAAATTATGAAAATACATTATTATTGTTTACATTTTATTGCGGGGGCGCTTGGGTCGCGAATCTGGATTAATATCAATAAGTAAGAAGTCGTATTTGTTTATCTCCTATTGAATCTCCTTCTTTTCAACATAATAACTAAAGATAACGAAAAAAAAAACCAAAAACGTTACACTTTAGATTATTGAACGTTATTATACTCCAGATAGTTGGCGACTTAAAGATATGCTTATATTTTTTTACAAATAATCTACTTCCTATTCGTATAATGATAGCAAAGGATTAAAATGAATAATTAAAGGAATTAATAAAAGGAAATTTTTTTTCGAGGCACTTTTACTTAAAATTGAATCTGAAACATGTGTCCTAGTTTAATAACAACATACCAATAATCACTAGAATTGAATGTACTGATTAATTTCATGAATGCTCATATTTTTATAATAATAAAATGTTTATTTTCATAACATAAAAGAAGAACATTAATTACAATGATATTATCATTCCATAATTTTTTTATATTTTTTTACTCTCAAACAATATTTTTTTATTTCATTGTGCCTATTTGTTATTACATAATATAAAGTTTTGTATTTTTAATCACATATAAGAGGAGTTAGTACTAAGTACTACATAATTTATTTTATGTAAAAGATAATGCGAACTCCACTGAATAAATGAAGAAAAAATGTAGAAAAAAGAAATAAAGAAAAACACAAGGATACAAAACGTATAGCTCATCAAGGCATAATATAAAATGAATGGCGGATCGATACATCGGTGTGTCCCACGACACCTCTCGTAATTATATTCAATTTCACGATATTATATTTCAGAAAAATATTGTCAACATAAATTTTCATAACCTAAATTCGGTATGTAACTTTATGCCAAAAAATATTCAGAAGACTTGTCAGTCGACATTAGGGAATTATTGGAAACGCTATAAGGCAAATGTCTCATTATGGTCGTTACGAAAATTAGAGGTACGCATGCGCACTAGAAAAAAATTTAATAGGGAACCATAATAAAATACTGCTTTCCCCTATTTACGACTAGATACCGTAAGTATTTAAGGTTTCCTTATTTCCCTAATTCACCAAACCTAACCTCTCAAAAAGAGTTTCTCAACTCGAGTAATCCGTCTGTATTTTCGGTTTGAATTTTGTTTTGGGTGCTGCTTTTTTAAATAAATGATCTAAGTGCGAGACTGGAGGTTTAGTAGGCTAATGCCCGGAAACCGAAAGAACAGAGGTGTTTTTAGTGGGTAGGCAATATTACATATATATATATATATATATATATATATATATATATATATATATATATATATATATATATATATATATATATATATATATATATATATATATATATATATATCAACTATTGAATCCCACACAGGCCGGGTTAGCAACCGGTATCGCTTTTGAAGTTTTCACCTCGATTAAAAAAAAAAAATTCACTAAACCTAACCTCCCAAAAAAAGTTTCTCAACTCAAGTAATCCGTCTGTATTTTCGGTTTGAATTTTGTTTTGGGTCGGTTTAGTGCTGCAATTGTGTATTTTTTTTTAATAAATGTTCAAGTTTAAATTATGAAATATGAGTGGGTCAATACGAAGCCTTGGTCCAACAATGCAGCACAAAAAAAAACAGATTAAGGTTTACTTATAATGATGATTTGGCCCTATTAAGAGAGTTTGTAGGAGAAAATCCCCTATCAAATGCCGAAGGATGGGAGGTGATAAGGCAAATCAATTTTCGACTGGCAAGGCCCAACACCGGTCCCACCTCCTAAAATAACGGCTTCCAAAATATTTTCCATACTGTTCTAAACCACCATCAAAATTACAATTAAATATCACTGAAGTTTGAACTTTTTTTTAACAACAGACAAGACACAAGTAAAAGTAGATTTTTTTTAGGATAGAAATAAAACTATCGCCGTCCTAAGAACTGTCAATTTAAGGAGTGAGTTCCAATAACTCAATTTCTACCCTGACATTTAAGGATTTGCTTTATTTAAATAAGGCTTAACTTTATTAAGTCATTACCTTAAACGACGGTCTTCAAGAATTCCCTATTAAGTAATCAACAGTATAGACGTAAACAAAATTCACAGATAAAACGTTGTGAAGGTTCATTTGTTGTTCAATCGATCTAAGTGAAGTGGAGTGTAAACAGCACTGAAAGAACCAGTTCAATCATTTTATTTGGTTTGAATAGGTTCCGACATACATGCAATTGATAAGTGAAAGGTTGTTGATATTTCGAATTATTATACCTTGAAAAAGAACCTGTACATGCACTTGATGAATTGATTTAGGAAAGTGGAAAAAAAATTTAAAAGTATATCCGGTCCTACTGAAATTATTGCTTCATAAATGATATTATTTTTGGTTAATTTATAATGTTGTGTAATGAATATGGACTTAAAGTTTATTAAAAATTTGACTATAATGTTATTCAGTTGATGCACTTGTCAAATTTCAAGGGGGAACCACGGCCCCACCTTGCCCCCTCCTGCGGGCGCCATTGTAACGATTGCAATTTTTGTTATTCAGAAAATGATCTGCTCTTTTATGTTTAAAAATTTGATCATTTTCAGATCATAAATATCATAAACTGATATTATTTAACTTTGTTATCTTATTAGGCCAAGCTACAGAGATTTTTTCATGTAAAAAGTGTTAGAAGAAAACCAGCTGCCCCATTGTTTGTAAAATAGTTCCATATGATATAGTGACATGTTTTTCACTCGCTCTAGTTTTTTGCTTATAAAATTGAAACTATCAAATTAATCGTGATGGTATCAATAAACTAATTGTAGAAAATGAAAAGGCGAAGAAAATGAGAGGTCGGACGACTCGATCAGGCCCTTAGTTTACGAGAAAATCGGAAAAAACCAGCCAAAATGCAGTTTTTTCAAAAATTCATAACTCGGTTATTTTCTGGGTTGTAGCGTAGATCCTCCGGCCAGTATCAGTTATTGATATAAACTTCATTTGTGCGAAGATCAGGAACTGTCCGATGCATAGTTTTTGATCTGTGGCCATTTGATTATGTTACTATGCAATTTTCCAGCAGACCTGAATGCGACAGGTATGGTCCGATTTCAATTTACTAAAAAGATTTTGAAAGAAGAATTCTCATAGTTCAAAACGTTCATCTTGGTTTTTCATAAAAACGCTGATAAATATGTTAAAAATAAAGCTGAACATGACAAAAAACGGCCGAGCGCGTGAGAGTACTTGAAGAGTGGGGGTTCACAATTATTATCTGACAACGTTTAGAAATTACCGTCATGTTCAAAATGCCGACGCTTTCGAATGTCATACTTCTCCTTGCCTGCTGCTCTACCCCCACTCTTCAACTACTCTTACGTGCTCGGCCGTTTTCCTTCATGTTCAGCTTTATTTTTAACATATTTCTCAGCGTTTTTATGGAAAACCAAGATGAACGTTTTGAAATATGAGAATTCTATTTTCAAAATCTTTTTAGTAAATTGAAATCGGACCATACCTGTCGCATTCAGGTCTGCTGGAAAATTGCATAGTAACATAATCAAATGACCACAGATCAAAAACTATGCATCGGACAGTTCCTGATCTTCGCACAAATGAAGTTTATATCAGTAACTAATACTGGCCGGAGGATCTACGCTACAACTCAAAAAATAACCGAGTTAAGAATTTTTGAAAAAACTGCATTTTGGCTGGTTTTTTCCAACACTTTTTACACAAAATGTTCCCTACAAATCTCTGTAGCTTGGCCTATATAATAATAAGATGAATTCACAAATAAATTATTCCATAAGTGGCCTTGATAAACTCTTCCTGTAATCCAACATTTTTTGTACGCCACTGCTTTTGATAGTTATTGTTTACATAGCCAAGAAATATATAGTTTAATCACATGGGTGGTTTATTAACAATAAAACAACTTTTCGAAGATTTTTTTTCTGAAAAATTAGTATAACTAGACGACAAATTCATGTATATTGAAATAATGAATTATTCAAAACGTCTCACAATTAAACCTTTCAACAATTCCATATTTCATTCACTCAGGAATTTGCGCAATAAAACTTAATTCTCAGGTTGATATTTCGTTTTTCAATAAAGATTAAACGTCAGATAACTTATCGACCCAATGAATTCCACTTAATTATGACATATAAATAGAATAATGGTGGTATTCGTTTTAGATCAAACAAATAAACACCTGAAAATTTAAATTGACTAACAAATTATTCATACGCCCGAAACCACCGTCCCATAAATTAAACATTCCTCATGTCCAGTCGTGTGTTACCACAACGAAACTCAATATAATAATTCCAAATCACTAAACAGGGATTTTAAATTGTTCAAAAGTTGTGTTATGAGCGAGATACTTCCATCTCTCTCCGTCGCGCGGCGCGATATGGCGCCGATCTCTCTTCGTCACTTCCGCTCGACTCGTGGGAAATTGTGGCAGGTGTTTGACTGCGTTCACCGATCTTCTAAATTATTGTACGTGCACGGGATTTTTTACATCCTTGACTCTTCTGGCAGAGTTTTTTTCAGATCGTGGTGTGTGTAGGCTTTTTAACAAGTTCGATGCGTCAGGGGTTGCCTTGAGCGTGTCTTCGGAAAAAAAATTGAAAGTCGTATTAACGGGTTCCATTTAATTTGAATCTAGGAAGAGGAATTCATTAAAATCCGTTTAATGTCTTTGTAAGGTTAGGTTTTATTGGTCGAATCGATCGGAAGCCAAATTGATTGATCCTTTTTTTTGTGGTGTCGTTTCTGAAATTAGTTTCGTGGAAATTACATGTGTTTAGTGAATGAATCGTGTATAAATAAAGATGATTGAGATTGAGGATGTTTCAATTAAACATATAACTGTATACACCGTTTCACAAACTTCCATTAGTACTTACATTCTTCTTTTATAATTCTATGAGCAGTTTGATACAAATATTTACTGTCAATTTCTTGAAACGTCAATTATATACGACATAACCTGCAATTATGTGGGATATTTTGGTTTTCTTATGAACTACACAGGTAGACAAATATAAAAGAAATGTGGATATATATAATAGTATCATTTGGTTAATTGGTTTTGCAGGAACATCAAAGGAACTTTGAAAAACATATTTGACGTTTTCAGGTAATTACCTTCTACAAAAACGTTATGTCTGAAAATAAAACTTCGGTTACCATTGTGAGATACACACAAAGCAACAATAGTACCCAAAAGGAGCCGATAACTAACTTAAAATCTCAATAATTGGATACAAACATAATTTAATTTGAATCTAGGAAGAGGAATTCATTAAAATCCGTTTAAAATGTTTGTAAGGTTCGTTTTCATTCGTCGAACCGATCGGAAGCCAAATTGATTAATCCTTTTTTGTGGTGTCGTAGGTATATCAAATGAGTTTCTTAGAAATTACATGTGTTTGGTGAATGAATCGTCTATAAATGAAGATGAATGAGATAGAGGATATTTCAATTAAACATATAACTGTATAAACCATTTCAGAAACTTCCATCAGTACTTAAATTCTTCTTTTATAATTCTGTGGGCAGATAGATACAAATATTTACTGTATCCAGAATACAATTTCTTGAAACGTCAATTATATACGTCATAACCCGCAATTATGTCTTCAATTATTGTTGGGATATTTTTGTTTCCTTATGAACTACACTAGGTAAGTAGACAAATATAGAAATAATGGATAGATATAATAGTATCATTTGGTTAATTGGTTTTGCAGAAACATCAAAGGAACTTAATTTCGATGTAATTACCTTTTTCAAAACCGTTATGTCTGAAAATTAAACTTCGGTTACCATTAGAAGATACACAAAAAGCAACAATAGTACCTAAAACGTAAACGAGCCGATAACTAATTTAAATCCTCAATTATTGGATATAAACGTCATTTCTCCAAATTGTCAAATGGATGTTGACGTAAATTGAAGCTTCGTTATTAGGGAGTTTTTGAGACCCTAAATTTACACGTAAATTACGTTTTCGGTTATTCTGAGCATGCGCAGAAGCTTTGAAATTACCGAGACGGTTATTAACCGATAACGTACTACGTTATCAACGGGACCTTAACGTTCGCTTAATAAACGTCCGTTATATTCGCGGTGTTGACAAGTTTAAACGCGCTTGTGTTAAATTGTTACAAACTAAAGAAAAATAGACTATTTAAACTATGATAAGTGACTAATATCATATATTTTTTTTTTTAACTCGAGGGACCTACAGTTTAACGCCGGTTCCGAACGGCCAATGGGCTTGTGAACGATGCACATTACCCAACAATTTCTCTTAAATCTATAACCATTAAATTCTGGACATACACAGCACCCAAGAGCAAGGTGGGACTCGAACCCACAATCCTCGGTTTACAAACGGTATAAGTAGGTTCACCTTACCGCTGGTCTACCGAGGCCTCCAAATATCATATATACTATCGTGCTAATTCGTTCCAAACTTCTTCCTTTGTATTAAAAATTCGCAAAAAAAGTTATTTCTTACTATGTGGCAACCATCAATCGAGTCTGGGATCTGATGTTTTGAGATTGACAGTTTCAGTATTTTTATTGGTAATGTCACAGTGCTATTTTAGTTTGTTTATTTGTGTAAATTGGCATGCTTATTTTGATGTTTTTTCAACGGTTTTTGCTCACTTGCCACGATAGTTAAAAAAAGACTACGATTTACAGATATAAAGGATATACCCAGATATTTGGTCAGTGATTCAGCAGCACATTACCCTTATAACAGGAAAATTATTTTCAATGAGAACAGTAAAATACATAAGCTTTCGATGACTAAGAAATATATTTGCCCAAATTAATCAAAATTATTACTAAAAACTATTGCATTTACCAGTTGCTTTGTGTCCAGACTATTGGGTTTGGTATCTGCAAAGTTTGGCATAACCTTGGCAAATCCTCTCTTTGAAAACGGAAACTTCTTTTCACCTCTTCAACCTCAATATTAAACAAATCGAATCCGGGTATATTTCCATCAATATTTTCACGTTCTTGTTCTTCTTCAAAGATGTTATGTAAGATTATACCTCTCATTAAATTATGATCCACACCCCCGCGCCTGATCGCTATATAGTCTATTACATCTTCCATGATAATTTACCCAAAGAACGCTAATAATAGGTGAATGAAAATTGGAAAAATCACCCGACAAAAAATAATACAAGAACACAAGAGAGGTTATACTTATTTGACGTTCGCAATAAAGGACCCCGCACATTTACTTAGAAAAAATAACGACAGCTAAATTCGCTAATTTTTGGATATATTATAGATACTGGCTACCTACACAACATATCAATTTTAAATTCTGTTCCCACGACTGGTTTAGGATATAGAGAGGTCCAAATATATATGTCCAAAAAAATCATATTCATAATTTCAGAAAATGATGTTAACATACAACTTTTTACTGTAATATGATAACTGCACTAAAAAACCGTTCTTTAAAGGAAGCCATCCAAATAACTTGAAAATGAGTCCGGCATATACAGGCTGTTTACTCGATGAGTTTGTGTATGCGGCTTCAACTTCAACAGTTTTATGCCAAAAAACTCTATTTCTAGCTTCATTGATAACAAACGATATCTAAAACAGTGAAACAAAATACAGCTTCTTACTATGTATCGTTTAGAAAAAAAAAGTGGTCCAAAAGTTAAAATCACAGAATTTTTTTTCTTTATTACTTGAAAACTTTTTATTTGTGAGGTACTGGAGAGTAAGTAAGTCGAATAGTCTATAAAAAGTACATATCATGTTGAAACTGACGTTTTTATACCGTATGTTCATTTTTACAGGCATACCTCGTAGATAAAAATGTATTAATTATTTTTCATCTTGAGGTGATCTAGATATTAATTTAGAAATTGATGAAGCTCATCTCGATATTAACCTTGTTAGGTTGAGACTATTTTCGAGATATAAAAATGTTACAAAGTATCAGCTATGGATTCAAAATAATGAAGACCGAGAGTCGGTGTCGGGGTACTAATGTACCTGTAAATCAGGTCCAAGAACACTCGGAACATGTGCTCATGTGGCAATGGTGGTGTGGTACCTTGGTTATTCTGGTATGCTCCCGCACATGAAATATCCTTTTACTGAAATTAAAGATTCGGTAAACAACGCGATTTCAATTGATATTCAAATGTGAAAATAATTATTCATTCAGGATACTAGACTTATGGTCAAAGAACGTATTTCACTGTACCTGTATCTTGAAAAGTGAGTCTATGGATCTGGAAGAAGCGATTCCAAACCACCCTGAACAATACAAACTGAATGTAAGTACTATTCTTACTTGTCTCGTTGAAATCCAATCAGCCCCATTAGAATCATTAGATACACTCTCATTTTTCGACATTAGGAAACGAACATACGGTATATGAACTTTAGTTTCAACATGAATGTGGCCTGTTTTTTAAATATTCGATTTGGCAATGAACTCATTTATTTTTCCAGTACCTCACAAATAATCCCTGTACAAAATATAAAGAAGAAAAATTCGGTGATGTCAAATTAGACCATCATTCTTTCTAAATTGTACATGGTAGAGAGTTGTACTTTCCGTCTACTATTTCGGGTATCCTTTGTTATTATTAAGTAAGAAATAAAGCCTTTTGAAACATAATTGTCGAAGTCGGGACCGTGTACACAAAACCATCGAGTAAACAGCCTGTATATGTCGGACTCAATTTTGAGTTATATGAGTGACTATCGTCAAGCTATAGCTTCCCACTGAGGTTATCGCATTTCACAGAAAGTCTGTATGTTAACAGAATTTTCTAAAATTGTAAAGATGGTTTATCGAGACATTGATATTTGGACCACTCTATATCCCAAACTAGCCGTGGGAAAATAATTTAAAATTGATATGTTTCATAGCTGGCCAGTATCTATAATATATCCAAAAATTAGCGAATTTAGCTGTCGTCATTTTTTCTAACTAAATGTGCGGGGTCCTTTGAATTCAAAAACTCTTTTTGGATCTTCAACCCGTTAATAACGTTTTCCGTTCTGCGCAAACTCAACATTCATGTTCTTGAAGGGAGTTGATCTCCACGGATCGGGTGTTCCAGTCTCAAGTCAAAAAATATTATGAATGCTATTTAGATTTTTTGATTTAAAACTTTCAAAATTTCTCCAGCCGTCATTTTTACGTAGATATTTGTGTTATCTTTCATATATTTTTCTCGGCTTCCATCAAACCAAATGATCTGACATTTGGTAACTGGAGTTGTCCTCGAGGCAGAAGTAAACTTTCAAAATTGGGATGAACTTTTCCAACCGGCTCCATTTTTTACGTATGTATATCTTGTTTTTTCGTGGTTTTTGAATATTTGCTGAACTCCACAGCTTTAATATATTAAGTTAAAAGGTTGCAATTTGGTACGTAGCTTGAGTTCAGGTTGAAATACGTTCCTTGGTAGGTTTCAACCCTTTTTCTTAACCGCGCTGCACTTCGCGGAGACCTTACCGTTTGAATCGCATCTCGATGCACTTCGCTAATTTCTTTTTTTTTTAAATTTTTTTTTCTAATTTTCATCAATCATGTTATTAAACCGTGTTTTTTCAGACCATAATTTATTTCGTTCGAATCGAATCTCGACCCGATGCACTTCGCGGGAAAAATTCGACCTCAGCGACGGAGCTCTGCTGGTCACGCGTTTTTTGTTAAAATAATTGTTAATTATTATTAAACCGTTGTTCTAAAATACTGTAATAGCGATAGGTGTTTTTAAATTGGATACTTAAAAATTACCAATCCTAGATTCAAAATTAATTTCTACATTACAATTTGGGCCTAATTGAAAGTCTCAATCTCTTACTTGTAATTACAGAATCCTTCCTTGATTGACAGTCAATCGACGTTTAGTTACGCAAGTCATAAATCTCGATACATTAATTACCGTAATTTGATACCGAGATGTAGAGATACAGATTTAATAATTGATTTCACAGATTCCAAAGGATAAGACTCTATAGTTATTCAATTTCTGTCAATAATTTGAGCGGTCAATATTTTTGATGGATCATTAATATTCATGAGCTGTAAAAGTAAAATGGGTATCGATTACACCCGAAATCTAGGTCCCTTGTGAGAGGTTCACAAATCATTGGGTAGATATTTTAATGATGGATAATCTCCATAATCACTTATTTTGATATGTTTACTGTCTGGAATCATTTAACTATCACAAATTTTCAGTTGAATAATAATATAATAATATATTTTTCCGCCGACCTCTAAATAAAAGCTTACTTTAACGTACACGAAATTGATCATTAATGACCCATTTTAATGTGCAATTTCTCCTATTTTAATGTATGATTGTCATGGGCAACCAAACACAGAAGTATTCAGCACGGAATAGTTGAATTATTCTGTGTCTGTACTGTTATTCCACAGAGAAAAGGAATTCATAATTCAAATCGAAAAATTTAACTCTATACTAAATAAAGTAGAAACTGCGGAAAAAATTTTATGCAATAATCGTTCGAAAGTAAATAACACTTCAGCTTCCACCAGTTCCACATATTCCTTATCGGATATTGTAGGTAATGTTAACTATTCAGAATGTCACATAGACATGTCTAATATTCCATCTATGAATTTCTCAAATTGTTACATCGGGAGCATAAATAGAAATATATCGAAATAAACATAGAAATTTATATTGTGTCAAGTGTATCTGTCATGCAAAATAAAACTTTATTTCAATCAAGAATTTATACTCAATTCATGATGAGGTCGACGGAAAAATCTTGTAATAAACTCGTTCATTAATGTAGCGATTAATGGTCTCGAACTATTAACGCGCTCGCTCCGCTCACGCGTTAAAATATCTCAACCATTAATCGCTGCCATTAATAAACTAGTTTATTAAATAACTATATTAATCCTTTTGGACATCTTTACAAAATGTATAGGACAAGTCACAAAGTATAATATCATACATACAGCATCTAAGTTATTAAAAAAATTTATATAGAATTTAAAAAAACTCTATCGCAGTGAGCTGCATTAGAAGAGCAGGTTTTCAAAACGTATCCAGTTTAAAAAATTTATTAATTCAATCATGATTTTTGTTCCAAATCCTAAAAACAAAAATTGCGCCCTCTATCTGTGAACAGTATTAATTTCCTCCTCCGGGGGGTCAACCCCCAATCAATTCATATCGAAATAAATACCATCCAAAATATCATACGAAACTACCTACATACAAAGTTTTAACCGTATGGTCCCAAAATTGCGCCTACTATCGTGTAAACAAGATTCATTTCCTCTCCTAGGGGGTCAAACCCCCAAGCAACTCGTACCAAAACCAATTCTATCCAATATATCATACGAAACTACCCGCTCACAAACTTTCAATCTTATTGCTCCAAAATTACGCCCTTTATCGTGTAAAGAACTGTTTATTTCCTCCCCCGAGGGGTCAACCCCCCAACCAGTTCGAGCCAAAAGCAATCCCACTCAAGATATCATACAAAACTACCTAGTGCTGCGTGCTTTTAATAATAGTTTTCCGCAAAAAATTGTAAAACTTTCGAATCGTAAAAAAAAGAATTATAAGATAACCAATCAAGGACTTAAAAATGCTGTAGAAGCAGCCCAGGTCATTTACTCTGTTAGGAGGGATCACGAATCGAAAGAATTATTGAGCGTGCTAAAAAAACATCTCCGAGAGAGTTATACATATGCCAAAAAGGCACAAAATGTTCAGTTCATTGAAACTGCTGCAAACAAGTCGAAAGCGGTGTGGAAACTTATAAAGAAAGAAACTGGTATAACTCAAAAATGTCATGATGATGAGAGCCATCTCAGTGTGAAGTCAATAAGTGACTACTTCTCAAAGATCGGAGAAACCGTTATGAATGGAGGCTCGCCATCGGAGGAATTAGCGAATGCCATGATGAATAATCTTAAAAAAAATCCTCAAACGTCATATGATTCGATATTCAACTATCCAGCTTCAAAAGAAGAGATAATGGGCATTGTAAAGAACCTTAAAAATAAAACTTCCGAGGACATATACGGCATGAGTGTATTTTTATTTAAAAGGATATTACCTATCTTCTCGGACACCTTCTGCGATATTATTAACCTATGCCTGACTCAAGGAATATTTCCCAACATACTAAAAATAGCAAAGGTGATCTCAATCTATAAAAAGGGAGATATAAATGATTGTGACAATTATAGGCCTATCTCCATTCTACCTGTTGCATCTAAAGTTTTTGAGACGGTATTGAAAAACAGGCTCATTGGCTTCCTGGAAAAACGAAAATCCATAAGTGACTGCCAACACGGCTTTAGGTCTGGCAGGTCGACAACATCTGCACTGATTACTTTAGTGGAAGGTATAGTCCAGGCTCTGGATCAGCATCAACATCCTGAAATATTGGCTTGTGATCTGAGCAAAGCCTTCGACTGTGTTATAAGATCGATATTGTTGAACAAAATGGAGAAGTATGGAATAAGAGGAAATGCGTTGGCTGTTTTCAAATCTTACCTCACTGACAGAAAACAGATTGTTGTATGGAAAGACGAAAGATGTCAGGAGGAAGATATCTCCCTAGGTGTACCACAGGGTTCGATACTTGGGCCATTGCTTTTCGTTCTGTATATAAATGATCTACCCGGAAATGTTCCAAGTCACATAACATGTCTCTATGCGGACGACACTACTTTTTTAAATATGGCTTCCTCTTGTGATGAAATGGAGGAGCACTCAACTCGATCTATACGTTTCGCAGAGCGGTGGTTTTGTGTTAATGGCTTGAAAATGAATAATACAAAAACTCAAAAAATTCAATTCAAATTAGTTGGTAGAGAGAAGCACAACATAAAACTACTAGGAATTACGTTAGATAGCGATATGAGTTGGAATACATATATTTCTTCCCTAACCCAGAGGCTTTCTACGGCAATTTTCACAATAAGACGTATGAAGTCCATCTCATCCGATGACGTCAGTAAATTAATATATTATGCGAACTTCCACTCTGTTGCCACGTACGGTATATTGTTGTGGGGATCAAGTCCGGGATTGAAAAAGGTACTATTGAAACAAAAAGAATCAGTACGAGTATTATGCGGAGTATCCAGAACAACCAGCTGTAGAGCCTTATTCAAGTCACAAAACATCCTTACGGTGACGTCATCTTTCATACTTACATGTGTCAAATATGTTCATGACAATCAGTCAAAATTTGCAAAGAATTCTAGTTACCACAACTATGATACTAGAAGCAGGGATGACTTTGCCGTGGAATACCATCGTCTCAAAAAGACCCAAGCTGCAGTTAACCACACATGTATCAAACTGTATAATAAGATACCAAATATTTTGAAGATAGCTGTTCGACCTAAGTTTGCACACGATGTGAAGAAACTACTTCTAAAAAATACATACTACACCATAGAAGAGTTCCTTGCTGATTCAATATAGGTCAGACTTCCTGTTGTATATTTGTTATCTGTGTGTATAATCTGTGCGTATAATCTGTACTTATGTATTAACGTACCTATCGTGTAAATATGTTACTTGTGGTAGCTTATATTTGTAATATTTGTGATTTGTGTTTTATATTGACGAGCCATGTAAGTTTTGATGCCAATAAATAAATTATTATTATTATTATTAGATACAAACTTTCCACCCTATTGCTATAAAATTGCGAATTTTGTAGAGTAAACAAGATTTACTTTCCCCCAGGGCGGTCAACCCCCCAACCAATTCGAACCAGAACTAAACCCATCCAATATATCATTCGAATCTACCTACTCACAAACTTCCAATCTTATTGCTCCAAAATTGCGCCCATTATCGTGTAAACAAGATTTATTTCTTCCCCCGGGGGGTCAACCACTCAACCAATTCGAACCAAAACCAATCCCATTCAAGATATCATACAAAAATACCTAGATACAAACTTTCCACCTTATTGCTATAAAATTGTGCCTTTTATCGTGTAAACAAGATTTATTTTCCCCTCAGGGGGGTCAACCCTCCAACCAATTCGAACCAAAACCAATCCCATCCAAGATTTCATAGGGAACTATCTATTTACAAACATAACAAATGCAAATATTCATATTTCACTAAAATAAATTCAACAAGGGAGAATTATTCATATCTTATTTTTAATTCAATCAATAAATGGAACTTTATATAATATTGATTTCAAAGGCTTCTAATAAATTAAGTTTATATCCTTTCTTCTCTGTATGTAACTTACATTATTAAAAAATATTATTAATTACAATCTTTTAATATTCTTTTATTCATTTATTTTTCATTTAATTATGTACTATCAAACGTCAAACGATAATAATTAATTTAATTGAGCTTGCTATTTATTACACAGCGAAAATGAACTTAAAACGGTTGTCCCACCACATTTCTTGTTTTTCAAATTGAACTTCATTGGAAGTTATTTCGTGTATTACTAAAACTTTCATGCTTATTCCAAAAGCACTTATTGGAACACTAAGCGAAAAAAAAACGCCCTGAAAATTTCGTTCTCAAGCAATATTTACTCTTTTTAACCATATTTGCAATCAAACTGTATAGTGGAAAATAAATATTATTTTAATTGACCCCCAAACACAACTAGAGGGGAAATAATTTTTGATTATGATACATTTACAAGATTTATTTAATTTTTGGGAATATAGGGTGACAGAACCATGTTAATGTTCATATGATGGAATCGTTGCCAGCTGCAGATATTTCTTGGAAAATTAAGAAAAAAATGTGTATCAACGCTTTACGCTTGCGTAATATAATAAATCACCACCGTTAAGGAACAAACTACTTCACACCTATTCAGAATAAACAAATATATATGATTTCATTTCTGACCAGTTAAACCTGTTGTTTATTATGTAAAATATTCCGAAAATTTCGGAGAATTATCTGCTTTTCTTAAAACGGGAATAGTGACTTTCCATGAAATCTTGTCTGAACAAAGATGTCCCCTTCCTTAGATTTTTGCAATGTTAATTAATAGACGATTTAAATTTTGACCTTTCGAGAATGATAAATGCAATTAGTTCGGTTAGTTAGAGAAAGTTATGAAATTATTGTGTAACCATGACATTTAAAGGTGATTAAATTGATGTTATGTCTAATTGAGATGTAACTTGATAGGATTGACTCTGAATATGTTCAGCAAATTTAATTTAATACTTCATCCGTTAACCAATTAAGAAGAGAAGAACTGGAATTGTTATCTAGATCTATTTTTCCGCGAAGAAGACGAATTAAAAATATATTTTTTTGCGTATTCGCCAAAAGAAGTTGATAACAAAATATGTCCAAGAAAGGTCAAGTAACTTACCTCTTGAAAACTATTCTTAGTGATTTCAAAGAACCAAAAAAGTTGTTCATGAAAAATCAATTATTATTAAGCCCTTTCTAGAGGTTGTAACACCCTTAATATGAGGTATTGGACATAAGTGCAGCATTAGAGAAATATTACTTATTTTTACTTTATTTTGGATCTCCTTGTACATATATATATATATATATATATATATATATATATATATATATATATATATATATATATATATATATATATATATATATATATATATATATACATATTTATATGTATGTACATATATTTTGAAGGGGTGAAACATGCAACCCCCCATTCTTTTTTTTACTAGAACTTTTCAAGGACAGGCCTAAGAGCTTTTTTGTAAATGAAAGACCCCCATTAATTTTCGACAAAGAATCACCCTCTAAAAACTTTCGCACTTTTGGAAACACCCTGTATATGTATTTATGTATCAAACTTGCTCAATCTCTTACAAATATAATAGATATGAAAAGTGTTATCATATAGAAACCAATTGGTGAGATTTCTTAAGAAAAATAAAATTTTCAAACAAAGTTCCAATCAAACGAGACTTTTTACTTATTGCTATTCTTGAAGGTTATCATCTGATGGAAATATTTAGCATTTGATCTCCTTGAGTAATAAATACTTGCGATTGGTAACGAATATTGTATAACATAAGCATTGGTTTAACTAACTAAAGTTGACTTCCACCCCAGAATGTCCAAAAAAAAGTAATTGAAAACTTCGATCATTATAAAATATCCCCCAAAAATATTTTTAATTAAAAAAGGACGTCAGTTGCCCCCTTAGTTCCCCTTCGATCCGCGCCTGTATCCAACCATACAGTATGACACATAACCCTAAATATTAATGATTTTTTTATAGCCCACCTGAAATCATATTTTTTATTGGTCATTAGCATGAATTAAATTTAGTTGTCCATATGCAAATACTGAATGTTCAATTAAAAAAACAATTTCGGTTCCTCAAAATTTAACATCCACTTCAGAATTTATACTCTCAATAAATGGAAAAAGATTTTATATTTGAACTCAACATGCATTGATATTCTGGTTTAGTTAAGTATAAACCCATTAAATTTTTGTAATGTAACATCACTCACGTCAAATTACCTCCGTTCAGTTTTAATCTTGTATTCCATGGAATTAAAGTGTTCTAAATTATTTCCAAATTTACTGAATATTAATTGGACCACCAAGATAGAACTTCAGTTTATTCGGCTTTTGGAAGGTTTGAATTCATTGTAAGACTCCTAATATTTAATTTTTTTACGGTAATTATTTTACTAATTTGAATTACTATGGAGAACCTTTCAAGAATACATTGAAACTATGATTGATAATATTTAATATTATTGAAGGAAGAATATTAAACGTATTATAATCATTAGCGTAACTAGGGTTTTTTCGTGGGGGGGGACTGTCCCCCATCTTTCACTTCGCTTCATTCAAACGTGTTTAAATTTTACTATTCATGGAACAGAAATACATACATATTATATAACATATATTGAAAAAAATTATAATATCATCTTTTAATCTATAGAGAAAGATTTTTGCAAAAGAAAACATCCAAATCTTATCTTCTAATCGTGTATAAATTGAACGTTACTTATGAAAAACGCATTTATTTAAGCCTCAAGATCTATTCCTAGTTTCAGGACATCTGCAAAACCTCTAATCCTATTCAATTTCAAAATAATAACTAAGAATAGTCTAGTCAAGTATTTTTTTGCTAAACTTTTTTTAGCAGTTTCGGAAAAATATGAAGAAGGTATTATTCGATACGAAATAGCATGTAGATAATTTTTGAAAAAAAAATAAATTGTAAGAGTTATAAACAATATTCTGAAAAACAAGGGATGGTTTGATTTTTTGCAAATATCTCAAAAACTAACTGAGATTTTTGAAACCTTGAAAGAGATTCTAGAATATTTCCTTGAAGGAAGAAACAAATTTCAGATTTATAGTTTTACAATTATCACAAGTGCAATGTTTATGTTCAAGCAGCAAAAAATTTATTATTTAGTTATTGCATAAGTAATTGATAAAAAGCGATAAAAATTTTCTGTCGTATTTTCACTCCTCTCTCTGGGAAAATTATAAATATTGGCCCTACAGTTTCGGGTAACCAGACTTTCTTTCAGGGAATCTCCTCCTCTTTTCGAATCTTTTTTTAGATTCAAAAAATCTCTGTTAGGTTTTGGGATACTCTCAAATAACCAAACCCTCCTTATTTTATAGTAAATTGTTTATCACTCTCATGATTGTCTCGAGTGGAAATTTTTTTCAAAAAGTTGAACAAAAAAGCACTTTTTGACCAAACTATAAATTCATTAATTATTGACTATTCTGAATCAAATTTGAGAAAATTATTAAAAACGTATAATTTGTAACGGAGAATCCGATTTTTCCATACAAAAAATAGTATATTGTTTTATTAAGAGTAAAAGTGATAGGTACATTGTGGCGAGACTTAGTGTTTGTCGGCGGAACACAGTGAGGCCGACAATTTTAGTCGAGCCACAAAAACTGCTTTCTTCCGAATAAAACATGCGATTTTTCCGCAAACGGTGTTCAAACGATAGAATTAAGATGATATTTTTAAAAGGGATTAGATGTGGAGAAACGTAAAACTAGATTGCTTTGCTTACTGGTTTTGTAGATGTAAAGGCAAAACAAATTTGACAATTCAACAAAATAATTGTCATAAACATTAAACAAGAAAAGTCACTTATCTACGCATTATAGGACTGTGCGTTTTTGGTAAGTACCCGACCGAGTATTAAGAAATAACTTGTACTAAAATATATAAAATTTTTCATACGGATTACATTATGTCGGATTCGGAACCCAATTGAACGCCGCCCGACGTTCTCGAAATTGCCGTGAGAGTACAAAAGAGTGTACTCTTTTGAACGCTCAAGGCCGGACAAAAAAGTAAAAACAAAATGACGTCTGTGAAATCACTTCAACATCGAGAACTGAGGTTTAAAAAGTCGTCATTTTTTGACGTTTGCGGAAAAAATTTCTTTAACCATCTTCTTGTAAAAAATTCCCCAAAAACCCCTATACTCATCCCGAGCTCATTTGAGGCTAAAATCAACTAATAAATTCAATAATAAAGGACAACGATATTTTTATCTACATAAAAAAATCCGGTGTTAAGAACGAAAATCATCAACTAAAACTTGAATTTTCGAGTGTAAAAACCCCACATGTATAAAGGCAATTGTGTTTCCAATATTTTACATACATCCAGTCGCCCTACAAAGCATACCAAAAGCCAAGGCGCCATCGTCTATAAGGAGCAAATTCGCAAAAGGACTCTTCGTACAGACAAGCCACAAGCAGTAATAAAATCCGGTAGCCATCCTCAAAAACCTGTTCGGAAATCATCCAGCTTAACTGGTGAACTACACACTTCGAGCACGAGCCTTCCACGAACGTAAAACCATCAAGATAGTTCTTCTCTGCGCCTTTAAAAATGCCTATTTATTATTCGTCATCTTACCCTATTCATCCGGCAAGTATAGGGCACCAGGGCGAGCGGTCGTGAACAGTTGCCGAATCTTAATTTGAAAAGGGAACTAGGAAGGTTAGTTTTCGTTCCCACGGTCTTCGCAGCTTTCTTCGACTTCCCGCCGCATGTGCAGACCGTGCTATGCATGAGGTCTTAGGGGCGAAATAGATTCGAGAAAGGGTCAGCTGCTACTTGGAAATTCAGTGAGTTTTATAAGAATTTCGTTCCCTTTCAATAAATGTGTTTATTTCTTTAGTTCATTGTGTGCAAAGGGTCAGGGAATCTCTTTTGAAACATATTGCGTTTGGTATTATGAAAAAGACCTAGAGGGATTGAGTAGTTATAGAATCTATCAAAAGGTGATTTTATTATTATAAAAAGTCGAAAATGGTATGGAAAGATGAATAAACTTTTTTTTAAAATTGTCTCAAGGTCCATTAAAATCATTTTATAACAAAATTTCATTTAAATGTTTTAATTCAATTAATTAAGTTTTCTAAAATCAATGACTATTTCTCGACCTCGATAATTTGAAAAAACTCTATCGCAGCGAGCTGCGTTAGAAAAGCAGGTTTTCAAAGCGTTTCCAGTTTGAAATATTCATTCATTAAATTATGATTTTTGTTCCAAATCTAAAAAACAAAAATTGCTCCCTCTATCGTGTAAACAATATTTATTTCCTCTCCTGGGGGGTCAACCCCCCCAAGCAATTCGTACCAAAACCAATCCCATCCAATAGGTCATACGAAACTACCTACTCACAAACTTTCAATCCTATTGCTCCAAAATTACACAATTTATCATAAAAACATGATTTATTTCTTTCCCCAGGGGGGGTCAACCCCCCAACCAATTCAAACCAAAACCAATCCTATTCAAGACATCATACAAAATTACCTAGATACAACTCTCAACCCTATTACTACTCAGTGTGTTTGACGTATCCATGGATACCAATAATAAAATTTATTTAAAATCTAATTGTGTCACCTTTTCTATTATTTTTTCAGTTAATAAAATGGATTTTACGCGACAAGAAATGATAGGTAAATACGGTTTACTGTATTGGAGATGCGGATCGAAATGTTCTGCTAGTAGAAAGTAGCTAGTAGAATTTATCATCAAAAATATTCTGATTCTGATTCAACTACGTTTTGTGATTCTGTTATTAAAAAGCATTGATTTCTTTCTGTATAACATTGAAATGTATAATTTGGAATAACTGTTGGATCATGCGAATGTACTCCTCCTGACCAAAATGATAATGTCAAACTTGACATTGCAATTTGACATCAGTCTACTACAAACATAATTATGTTGTTTATAAACAACAATAATTATTGAATATTAACGTCTTAGAATAACTATTTTTTCAATATCTTTTCGGATATCAGCATCAGGTGCTACAAACCTAATGAGCAATCTAGCTGGAGAGTCTTAAAAAATGCTCAATTTCTAATGTTGCCTATTATTTCTGATAAGAATCTGTTTTTTTTATACTCGACGTTTCGACAACTCATTTGACACCATCAGGAGTAAATGATAAAACTAACTGAAATTTAATTTCCTCATTCAATATATAACGGTAGTTGTTATGTGTTCCTTTTTATGTTTGAAATTAGTTGTTTATGTTATGGAGGGGTCCTGTGATTATTATTATTAGGTGCGTATATCCCTTTTGGATCACTTAAAGCAAAATAATTAATCATTGAGTGTTCTTTTGGATTCTCCACATTCCTCTCAACTTCTCTGCGTGGATTCTCTTTTCTCTTCTTCTTTTAGTTGATTATTGCTTTTTTGTCTTTTTTCATTTTTGTAGATGGTGTAAACTGCTATGATTGTTGAAAATAATTATTTACTTCATTACTTACTTACTCCCTTACTTAATTACTAATATAAGTATATGTTTATATATATATATATATATATATATATATATATACAGGGTGACCCAGAGCTACGTAATCGGTCCATAACTTTTTGTCATTGAAGATATGGATATGAAATTTTCAGAGCGAATATTACCTGTCTAAGTCTATTTTTCAAAATTATTTTCTGTAAAGTTGCACTTCCGGTTTTGCCGGTTTCCGCCTTTTCCGGTTTTGCCGGAAGTGATATCAACTTTGTTATTTCAAATGGAATACCCTGTATATTTTTTGATTTTCGAATTTCTTATGTAATTTATAATGAAATTGTCATGACATTTTTTTTACCAAAAATGAACAGTTTTCGAGTTATTAATTTTTTTCGTAAAATTTTGACAGTTGCGTCTTCAACAAAAATAGGCTATAACTTCTTTGTTAGTAGCTCTATTGGTATGCGGTTTGGATTTTTGGAACCTTGAAACAGTGTTTTATTCATTCCTTGTCAATATTTCTATATTTCTAACTCATTACTTGATCAAATCTAGGGTGAAGTTGGCAAATTTCAAACGTTAATAACTTTCTTATTCCTTATGGAATGCTATGTATATTTTTGCATTTTTAAATTTGCTATTCAATTACCTTTCGATTTGTATAACCATTCTCTATACCTAAAGTTAATAATAACAAAGATATTTCACAATTTTGTAATAATTTATATATCAATACACCTGAGAAATCGTCTAACGTGTTATTTTGACGTATCCATGGATACCAATAATAAAAATTATTTAAAATCTAATTGTGTCACCTTTTCTATTATTTTTTCAGTTAATAAAATGGATTTTACGCGACAAGAAATGATAGGTAAATACGGTTTACTGTATTGGAGATGCGGATCGAAATGTTCTGCTAGCTAGTAGAATTTATCATCAAAAATATTCTGATTCTGATTCAACTACGTTTTGTGATTTCTTTCTGTATAACATTGAAATGTATAATTTGGAATAACTGTTGGATCATGCGAATGTACTCCTCCTGACCAAAATGATAATGTCAAACTTGACATTGCAATTTGACATCAGTCTACTACAAACATATGTTGTTTATGAACAACAATAATTATTGAATATTAACGTCTTAGAATTACTATTTTTTCAATATCTTTTCGGATATCAGCATCAGGTACTACAAACCTAATGAACAGAAAAGGTGACACAATTAAATTTTAAACAATTTTCGTAATTGGTATCCGTGGCTTCGTCAAAAATAACTCGCTAGTCGATTTCTCAAGTGTATTGATATATAAATTATTATAAAATTGTGAAATATCTTTGTTATTATCAACTTTAGGTATAGGGAATGGTTATACAAATCGAAAGGTAATTGAATAGCAAATTTGATAATGCAAAAATATACATACCATTCCATTAGAAATAAGAAAGTTATTAACGTTTGAAATTTGCCAACTTCACCCTAGATTTTATCAAATAATAAGTTAGAAATATGGAACATTTTGACATGGAATAATTGAAACAATGTTTCAAGGTTACAAAAATCTAAACCGCATACCAATAGACCTACTTACAAAGAAGTTATAGCCTATTTTTGTTGAAGACGCAACTGTCAAAATTTTACGAAAAAAATTTATAACTCGAAAACTGTTCATTTTAAGTATGAAGAATTTTATGACAATTTTATTATAAATTACATAAGAAATTCGAAAATCAAAAAATAAACAGGGTATTCCATTTGAAATAACAAAGTTGATATCACTTCCGGCTAAACCGGAAGTGCAACTTTACAGAAAATAATTTTGAAAAATAGACTTATTCAGATCATATTTGCTCTAAAAATTTCATATCGATATCTTCAATGACAAAAAAAATATGGACCGATTACGTAGCTCTGGGTCACCCTGTATATATATATATATATATATATATATATATATATATATATATATATATATATATATATATATATATATATATATATATATATAACTATATCAACGCTTTCGAAAGAAAAATTCTGAGACGCATTTTTGGACCAACACAAGAATATGGAGAGTGGAGATCAAGATACAACCACGAGTTATATGAAAAATATAAAGAGATCTCCATATCTAGATTCGCCAGAATACAAAGATTACGATGGGCTGGTCATGTAGTTAGAATGGAGGAGCAGAGGATGCCTAGGAGTGTTCTTGAAGCGAGAATGGAGGGGCGCAGACCGGTAGGAAGACCCCGGAAAAGGTGGCAGGAAGAAGTCGCAGAGGACGCAAAAAACATCTTAAACGTCCGCAACTGGAAGAGAGCTGCCATGGACCGAGATGGATGGGGAAGAAAACTAAGGGAGGCCAAGGCCCGAAGCGGGCTGTAGTGTCATCAGAGAGAGATATATATATATATATATATATATATATATATATATATATATATATATATATATATATATATTTTCATATATCTATATATATATAGATATATGAAATTGAGTTTTTGATGCCAAGCATCAACAAAAGTCATGAAACGAAAAACTATCTTGGTCCTAGGTTCAACTTTGCTTATCGCACCCATTTTAATAAGCAGGTTTTCAAAGTGAAAACCTGCTAAAAATTTTGAACTGTTATTGAAATCAACTCGTGGCGCTTTGAAAGCGATATAAGGTTTCGCCTTTCCTGAGAGTTAGTTATTCATAAAAAAAATAATATTGAATAAACAGGCACAATGAATAAATGAAAAAATATTAAGAAAGTAATAAAATTATGACTTACGATTTTTATCAAAGTTAGGGAAATACATAAACATTTTAATATTGATAATTATAGAAATATAGACTAACAATGAAGTACATTAAATCTTAGTGATGATTTTTTTTGGTTACTAAATAGGACGCATATTTGCGTGTTCCGAAAAAATGCATGGATAGTACTTTTGTATATTGTTGTATATTTTGATGGATCATTATTAATTCTTAAATGAAATTCATCTGAAAGAAGTTGTAACAATGCCTCTGAGTTTGTATCAAGTTAAAATTGCCAGAAATATTATTACCTACTCTTTTAAATTTTGGATTATTTCAAATAATATGATGGTGCCCCTTCGAAATGTGGCATAAACGGCATGTTTTGTGATTTGTTCGAAAAGTTTGAATAAATCTAATCTATATCAAGTATCTGCCCCTTCCTGTAGAATAAAGTTCAGTTTGATCAGTTCTCCAGAATATTGAGATTTTTTCAATGAAACGTTTTTCAAACAAAATGTTTATGAGGCTATTTAATTCTAGGTTGAATTCTAGTCAATGTTTTACTATCATATCACATTCAAATTGTCGAAGATTCCTCACGAAACATTCTGTATATTTCAAAAACCAAAGCAGAAAAAATAACAAATATTTAGAGTGTGTTGGTTCATTTTCGATGAAGACAAATATTCCAGTATTTTAATGTTATTTTAGCTGGAGATTGATACAGGTGACTTGTTATCTAGAGTAAACAGTCTCATATAAATATTGAAGAATGTGTGCTATATAGTTTTGAGAAAAGTATGAATTCAATATTTACTATATACTTAAAAAAATCCACAATAATTAACAAACAAAGTTTTCTGACTCTGAGTCATATTTCAACCTGTTGAAAAAAGGAATTAATCCAGGAATTGCCATTGCAGTTAATAATAGTTTTAGTTGCTTTATTAATATTGATTAAATGATTAAGAAAATCATTAATTTTGAAATATCACCAACATAATGAAAATAACATCCACTGTAATGTTATAACTATGAATCTTATGAAATTTTTGTTATGAAACTTGTCTTCAAATTTAATCATTCTAGAATATTCGAGGTTTATTATTTCGGAATGATAAAAGAATAAATAAATTGTTTAGAAAGTACTAGACTCTTCGGAAATTGTGATGAATATATTTTTAACATGTATGTATAAGTATGCGTTCGATTGGAGAAAACTTCATACTAGGAACATTAATAAATGACATAGAAAACAATAAATTGATAAGCATAGATATGAAACTGTACATAGAAAACAATATAATATCAAGTAGGGATATTCGATACATTCCTGTATATCACGGTACACAAAAATGCATAGAAAAACCTAAATTACCTATCGCATATCTATGGTTAGATAATGATTAGTAGTAATCACGGTACATACTTATGATTACACAATAGGGAAAACATAATAAGCGATACGCCCCCTACCGGTGTCGAATATTACTAGAGCATGGGAGATGCTCTATATTGCTTTGTTTACATCTGTTTACGTGTATTTTATATGAGAAGTTGTTGAGTTTTAATTGTGTTTTGGATCGTTTACAAACGTTCAGAAGAGATGAATTACTATTGTTGTGTATTCTATTGTTCATCTTAGGCAAAAAAAACCGAATATAGCTTATATACCTTTCCGAAAGCTGGACAATTCAAAGTTGCATTCCAAACAAAGTTGGGAAACAAGGAAATGATGGACAGAAGAAAGGTGTAGATTCATAACTTGAAGATTGAAAAAAAATGTCTGAACATAAGAGAGTTGTTCTTTACAGTTTACTGAGAATAATTATTTTCCCTGCAGTAAGTTTGCGGATTTTTCCATAGAGAATTATACCAACTAATGATGTGTAATTTTCAGCTAACCGAAAACGTAGAGTTTTTGAAGTTCAATGCTATTCCAACGAAAAATCTTCCACTTTTATCGGAATCTGAACCTGGGCCATCATCCAGAGATTCTAGATTATTGTATTTTCTTTCATGTAACAACCAGAGATACTATTAAAATAATAATAACAAATGATGTTTATTTGCACAGCCAAAATAACAGTTTATCATAACATCAAGAATATGAAATAAATCTGGACTCTATAGCTAGGTAAAAACTGAAATATTCAATTATATAATCAGGAAAACAGAGATTCTATCAAAAAAACCAGACTCTCAGAAGTCTACCGTACTTTCAGGATAGCTGTTATATGTCAGGAAAATTCAAAAATTATAATAACTTATTACGTTCAAACCATTCAAGCAGAGTATTCATATTAATTCTTCTTTAATTTCATGTTGTTTCTTTCAGTTTAGCTGGTAAGTACTTAGTTTTGTCCATTATACTCGAAAATTCTTCAGTTCGTAATGAAAGTAGACATGTCAGAGATGTTTTCTTGAAACTTTCGAAAGTTTTTTTTATTTTTTAAATAAATAGGTGTTCTATCATACAGCCTTTTCATGAGGTATACATAGTTCCTTCAACCAATTAATTTATTCGTCCTCTACTTTATTTTATTATTGATTTTCATCTTCAATGATAAAAACTCAGTGTAAATTTCAACTTGATGTAGGTAGGTTATCTACTGTTGAACAGAGATAAAATTGTCCTCAATCCAAACACAATATATCACAAAAAAACATAAATTACGACGATAAACGTTCGAAAACTCAAAACGAAATGAACGTAAATACCATTACAACCAATGTAAACAAACAGCTAATCTCCCATGCTCTAGTACCGATATTAGCCGTTCCGGCGCTACGATCTTAATTTCGGACGCCTATAGTGGCCATAGACATGTGCATAATTAGCATAGGTCACGGTGTACATTATTATGATAGAAACTTGACTTCGATATACTTTTTCTGTCCGTCTGTGATTTCAAGAGGAACCCGTTCCGTTAACAAAACAAATTACATTGTATGTATTAAAAAAAGTCATATCTGTCGTATTTGTTTTATCAACTTGACGTCATTGGTCGTGTGTGTAACACAATAAAAGATCAGTTTTGTTATCCACTCCTAGAGCAAATCCATCGCACACCCACCAAATCGACCTAATGATCGACAAAAAAGGGGAGCGATCTGAATTCCTATTCTAAAAACCCATTACCTTCGTTCGTCAATGCGGCGCAGATGTGTCCATTTAAAAGGCTGGATTTCTTCTCCAAAACGGATTCTTTCCCACGGTTTTAGACGACTTTAGCATACGCGTTTGCCACATGTCGTTTGTAGCACGATTTCGTGGCACTACCAGGACGACGAGGACGGACTGTTAGCTCTCTCTAGCTTTCTCTCTCTCGCCGAGGGAATACACTGCGCGACTTGCTAACTAGTCCTGAACAATTTAAAAATAAAAAAAATTGGTCTTTAATTCAGTAATATATACCTATATATATATATATATATATATATATATATATATATATATATATATATATATAACAGTGGCGGCTCGTGAGGTTTTGGTTTGAGGAGGCTACAAGAGGTGTTAAAAATACACCATAGGCGAAAATTTTTAGGATTTCAAGGTCAATATAATTTAAAGAAAATCAAAGTAAAACAAGCACCCTAAGCTATTAATTTGTTTTCACTTTCGAGTGTCTACCTTGAGACCTACAACTCCTATTTACAATATTCACAAAAATTCTTCTCAGCCAATTCATCTATTCATCAAATTTTTTCTTTCACGTAATAGGTACCTACCTACCTACTTAACGAATTTTTTAACAGCTGGTGAGAGCAAATAAAAAGTTATTATATATTTTTGAATATTAGCAGGATTCTGCGATCTTTAACGTTAGCAAAATGATCTATAATATCCTCATAAATTTTTTTGTCTTTCGCCAAAAGTTTTACCAATTCCTTTTCAATAGACAACAAACGATCCTGGCTCATTGAATTTCGTAAATAAGTTTTAATTCTCTTAAGAGTGGAAAACGAGCGCTCTACGGAAGCCGATGTCACCGGGATAGAAACAATTAGACATAAGAGTTTATAAACTTGGGGTAATTCTTGATTCAAATCATTATCAAAAAGATATTTAATAGTCCTCACATGATTTTCATTTTGCCCCAAAATTTCATTGTCATTATAAACAACACACAGTTCACTTTTTATGGCCACCTTATCAAAAAAAGTGTATTTTTGACATAAATTTTCCAAAAGGTTATCTGGAAAATTAGCCGAAAATCCGGTTTAACAAATTTTTATTGAGTAAGTCGAAGAAATGCAGTTCTTTCAAATCAGAGAACCTTATTTCTATTTGACCCCTAATAGTATCCAAAATTTTCATAAAATATTTTGCTTATAGTGAAGCTCCATATCTGCCCGTAACTGAATTTCTTTCGTTTTGGGCTAAATTGGAGTCGTATCATCAGTAGTTTGAAAATACAGAAAATAGTTTTTTAAAATAAACTTCTGCACGAAATTCTGAAATTTTTTTTCAAAAAAGAAAACTTGAGCCGATTTCGTGAGTAAATTTACATCTGAAAAAACTTGTGCTGTAAGATTTGAAAAACTATTTCTGTTTGTTCAAACATTAATTTAAAGATTTTTAAAAAATATATAAATTCCTTAATCTTGTAAGTAAGATATTAATCCGCGTGCTGTATTTAAAAGTTACTTTATCGCGTGAAAAATTCCTCACTTTCAACTAGGTATAGAATTAAATCCTCAAATCCTAAGCGGCCCCAAAACAGAGACATTTTCACTAGTAAAAAAGTAAAACCACTGGCCAACAAAATAATTTATTTTTTACCTGTGATCCGGTTAGGCAAGGATTTCTCTCATAATTCCGTGTATTAAAACCGCGGTTTTGTTTTCTGTTACGCTGCACCAAATTGTTTAATTCAGGGGTAGGTTTTTTTTGTTTTTATCAAAACTTTATCCTCATAACTTAGGGCACTAAAGTTATGGGATAACAAACATTCCACTAAGTCACCATTGAAATTTTTGAAATTAATTTCAGTAATCAAACTCATTTTAAAACAATACGCGTAACGCGAGCTGATTCCGGCGTCCATTATTCAGACAGTACGAATTACGATCATACTACGATTCAATCAACGACTTTACTCGATGTCAGGGAGATTCTATAGTTGTGATTGGTCGACATTGTATAAGACTGGACTTTATCGGTGTTGCCATGTACATGTGTTCTGGTTTTCTATTTCAATGAAGTATTCATTCGGAGTATTTGTTTTTGAGTGGTGTGAGTTTGCTTTTCTGTGTCAGGCATAATGAACGTTGAGAATATACCTTTCTAAGCTTTCCGCAGCGTTGCCACAAATTTTGAAATGAATGAAATACAGTAAATGTAAATACCTTCTATCTTAATTAATAAATTATATTATATAATGTAGGTTGAAAGGAAGGTAGGAGCATAAAATAATATGATTTTGATTAATATGAATATGCTGAATGCTGACTCTTTTATATAATATATATATATGTGATACACAGAATATTATTGAGGAGTCTTAGCCTCCTTATTCTCTTTTGTCTATCCTCCCCTGATATATATATATATATATATATATATATATATATATATATATATTATATAATATTTTAGTAGTAGAAACTGAGTAAAAAAATCTATATTGCTAGAAAATCGTAGTTTTAATAATACTTGTGTAGATAATATACTTTAACTAATTTTGAAGAATTACCTATATAAATAACTATGGAAATTTGATTTCAATAACCTCAGAGGAAGTGGAGAATCAAGTTTTGATAACTTAACCGTAATATCATAATTTCCTGAAAAAAAATTATAACACATCTTTTAGTAACAAGAGATATTCGGCATATTGGAGTAAATCACAGTACACACAAATGCATAGAAATTCATAAATTATTGAATATCTATGGTTAGATAATAATTAGTAGTAATCACGGTACATAATTATGATTACAAACAAGTACCTAATAGTGAACACAGACATAACAATAATTCGCATAGATCTTGATGCACGTTTATGCTAGAAACTTAGTAAAAAAAATGTACGTGTCTACTAAAGAAAATCGTAGTTACAATAATACTTGTGTAGATAATATAGATACTTGAAAGAATGTTGAAGCATTACCAGCTATTGATCAAAGTTTTATATTGTGGCAACCGTACAATGAACATTTCGGTAGCTGTTAATGTTTTTCGGAAAATGTTCTCAAGTTCACAAAGAAATTTGTTCCACGTTCGATTAAAAAACGAAAATGTAGAATTCATGACTATAAGTGGAATATGATATAATATGTTAGCTATTGATAATAATCAGAGATCAAAGAATTATATCATCAACTATTATTCCTGGAAACATTCTGATGTATAACGGAACATATCCTCACATCAATTGGCGGCAAATTGAAATTCCTAAGATTCAATGTATCATAATCAAGGATCGTAGGCGGCTGAACTTTATCGGGTAGTGTATATATCGCCAAGATCGTCCCCCTCATCATCGTATCTCGTGTATGAAGCACGAGAGGGGAACCCAACAAGTGATAATTGAGAAAGGTGCAACAGAACCGTGGGAAAGGATCGAAATTTTCTGAGAGAGCACGTCTCGTGACTGCCTCTGATCCCTTATCAACTCACGCAGTCGGAACAATGAGAGCGTTTTATTTTCTTGCTCGAGAATTGTGTCCCGTACTTGCTGTTCGTGTGCGAGGAACGTGGTCACCACGAGACCAAAGGACGCGTAAGGGTAGAGACACTGTTGACTTTTATTACTTTTAATTTGACAATCTAGATCGTTAGGTATCGGTATGTCAAATAGTAGAATTTCATATGTATATTTATTTTTCACTTGTATATTATTTGCTGATTTTACCTTAGATACGGTTACTATAAATACACTCATGCCCTAGGGCGTTATGAGCGGGCATAATGGATCATAACGCCCGCTAATTGTACGAGAAGAAATGAAGCAACTTCCATTGATTAAATATTTCATTCTGGATTTCTCCGGCAATGAATTATTCGCAACTTTGGCTGCATTTTCTATGTTATTCTTGGGTAAATTCCATTTTGATTTCCATTATTTATATAAGACTACACAAAGAAGCAGCAATGACATTCACTGAATATGATGAAAAAAATATTCACAAACGTCAAAATATCAACAAATGACATGCCTACTATGAGAAGGAAAATGGAAAGTACAGGAGCAATGAACCGATTTCAAAATCGATTTTTCATTATAATAATATATAAAAATTTTTCGTGAAAAATAAAATCCTGTATGCACCACGTGCGTTACTAGATCCTAACGCCCGTTAGGATCTATATAACGCACTTGGTACATAAATGACTAATATATATATATATATATATATATATATATATATATATATATATATATATATATATATATATATATATCTATAGGGTTGCCATCACCTAAATTGCTGACGTCGGACAAAAAATTTAAAAACCCCGGACATTTGGTTGAAATTTAGTCATTTCCCGGACACCCCGTAAAAGATACTTTTTTCGAATAAAATAAAACAACGTTTGAATTTGATTTTTTCATTTATTCAAACTTTAAACCATTTGTTTGCGATATAAACAAACAACAACAAAAAAATTAAATATCTACTAATATAACACAGTTTACAGTTTTCTCTTTTTGAAGTAATCTGGAATCTGGTAACAAAAATAATCAGAAAAACTCTTCTTTTTGGTATCATCAAATAAAAAACAACTTATAATGATAAATTTTGATCAAAGTAGATCAAATAGACTACATTCTACATTGTAACAACAAATTATAGGATAGGTCATCTAGTTCGATTAGGTTAGGTAACCAAAAGCCTAATTTGTTTATTAACTATGAATTATTAAAAGTAAGTAACAAGGTTTAATTTTAACGAGGTCAAGTTGTTTTCACTATATTGATTTGTTTTAATATATTGCTCATCTTTGATTTCCCCGGACACAAAATTTGTCCGGGTTTTACCCGGACATATTTTGAAAGCCCCGTCCGGACGACTCCGGACGCCTCCTAAACTAGGACAAATCCGGGGAAACCCGGACGGATGGCAACCCTATATATATATATATATATATATATATATATATATATATATATATATATATATCTATATTTATACTATCATTAAGAGAGTAAAACATTGAATATTGCTATTGCACAGTAATATCACTTTGATTAATAAGGGAATAGCTATATTTAAGCATACTATAATATTATCGAAACTGAAAATTTATACATTCTGTATGTATTATATAATTCTCTAATCTCAATAAATATTTTAATATTGCTCTAAATTAGTGAGCTCGAGTGCCCTCAGGCCCTTAGGATACGGCCATGTATATATATATATATATATATATATATATATATATATAATATATATATATATATGCACAGATGCGCCGATAATTATTCAGCAGGAATAACAGCTTGTTGAATTTTTTAAAGATTTTAGATTTGAATTTATTAGAAACCCGAAAACCTTGACGTTTCGAATAACTCGACATTCCGGGGCTTAATCAAAACTTTTGACTTGAAAAACGAAATTCACACGGTATTTCGTCAAAAGTTTTGAGTAAAGCTTTTAGATCATTACAGAGCAGTGAATATATAGCGCTGAAACGTCACTAAATTCATATTTAATAAATCCTAAGTTTTATCATTTAAAAAGATTCAAAAAGCCTGTTATTGCTAAGTAATATCACTTTGAGATTAAGTGAAATAGCTTCACAGGCATACTACAATTTCGAAACTGAATAACATCTGTATGTATTTAATTCTATTTCATAATATATTATATATTAGTACTAATTAGTTGATATCAGTAGGATTACTGTATATATATATATATATATATATATATATATATTTACATTAGACATTTAATATATAAGACAGTATTATAACTGATGAAACCAAATATAAATGAAATTTTTAGATTTAAAACTCAAGAAAGTTTTACTTGTAATATTTCGAATTTATTTGATTGGTATAAATGATGGTATATTTGATTATCAAATCTTTCAACTTTCTGTACTGTAGCGAAGATAACAGTTAAATTTTGACAATTTGATAGGAGAAAGATAAGCAAAGGTGCGACTCCGACATCCAGTTCACATCATTTGCGCCTTGTTTTGTGTCATATAAACAACCAAATATGCCTTGATAAATCATACTGAAGAGGTAGCCTCGAGGTCAACTCATGCATAAATTCATGGGTGTTGTCAGCACTGTACGGAATAAATTAAATTATTTATCCAAAGTACACATTAAAAACACAAGTGTTTTTTACAACTTTCAAATTGTAACCATTAACGAGCGTCGGATTTATATAACAAGTATTTAACTGAAAGTAACTAGATAAAATGTAGAGGGACGAGATTACCATCAAGTGGGAAACCAGTTAAAAATTGTATCCATAAACAGGAGAGACTATTAGATGGAACCCGTGTAGATCACGTTCCAAGCACACGCTTTGCTTGAGGATATTATAGACAACAATAACGATACTGTGTGTCTATCGCCATTAATATAAAGGTAAACACAGAACGAAATACTGCAGTATTGTGTGAATTAGAGTTGACACCGTGAATTTCAATTTTCTATTAGATTGGCAGCATTGTATTGCCTATTAGGTATGTCAGATTTCTTCCCGCCAACTACATAACCTCCTATTGGCGTCTGAAATTAAGATCGTAGCGCCGGAACGGCTAATATCGGTACTACTCTATGGGCCATTAATGGTTTGTTTACATTGTTTGGTAATGATATTTACGTTCATTTCATTTTGAGTTTTCGAACATTTAGCTTCGTAATTTGTGTTTTTTTTTGGACTTCTTATTTTCCAGTGGTTCATTGTGTTTCGATTGAGGTCAATATTATCTCTGTTCAACAGTAGATAACCTACCTACATCAAGATGAAATTTACACTGAGTTTTTACCATTGAACATGAAAATCAATAATAAAATAAAGGAGAGGACGAATAAATTGGTTAGAGGAACTATGTAAACATCATGAAAAGGCTGTATAATAAAACACCTATTTATTTAAAAACTAAAAAAACTTTCAAAAGTTTCAGTAAAACATCTCTGACATGTCTACTTTCATTACCAACTGAAGAGGTTTTGAGTATAATGGACAAAACTAAGTACTTACCAGCAAAACTGAAAGAAACAACATGAAATAAAAGAAGAATTTAAATGAATACTCTGCTTGAATGGTTTATACGAAATAAGTTATTATATTTTTCGAATTTTCCTGACGTATAACAGCTCTCCCAAAAGTACGGTGGACTTCTGAGAGTCTGGTTTTTTTATAGAATCTCTGTTTTCCTGATATAATGTAATTGAATATTTTGGTTTTTACCTAGCTATAGACTCAAGTTTTATTTCATATTCTTGATGTTATGATAAACTGTTATTTTGGCTGTGCAAAAAAACATTATTTATTATTATTATTTTAATAGTACCTCTGGTTGTTACATGAAAGAAAATGCAATTATCTAGAATCTCTGGATGATGGCCCAGGTTCAGATTCCGATAAAAGTGGAAGATTTTTCGTTGGAATAGCATTGGACTTCAAAAACTCTACGTTTTCGGTAAGCTGAAAATTGCACATCATCAGTTGGTGTAATTCTATAAGGAAAAATCCACCAACTTACTGCAGGGAAAATAATTATTCTCAGTAAACTGTGAAGAACAACTCTCTTATGTTCAGACACTTTTTTCAATCTTCAAGTTATGAATCCACACCTTTCTTCTATCCATCATTTCCTTGTTTCCCAACTTTGTTTGGAATACAACTTTGAATTGTCCAGCTTTCGAAAGGTACCTATGTAAGCTATATTCGTTTTTTTTTTCAAGATGAACAATAGGATACACAACAATAGTGATTCATCTCTTTTGAACGTTTGTAAACGATCCCAAACAAAATTAAACACAATTAAAACTCAACAACTTCTCATATAGGGATTGTAGGTGCAACAATAAAGGAGAAAGGAAGGATTTTCATAGTCACAAGATTCGTATGTTCATATGTATGAAAGCAATAATTAAGTCATTGAAATATATAGTATAATTTGGATTCGATGAAATTGAGTCAAAGTAGTCAAAATTTAGAAGGAAGAAGATAATATTTCATGGTGAGGATCATTTGCTATTACAGCATAGTTAACCTCAGGTAATTGAAAATAATTGGAAGAAGAAATGCGGTGAAAAGTCGAAAAGCTATAAATTGCAACATCTTGCCGTTGCTTTGAAAAAGAGGTTAACTTGGCAAGAATATATGCTCTATATATTCAACATGAATATGCATTTTTAAAATTTTGTTTGCAAGGTTTTGTCCTAGCACTACGGATAAAAGGTTTACATGGATATATCATGCTTTTGAACCTCAAATTCTGTAACTAGAGAACAGTTTATTATTTGGCATTGTAAATAGTTTCACTCTTGTTCAAATAAACGATCATAAAAATGAAATTGTTTTTCTCACCAATTTCAAACGTACTATCAATTAGAATGGGAACTATTAATTATTTAAACAAGCATATATCACAAAATATTTAAAAAAAATGGTGCTTTTACAGGCATTAATTAAAAACTTAGGAGGGTTTGAAGGCAAGATTTTGGATAATTTGAGAAAAATTTTTTTTAAACATATCTCCTTAACCGTGACTGTTAGGACCCATCGTCCAAGGGTGGTTAGGTATCAAATGACCCCAACAGAATTCCACAAAACGATTTACTGCATTTCTTAAAGTGTCCAACAAATCTGCACAAGTATATCGTACAGCAAGTTGCGTCGTCGACACTCACCTTTACCTCAGTCTTTCTCGCTCTACCGCCGTATAAAACTCTGTTTGTCATACTTAACAAACCTTATCGTTCGACCTGACCGGCACACACGCGCTTCGCTGAATATCGAATTCTGATATGGTCAGGATAAAAGAAGCAAACAGTTAAGGAATGGTGAAAAGGAAATTGCTTCCATTCCCACGCTCAGATCGCACCTTTCTTTCAAGTATTGACTTGTCTTTTAGTCCGAACACGTCATAGTCATGTGCGCGGCATTCGACGTACCATCAGCTGCAACATACGGATTCTTGATGGACTTACTCATCCTCGAGAAATCAGACTATTATTGCGGTTTTAAGTAAATTGGTATTTGGCGTCTCTTGATTACATGTTTGCAACAATTTATTCTTGAATTTGTAACATTTGACAAGGGGGTCTTAGGAATTTATAAAGAAATTGCAATAGGAGTTCCAGGATATGGACAATGTCATGGAAAATTGAGATGGATCAGGAAACACTCACATTTTTCATTGTAGAGAATGTTATATTTACAAACACCACCAAAATGATTGTCTCACAGGTTTTAGATCATTAGACTATATTTATCTATCTATATATGAATGGGAATTCCATGTCGTCAGATCTGATCAAAGGAGGGTTGATCAAAGGAGGGTTGATTTGATTATTTTTCAAATTTTCAATGGAATTTCCCAATGTATTATTACCTTTATTATACACGCTGCGTCTGTCTGCCTGTTTAGAGCAAATATATTTTTATGTTCTACATATATATATATATATATATATATATATATATATATATATATATATATATATATATATATATATATATAATTTATATATATATATTTATATATATATTTTTATATATCTATATATATATATATATATATATATATATATATATATATATATATATATAGATATATATATATATATATATATATATATAATGACGTATATGAGTTATATAATAGCCCGAGTATAGTGCAAGAAATTAAGTCCAACAGATTAAGATGGCTGGGACATGTTCAAAGGAGTAGTGACTCAAGACTAACCAAAGTAATCTGGGAAGAAGCCCCTAACAACAAAAGACCATTCGGGCGCCCAAAACTTCGATGGCGTGATAACACCCGCAAGGACCTTCAAACTCTGGGAGTTACCAACTGGGAAGAGATTGCACAGGACAGAAATGAGTGGAGGAAAATTGTCGAGGCGGCCAAGACCCACCCCGGGTTGTAGAGCCATGGATGGATGGATGGATATATATACCTATATATATATATATATAAATATATAAATATATATAAATATATATATATATATATATATATATAGAAAATATATATATATATATATATATATATATATATATATATATATATATTGAAAATCGACCTTATTATACGTTGAAAGGAAATGTTATGTCGGGAAGCGGTCTTGTGACAAAGAAAACTTATTCGTTTATAATCTCTATATTTCGTCCATTTATTATTGACTTCCTCAGGAGAAAATCTACAAATGTGAAATACAAACAGTTGAAAAAACAGACGACAAAAAAAACCAATCTACTTAAAAATATACACAAAGTCAGTCACTAAATAAATTAACACGAACGTTCAACAACATGTTCGGAACGAGACTAATCATAGGAAACATCACAAATAAAGAACGGGTGCTCGTGAGGCAATGATTTAAACTACAGAGTGATAGATATTTAAATAAGTTCTAAAATGTTTCAATTTAATATATTGAGAGGAAGAGGCCCCCCGAGGAAGAAGGTCACTAGGTAGACCAAAACTAAGATGGCGAGATAACATGAGAAAAGACCTCTCAATCCTGGGAGTGGACCTTGACACGTGGCAGGAGACAGCGGAAGACCGGACGAGATGGAGGTAGCCAAAATCCACCCCGGGTTGTAGTGCTACAGAGAGAGGAAGAGAGAAAGTTTGCAATATACATATGTATATAAAAATACGTTGGGAAACTTATTGGACAAATTTATGATTGATCAAACAGCCAGTTGAAGATCGAAACAGACTGTCTACTGTTTTGCTCCCACTTTTGAGATGTTAGATCATAAAATCTCTCTCACTCTACATTATTTTGAGTTTAATTAAGAAGTATTACGTTGTGAATATCCAATTTTTTAAGGATCATAGGTACTCATAATCAATAGCAGTCAGAGTTATATTGGCGTCTGAAATTAAGATCGAAGCGCCGGAACGGCTAATATCGGTACTAGAGCATGGGCCATTAACGGATTGTTTACATTGTTTGTAATGGTATTTACGTTCATTTCATTTTGAGTTTTCGAACGTTTAGCTTCGTAATTTGTGTTTTTTTGGACTTCGTATTTTCCAGTGGTTCATTGTGTTTCGATTGAGGATAATATTATCTCTGTTCAACAGTAGATAACCTACCTACATCAAGTTGAAATTTACACTGAGTTTTTATCATTGAACATGAAAATCAATAATAAAATAAAGGAGAGGACGAATAAATTAATTGGTTAGAGGAACTATGTATACATCATGAAAAGGCTGTATGATAGAACACCTATTTATTTAAAAAATAAAAAACTTTCAAAAGTTTCAAGAAAAGCTCTCTGACATGTCTACTTTCATTACCAACTGAAGAGGTCAAAACTAAGTACTTACCAGCAAAATTGAAAGGCACAACATGAAATAAAAGAAGAATTAACATGAATACTCTGATTGAATGGTTTGAACGTATAATGAGTTATTATATTTTTTGAATTTTCCTGACGTATAACGGCACTCCTAAAAGTACGGTGGACTTCTGAGAGTCTGGTTTTTTTTGATAGAATTTCTGTTTTCCTGATTATATAATTGAATATTTTAGTTTTTACCTAGCTATAGAGTCAAGTTTTATTTCATATTCTTGATGTTATGATAAACTGTTATGTTGGTTGTGCAAATAAACATTATTTATTATTATTATTTTAATAGTATCTCTGGTTGTTACATGAATTAAATACAATTATCTAGAATCTCTGGATGATGGCCCAGGTTCAGATTCCGATAAAATTGGAAGATTTTTCGTTGGAATAGCATTGGACTTCAAAAACTCTACGTTTTCGGTTAGCTGAAAATTGCACATCATCAGTTGGTATAATTCTATATGGAAAAATCCACAAACTTACTGCTGGGAAAATAATTATTCTCAGTAAACTGTAAAGAACAACTCTCTTATGTTCAGACACTTTTTTTGATTCTTCAAGTTATGAATCCACACCTTTCTTTTGTCCATCGTTTCCTTGTTTCCCAACTTTGTTTGGAATACAACTTTGAATTATCCAGCTTTCGGAAAAGATGTAAGCTACATTCGGGGTTTTTTGCCCAAGATTTACAATAGGATACACAACAATAGTGATTCATCTCTTCTGAACGTTTGTAAACGATCCCAAACACAATTAAAACTCAACAACTTCTCATATAAAATACACGTAACCAGATGTAAACAAAGCAATCTATGGCCCATGCGTTAGTAATATTCGACACCGGAGGGGGCGTATCGCTTATCTACGTTCGCCAATAGAGTATTTCAATATACCTACTTTTTTGGTGTCTTAGATTATATAGTACACCTACACGAAAAAGAGTAAAACACTCTATTTTAGAATAAGGGCGGCAACCCTAATCAAAGATATTATAAATACCTTCTAAACCTACCCTAAAATACTGAAAGTTTTGTCTTCTAGACTTAGTGTATATATTTTAATGTCAACGATACCAGCGCATACACCAAAATGTAGGATCAGTTCAATTTAAATTCTATTCTAATGAATGTTATACGAAAGTATACCTTCTCCGAAATAATTAATGTTTGTCAAATCTTATCATTGAGAGTAATTGATCTATTAAAATACTTTTTGTAAATAGTGTTTTAATTCTTCTAATTGAGGTAATTTTTTTTCTGTAAATATGACAACAAATTGATATTTGCTTCAAAATTTTTGCATCTGTAAATTTTCGTACGTTGATCGAGTTGATATAAGAAAAGTGCGTTCTAGTAGATTCAAGTGTTCTCTTTAATTGTCGTCATTTTAAAGTAGAAATATCATGTTTTTTCATGAAATTTAAGATTTTGCTCAACTGCAGAGCCCTTCCAAGTTGAATTAAGGGGATAAGAATCTTCATGTAAAAGAGAATGAAAATGAGGGGCGAAATACGATCTAAAGGAGGGTGCTGCTCTCATGTTTTTTATTTATTATTTCAATCTACACTGTGAATTAAGGTCGATTAAGTTTCTGGAGAATTTAGGATAATTAGAAATATCAATTTATTTTCAAATTAGTTAAACGGAGTGAAATATTTATTCTAAAATTTCATATACCTACTCATTTATAATTCAAAGGATACTATAATCTTTATTTATGTACCAAGTGCGTTATATAGATCTAGTAACACACGTGGTGCATACAAGATTTTATTTTTCAAGAAAAAATTATTTTATTATAATGAAAAATCGATTTCAAAATCGGTTCATTGCATCTATACTTTCCATTTTCCTTCTTATAGTAGGCATGTCATTTGTTGATATTTTGACGTTTGTGAATATTTTTGTCATCATATTTAGTGAATGTCATTGCTGCTTTCTTTGTGTAGTGTTATAGAAATAATGGAAATGAAAATGAATTTACCCAAGAATATCATAGAAAATGCAGCCAAAGCTGCGAATAATTCATTGCCGGAGAAATCCAGAGTCGTATACGACAAGGATTATGAAGTATTTAATCAATGAAGGTTGCTTCATTTCTTGTCGTACACTTAGCGGGCGTTATTATCCATTATGCCCGCTCATAACGCCCTAGGGCATAATGAGTGTATTTATAGCAACCGTATCTAAGGTGAAATCAACAAATAATATACAAGTGAAAAATATTAATATACAAGTTGAAAGTATTATTTTTAGATAGAGAATACTCTCTGGAATTAATTATCATTTCCAAATTCATTAGTTGTTGAGTTTCAGACACCATTCTAAATTTATTGATACCATGTTAATAAAGCATCAAATTGTTAACGCCTAAATTCATCAAATAAAAAACTGGACACCGGAAACTGTGATATAAGGCCAGATCCAATTTCATACAATTATAACGAGGAATTGGAGATTTTCCGCAAAATGAACAATTTAACACGCAGCAATAAAAAATCGTACATCGTAAATTGTGATATAAGCGAGTATTAAATTTCATATAATGATAATGTTTAATTTTAAGTCGGTATTTTCCACAAAAGAGATGGTTTTATGGTTAGAACCAATCGATTGTTCATACTACATCGTACCCGGAGAAAGTCGACTAAAGTACTCACGTGAAATTCTATATCAGCCGCAAAAAATTCGATTAAATCACGATTTGTAACGTCTGGGCTGGCCATGCGAACATCCCGTATACCATCTCGATATTATACAACGAAGATTTTTTGGATCGTATGACCAAGAATCACCGGTAGATTATGAAATTTAATACGTAAAGTGGTGCTCGAGTTATTTTTAGCGGTGTCCCCTATCGCCCCACGTGTTGTTGTGAAGAGGAGTTCAGAAGTTTGTGACAACATAAGAAGATATATTGGGATTGTTGAAATTTGCAAAAAGATGGAACGTGTTTTGTTTGATCAAACTTTAAAAATCGTGTATAGTCGAATAAAAAATCTTGACCCCCTATTTGGAGGGGCTGAAGAGTTATATACAACTTGAATACATGACAAAAACGCATAAAATTTCTATATTAAAATTGCAGCAGTGAGAAAAAACTTTTGAAATCTCCCATAACCGTTTTTATCATTGGCGTGCGGTGGAGTGGGACACGGCCGATATTCTAATTTCACTATAAAGTATCAAATCAATCAAATTAAAATATGCTTTATTGTCTTTGAAAATTATACACTTTATTGACAAAGCGAACAAAATAGTAACTAAACAATATGAAACATAAAAACAGGTCTTCCTATGGGTTCTCCCCTCAGCCCGTTATTAGCAGACATATTCATGGACAACATGGAAACCACAATATTAGAATCAGATCTATCTAAAAAACATATTATTTTTTGGTACCGCTATGTGGATGATATCTTGGTTGGATTCAATGGGTCAGACCGACATATTAAATTATACCTAACATATCTAAATTCAATACATGATAAGATCAAGTTCACAGTAGAAACAGAACAAAATAATTCGTTAAATTTTCTCGACCTAACATTATCGAAACAACAGGATAAATTTTCATATAGAATATTCAGGAAACCTACTTTCTCAGACGCCATCGACTCGCGGCTCTTAACTCAATGATTCATAGGGCTTTTTCGGTTCCTTTATCAAAACAAGACCTTATGGTAGAACTTGACGTGATTCGCGCGATAGGTATTAACAATGATTTTCCACTAAAAATAATAAATAGTTTAATTTCGAAAAAAGAGAAACATTTTATCAATTTGAAATTATATGGACCACACTGCAATAACAAAAATGTACAAAAGTTTGTGAGCATCCCTTATACGCACATCCCCTCTTCGAAGATCATTCAATTCTTTGAAAATAATAATTTGAATACTGCTTTTTCGAGTCACAGCAGATTGGATAGAATGATTTTTAATAACAAAATGTCAAAAGTCGATCCAATGAAGAGAACAGGAATTTATAGAATGGACTGTGAAGAATGTAATTCAACATATATAGGTCAGACCGGGAGATGTTTTGAAACTAGGCTAAAAGAACATCTAAAAAACGGACAATCAGCATTTAGGGAACATCTAGAGTCAAAAAAACATAACATCTCATCCTCTTTCAAACCAAAAATTCTTCATTACTGTGATAAAGGTATGATAATGAACTTCCTGGAAGCCATGGAAATAAACAAGATCCAAAAATCCCATAAGTACATTCTTCTCAATGACCAGTTAGACTTTCTTTAGACTAGTTTTGCTGAGGTTAATCAGTGTCTTCGATCTTGCTCTGTTGAACTTTCCGAGAAGATCTTTGGCCTGCCTCAGTCCTGGAAGTCTTTGCCAGTATGTTGCTCTCATTGCTTCTTCAGCTTTATTGAGTTCTTCTTGGAAGTAAGATTTTCCAAGTCCGCAGAAAGGTTCTGGCCCGATTAGTGGCGTTGACGCACCCTTTCGTGCCAGGGTGTCTGCTTGTTCATTACCCTTCACTCCGACGTGCCCCGGCACCCAGAGGAGGATCACATTGTTGTTCCTGCCCAGATCGTTTAGTTTGTCTAGGCATTCACAAACCATCTTTGAGTTGATGTTATAAGAGTTCAACGCTTTGATGGCTGCTTGGCTATCGGAGAGGATCGCAATTTCCTTTTTCCGGTATTTCCTATCGAGGTTGAACTGAATGCTCCTTTCTATGGCGTGAACTTTTTTGTTAATTCAGAGGAAGGAATAGGGAGGTGAACATGATGTGACACCAAAGGTACGGCATGAAAATACTTATGAATCAAGCACACAGATTCAAGTAAATATAAAGAAGGAAGCGTTAACATTCCATTTTTCTTGAAGTAAGCTTTGCAATGAGCCCTATTTTTCAGTACAAACATGTGATGAATTGCTCTCTTCTGCAATTTGAGAATGGTGTCAAGTTATGAAGAATTACATGAACCCCAGTAGGGAAGTACATAACGAAGATGATATTCGAACAATGCAAAATAGGCAATTCTTGTAGATGCCGTATCTAATTCACTTGAGATGGATTTAATGGCGAACAGGCCGATGATAATTTTTTAGCTAAGACATGCACATGCTGTGAAAATTTGAGATTATTGTCGATAAAGAGGCCTAAAAATGTGACAGAATCGACTATTTCAATGGCATGGTTTATTGTATATTACAAAAAAAAAAAACATTAAGATATTTTGCTACCAAATGTGGAACTCAAGGGTCTATGGTATATTGTGAAATTCAGTTACAGAATAAAATTCTACTACTGAGTAAAATGGTCTCTCCAAAAGAAAAGCCTTAGTCGGACTTCGGAACTTTTTGTATGAACTTATAGACTTTAGCTCTAATGGTAGGTGATTGTATAGGTAACTTTCCACCATTATAGGTAAAGGTGTTTTTTGTTAAGTCAGAGGTGAGCGCTATTAGATTGTTGGGATTATGTACTTTATATTGGCAACACTGCTCAACTACACTTATGTAAAATGGCTGACATTGTATAGAACTGAGAAATGTATTAATGGGTTTAGTTAGAAATAAAGTAATTATAAAGTACTAAAATCTGTTATTAATATTAACATGGTAGCAGAGCGTGGTTGACAGAAACGAAGAAAATTTTTGGTTTTTTTGAAATAAAAGACGAACAACGTAATAATGGCCGCAGCAAAAAATAGTGATATTAATATTCCCGTCTTCGACGGAGTGGATTATAATTATTGGAAAATACGTATACTGAAATTCTTACAATACAAAAAGTGTAAAGATGTGGTAATGCGAGCCAAAGGAAATACCGATGGTGATGAATGGGATGAACGTGACACTCAGGCAACAAATTACATTTACAGTGCAATAACAAACAAACAACTAGAATACATAAGTGATTTAGATTCAGCCTACGAGATTATCAAAAAGTTTGATGAGATGTACCTAAAAAAAGTCGACGGCATTGCAAATTGTGTGTCGCCATAACCTTGAAAATGTCAAATTAAAAAACTATTCTGAAGTGTCCTTATTTTTCGACGATTTTGAAAGAGCTACAAATGAATTAAAGCAGGCAGGTGCCAGTATTACAGAGCAAGAAAAACGTAACTACATGTTAAAATCGCTGCCATATAACTATAGTCATATTGGTGATTTAATAGATGTTCTACCAGAAAGAGAGAGAACAGTTGATTATTTAAAGAACAAAATCAAATTAAAAGGTGTAGAGGAAAAAACGAATGAGACACCAAATGAAAATTCGAACGTCTTTCAAGTAGAATCCAGGCCGTCATCAAAAAATAATTTTAATTGTTTTAACTGTGAAAAACCTGGCCTCTTACAGAGAAATTGTCGTACCCGTACTGAATATACTCATAGAGGTCGAGGTCGTGGATATTCTGGAAGTAGAGGACGTGGGTCAAGTAATAATAATAGGAAGTTTTATAGAGGACGAGGACATTATGATCAACGTGAGCAACATGGAAATAGCTTTCACACAACTGTTGTTAATAATACTATAACAAAGGAGAAAGAAACAACAGAGAGAGGTCAGATAGAATGGTTACTTGACAGCGGTTGTACAGACCATATTATAAATACTGATAAGTACTTTGAAACATGTCAAATATTAAAAAATCCTGTGAAAGTTAAAATTGGTGATGGCAAAATATTAGAAGCTACAAAAATTGGCAATATTAAAACCTATTTCTCAGATTATGGAAAAAAATCAGAGGTAAAACTGATAAATGTTTTTTATGTAAAGGAAATGAAGGCCAATTTATTCTGGAATTACAGACAAAAATTCAGTCGTATCTAAAGGGAGATTGTCTACAATATATAATACATATGGAAAGATTGTAGCTGTTGCAATTAAAGATGAAAGACTATATAAGATGAAAAGTTATGTCAATGAAGAAATACTGGAAGTAAATGTTAGTAAACGTAAAATGACTACAAAAAAAAACTACATCGTACATTGGGACATATCAATTTCAATAATTTGGAATTAATGTGCAAAAAGGAATCACTGGATGATTTACCTAAATAAATTGAATCAGAATATTTAAAGTGTGTGACATGTATCGAAAATAAAATGCACAACTTACTTTTTCATAATAACCGAAGAAAAGCAGAGGATATATTACAGATTGTCCATACAGATGTAAATGGTCCACATCAAACAACAGGAAATCATGGAGAAAAATACTTTGTGAGCTTTATCGATGACTTTAGCAAACTAGTCAAAGTTTATTGTATTCGAACCAAAGATGAAGTATATGATTCCTTAGTGCAATATATAAATGAAGTACAAAATCTCACTGATAAGAAAATAAAAGAATTATGATGTGACAATGGTAAGGAGTATATGAATACAAGAGTTTTTCAGTTAGCCAAAGAGAAAGGAATAATAATAAAACCTTGTCCGACATATGTACATGAACTTAATGGAACTGCAGAAAGGTATAACCGATCTTTAATGGATATGGGAAGGTGTCTCTTATCAGAAGCAAAAGTTGCAAGGAAATATTGGCCAGAAATAATTAAAGCAGCTGCATATCTTAAAAATAGAACCTTGAGTAATACTATTGAAAGGAAAACTCCCTATGAAATATTTCTTGGAAGAAAACCATCATTTGAGTATCTGGAAATATATGGCAGAGAATTCCAGAAGTGAAAAGAACATCCAAATGGGACAAGAAAGCAGAAATGGGAATATTACTGGGTTATAGTAATGAGGGATATAGAGTATTCATACACAACAAAGTAATAATAGCTAGACATTGCGACAAAATATCGGTATCTGAATTTCTTGTGGGATATCTATGGTTTGGTCTTCCTGAAAAGTTATGAATGTGTTTGCGAACCAAATAGATGGATTCGAATATGAATAGTGCAGGAAGAGTCAGAATTTTGAATTTTTCAAAGTAGAATTCGCTACGTGTCCTTCTGCTCAGATCAAACATATAACGAATTGCTCTTTATGTAGATTTAAATTTTTTGACAAACCATTAGTTAAAAAGTTTTCCATATGGTTCCAACATTTTGGCGGACACTGTATAATAAATAAGAGAACTTATGTCACTCTAAAATGCATTTTGTTTCAATCTATCTGCTGATATTATTACAGACATTTATCGCTTCAACTTTACATAAAAATTGAGATATGCTCCAAAACACCAAGTATGTTGTTTTTATTAAAACAATAGTTAATAATAACAATTTACACATATATTGAATGAAATAACGCATGACGCACGTTTCGGTGAAACTTCACCTTCTTCACATTTTCAAGGCATCTAATTACGTTTCTCCGTTATATCGAAAACAAGAAATAAAAAGATGATAAATAATGTAGAAAGGGAAAATAGGAGGATGGTTAATAGTTATTTAATAAACTAGTTTATTAATGACAGCGATTAATGGTTGAGATATTTTAACGCGTGAGCGGAGCGAGCGCGTTAATAGTTCGAGACCATTAATCGCTACATTAATAAACGAGTTTATTACAAGATTTTTCCGTCGACCTCATCATGAATTGAGTATAAATTCTTGATTGAAATAAATTTTTATTTTGCATGACAGATACACTTGACACAATATAAATTTCTATGTTCATTTCGATATATTTATATTTATGCTCCCGATGGAACAATTTGAGAAATTCATAGATGGAATATTAGACATAGACATAGATGGAATATTAGACACATTCTGAATAGTTAACATTACCTACAATATCCGATAAGGAATATGTGGAACTGGTGGAAGCTGAAGTGTTATTTACTTTCGAACGATTATTGCATAAAATTTTTTCCGCAGTTTCTACTTTATTTTGTATAGAGTTAAATTTTTCGATTTGAATTATGAATTCCTTTTCTCTGTGGAATAACAGTACAGACACAGAATAATTCAACTATTCCGTGCTGCATACTTCTGTGTTTGGTTGCCCATGACAATCATACATTAAAATAGGAGAAATTGCGCATTAAAATGGGTCATTAATGATCAATTTGGTGTACGTTAAAGTAAGCTTTTATTTAGAGGTCGACGGAAAAAATAATTATAAGAATAGGGAAAACCAATTATAAACTGCTAGTCAGGTAGTTCGGTAATTTCGAAAAGATTCAGAAGGGGGCTTGAAGTATGATCGATTTGGCTATTCAATAGGAGACCAGAATGCTTGTAATTATTTATCTGTAATGATTCTAAAAATTAAGTTTAATTTCCTTACTTTCAGCATTTAATATTTTAAAATCGAAATTGAATGTGTGATTTTCTCGGATTAAATGGTTTGCATAATGTGAATCCGACTTTTGATTAACAAAGCTAAGTTTGTGTTCAGAAATTCCAGTTTTAAAACTTCTGAAAGTTCTACCAATGTAAAACACAATTAATTTTATAAACTCCTGATTTATAATCTTTATGAACTTTGGATTTATTATTTTTTATATGATTCAATCACCACAATTAATTTTATAAACTCCTGATTTATTATCTTTATATATATAATAAATCCAAAGTTCATAAAGATAATAAATCAGGAGTTTATAAAATTAATTGTGGTGATTGTGAAAGTTTTACATTGGTAAAATATTCAGAAGTTTTCAAACTAGAATTTCAGAACACAAACGTAGTTTGGTAATCAGAAGTCGGATTCACATTATGCAAACCATTTAATCCAAGAAAATCACACATTCAATTTTGATTTAAAAATACTAAATGCAGAAAGTAAGGGAATTAAACTCAATTTTTTAGAATCATTACAGATAAATAAATACAAGCATTCCGGTCTCCTATTGAATAGCCAAATCGATCATACTTCAAGCCCCCTTCTCAATCTTTTCAAAATTACCAAACTACCTGACTATCAGTTTAGAATTGGTGTTTCCTATTCTAATAAATATTTGTAACCATCCTCCTATTTCCCCTTTCTACACAATTTGTCATGAGAATCATGTGCAAGAGGTTAACAAATAAATTCGATATATATCAACCCCGCGAGCGAGCCGCTTTCGAGCCGGATTTGGCACAAACGACCATCTGCAAGTAGTCAAGTCCCTTATCGAAAAATGCATCGAGTACAATAAAACCCTCTGCATAATTTTCGTCGACTACGAAAAGGCGTTCGACACAGTAGACCAGCTTAAAATGCTGCAAGCTCTTGCTGAATGCCGCATCGATCATAGATACACCGAGGTCATCAAACACGTGTACCAAAGAGCAAAAGCTTGTGTAAGGCTGCAGGATGATTCTCAAGACTTCAATATCGCACGAGGTGTACGCCAGGGAGACGTCATATCGCCAAAGTTATTCACAACCCTCCTGGAATATATGTTTAAACAGGTCAACTTTGGTGACATGGGCATAAACATAGATGGCGAAAAACTAAACCATCTGAGATTCGCCGACGATATCTTGATTATCGCAGATAATATGGACGAAGCGAAGCAAATGCTACATAGGCTAAGGGAAGCATCGAACTCTGTTGGACTCAAAATCAACTCTAATAAAACACAATACATGACAAATCTTGTTATGAGTGAGGCAATCAAGATAGACGGAGTAAGCATAGAACAAGTAGGCTCTTATAAATACCTCGGTCACGAAATCTCTATTGGCAGAGACAACCAAACTCGTGAAATGTCGAGAAGAATAGGCCTAACATGGGCGGCCTTTGGAAAGCTTCGTAATATCTTTAAATCCGACATTCCAGTGTGCCTCAAAAGAAGATTATTCGACCAGTGCGTGTTGTCGGTGCTTACGTACGGGGCTGAAACACTTACCCTCACAAAAAACACCACAAATAGAATAATTGTCGCGCAGAGGAGAATGGAGAGGTCCGGAGTAAAGGACGCGGTTACCCGTATAACAACCTTAAAATGGAACTGGGCCGGTCATGTGGCGCGACTTTCGGACAATCGCTGGACAAAAATAATACTTGAATGGAGACCGCGCCAAGACGCATACAGAAGTAGAGGCCGTCCACCAACCAGATGGACAGACGACATCAAAAGGATAAAAACCAACTGGATAAAGGCAGCACAGGATCGGCAAGGATGGAAGAAGCTACGGGAGAACTATGTCCAGCAGTGAACGCAATTGGTCGATTGATGATGATGATGATGACACAATTTGTCATCTCTTTATTTCTTGTTTTCAATATAACAGAGAAACAGTTAGTTTGCCATTAGCATCTGAAGAAGGTGAAGTTCCACCGAAACATGCGTCATGCGTTATTTCTTATAATAAATGTGTAAATTGTTATTATTAACCATTGTTTTAATCACTCCAAAATATGTTGTTTTTGTTTATACCTTATGTTCACACTTATAAAAATTCTTGTGACGAAGATTGAAGATAACATACTGATGTTGTATTTAAGCGGTGATAAATCTGTTGAAATGTCCGTCTTATTCAAATTCAGCCTAGCCAGACATTTCCGGTATCTTGCACGAAATGCCGGAGACCTCATTTAAACCAGTCTTCGCAACGTGAATAACGCAATAATGATTACGTTAAAAAAACGAAATTGCGATAAATCCCTGTGATATGTTCATAAATATGATTTTTCACGACGTTTTACGAAACTACATCCTATATTTTCAGACTATAACTGCGAAAAAAGGTGTAATTATGGTGAATTCTTCTACCCAGATTTCAGAGGATATATATATATATATATATATATATATATATATATATATATATATATATATATATATATATATATATATATATATATATATACAGGCCCGTATCCAGAAATTCGTTTCGGGGGGTTGCTCAAAGACGAAATTTACTAGAAGAATTCAAATTCCAACTGACAATAGTTAAATTTACATAACAAGCAATTAGATCTATAAAATCGTTTCTCTCTTTATACAAATATATAAAATATATTATTTCTGAACTCTTGCAAGAGTTAAAACATTTTCGGCTAGTTAGAAAAGTGCTAAAATTTAAATAAAATTGATAATTGTTTATTTTTCTTAGAATTTTTCAAAAGCCAACTTATTTGACAAGGATTAGTTTTTGAAGAAGATTGAGAAGCATGTAGTAAAATTTACTTTCAATGGTAGGTATACAAAATTATTTTAAAAATTTCGGTTGTGAATAATTTTCCTTTAAATTCACTATTTTCATCAATCATTGCAGAGTTAAACGTTTTTTATTGTATTCTGTATTGATACATTGTATGAACACTGCATACATTTAGTAAACTTCCCAAGAAGCAAATCATGTAATGAGCGTACAAATAAAATAATTATGGGTTTTTCATAAAAACTGTTTAAAACTGCTCCAACATAACCTTGGAATTCGCATTCAAAACGTCACTTTATATACTCACTATTAACATTTTCTGCATCGTCTGAATTATCTGATTTCGGCTTCTTGAATAACGATGTAATCGTTGTTTGACCTTGGCGACGTTTCATATTTGGTGAAATAAGTTGTCTTTTTAAAATCTCGAAGGTTTATGATAGAAAAAGTTGCTTGGATTGAACACAAACCCATAACTCACGTGCAGTGATTCATTTGTTTTTGTTCGATGAGTCCAACATAAGAAGCTAAAAATCCCTAGATCTTGATCAGAATCGATTCGTACAATTGAACTATATTGTTCAATGCTGCCACATGTGAGATGTAAAAAGTCGTGTTACTGAACATGGCAGGCAGGCTTTTCATAATTTAAAAATATAAGGATACGTTCGATTGACACCAAACGTGCTTTCCGTCGACTAAAAAATCAAACTTCAGGAATAGAAAATTCTATACTGAAGACTGGATACGTGCCTGTATATATATATATATATATATATATATATATATATATATATATATATATATATATATATATATATATATATATATATATATATATATATATATATATATATATATATATCTATATATATGCAGGGCCGGATTTACGAATTTGGCGCCCATGGGCCCAAAGCATTTCGCCGCCCTCGCCTCTCAAGCGCGACAATTTGTCAGACCTAAAATAATACTTTTTGAAAATCAATATCTTAAAAATGAATTCCAATAACATCTTAATAATGTCATAGCTTTATATAACCTCATTATCTATGATCTAGGAATAATGCTAATTAGTACTTTGTTAGGTGGAATATTTGCAGAGAATCTATGATTTCCTTTTACACCTCAAGATATCGTTTTAACTGTTAAACTAAACATAGTACAATTATTGTTATCATAATTAACAGAAAAATATGGATTAAAGGAAAAGTTACATGTTTCGTCACTTGTTGCCGATGAGATTTAAAAAAAACCCAGTAGTCCTACATATTGTTTTATGTCTCATTATTGTTCACCAACCATTCAGAAATTAATACTTTTTTCACTCATTTTAAAACCACATAAACTAAAGTAAAATCAATTTTGTTTTTTTTCAAAGTGGATTGTAATATCAGGAAATTAAGAAATCGAAAACGATTCAATGATGAAACAGTTTATTGAGAGCTAAAACATTCATTTCATAGTAAAACTTTTCAAAAAGTTCTAATTCAAGTTTTCAGATTTTTTTACGCCTAGCTTTAATATTAGCGAATGTATCAATGACATTATTGGACTCAAACTTACACGTCAAGTCTTTTTCTCAAGTCTTTTTCTATGGTTAAAACAGATGAGTTAACTAACCTTTTCTGGCCAACAGTTGATCTTGAATAATTCTTTACTCGTGAAAGAGTAGAAAATGCGTTCTGCTGCACAGTTGCGGATTGGTGTACACAAAAACATCTTAAGAGCTACCCTTACATTTGGTTATAAGTTCTGGAGATCTTTGGACAAAATATGTCTGTTCAATTGTGACATCGACATTTCCTCTATACTGGATGCCTTTTCTTTGCACAGAACTTTCAAATGATGACATTCAAAAACAAAAAATAAGGAGCTTCAATATCTGTTGAGTAATTAGTGTATAAATCTGAGTGAAAACAAAAATTCTGCATAGACCGCTCTTGATTTTTTAGCAAAACCTAACTGGCCTTCAAAATTTGCCGCCCCTAAAAATTTGCCGCCCTGGGCCCGGGCCCATGTGGCCCATGCCTAAATCCGGCCCTGTATATATATATATATATATATATATATATATATAACGCAAAAACACTTATAATTAAGGTTATTTTTAGAAACCAGAAGAAATATAATACCAGTGTAGTGTACAGCATGAAAAGTACACCGTGAAACCAGTCAACAGGAGCATTCATTAATTCTGGAAATCCAGTTTTCAATCAGAGTGTTTATTTCCTCGGTCGTTTTTATTGGTATTTTTTCCGAAAATAATGGACCATTGTACTGTATCGAAATTCAACAAAGAGGCGAGGGAGTGGTTTTGATTTTCCTTTTATACCCCCTGCACCTCGATTTTTAAGGTTTTTTTGATGACTGATTCTGTATCTTGGGTTGTTATTGAAGAAGAAGAAAACTTTCAAAATTTGGGTAAATTCAGTCCAAGTTTTGGCATCTCTGAACTTTGAGGAATAGACAGGGCCGGATTAACCATTAGGCAGAGTAGGCAACTGCCTAGGGGCCCCGCATGGCCTAGGGGCCCGTGCACGCACCAAGAAAAAACAAATTTTATCGAATGAAAATTTTATTTGAGAATTTGTATGAAATTTCTCAACAATATTCTTGCTTTCTTCCAACGCATGTTGTCAATTGATGAAATACTTTATGCATACAGAACCATCTAGTATAGACTTGTAGAACTAATAAACACTCTTTGTCCCAGAACTGTTTGAATTCATTTTCAATAATGGCAATTGAAAATGATATATTAGAAAGAGTCAACTTCCAAGATGTTTTAAACATATGACATTTAGAATACAACCATGTATCATTTGTTAGTTTTGGTAACCTTCTTTTTATTTTTTTTTGAAATAAATTTTTATTCTAGAGGGCTATGGATGCGTTTAAATAACTAATTTTGGTCCTAAAATGTTTGTTAAAATACAACTTCACTGTTTTCGATCAATATGGTTTAGCTATGTGACGTTTAATTTTAAAACTTTTATAACAATTTTTTTTCAAATGGCAACATGGTGGCTCCTCGGGTTAAAAAAAAAGATAATTTCATTACGATTAATTTGATATCGCACTCTAGGTATTAGGCAGAAAAAAAACTTTCAATAGAAACCTGAAATCCCATAACCTTAGAACTTTCTTCAACTGAAGAATCTTATTGATATTAAAATAACAATTGAAATCATCGAGTAGCCTGTGACCAGCACAACTGAAACAAAGTAAGTCCAAAGCCACGCCCACAAATCTGTGTTCCAGGACGGTAAACGCATCTATAGCCCTCTTGAATGAATATTTCTTTCGAAAAAACAAATAAAACAACGGTTACAAAAAGTAACAAATGATACATGGTTGCATTCCAAGTGTCATATGAAGACAAAAAAACTGAAAATATACCAGGTGTCCCATTTAAAAACCGAAAGTTTAAGTTGCATAAAGTTGAGTTACTTGTCAAAAAATGCAGTTTTATGCATTAAACAGATCCTCTAAACTTCATTTCATTATCTCCGAAAACAAAAAAGTTATAGGGGCGAGCCACCTTACGTGGACACCCGGTTTGTATATATATATATTTTTTTTTTTTTTTTTCAGACATCGAAAAAAATTTCGAAAATCGTGGTAAACAATATCTAAAAAAGGAAGAATGAAAAAACTACCCCTGCGCCTGACTGTTGAACTTCGATACGTTGCATAGTCTATTATTTTCGATGAAAATTTGACTAAAAAGAAGAATTCATTAATGTAGAAATATATAAGCCGTTGAATACTTTGAGACAGTTTATGAATTAATTTATCGGCCCTATAAGAAGTATTGATACAGGAACAATATAAAAATATCTTAAATGCACTAAATTAATTATTGCCTTCAATTCCTCTTCCTAATATGTACAATTTAATTCAGTTTCAGATTTCCAACCACCCAATATGTTAATACCATAATAATTGTACAAACTAAAGATATTAAAAGGGAATAAAATAGCTGCGATGGATTCCTTCTATTCAATTTTTTACCACATACAAATAAACCAGAATTTACGTTGACATATCAACAATAATCTCGGGTTCCCTTTCCATCAACTAACCCAGATATTCGAATAATAAACAACGAATTACCGTGTCATGAAATCAAAACCTTCAAGCTTTCGTAATAAAAAGTCAGGTGTTCCATGCAAGCACAGGAAACAATCAAGTAGAAAGGAAAGTTGATGCTCAAACCCCAAAGAAAAATAATTACACTAAAGCACCCACCTAACGGTATTTAAAAGGCTTACCGAACGGTGTTTTTAAAAGCTCACATCCACTATATGACCTTATTAAGATTCCAATTTTTTTTCATTAGATGGATGATGGGGGAAGCCAGGTGCATGTGATTGTGGTGAAAGGGAGCTATTGAGTATGTTTTGAGTTCAAGGGCGACTAGATGATGGGTTTTTGAGGTCATTCGTCAAGGGTACAGGTGCATTGAATGCATTACTCTTGGATTTGAATTATAAATTTATATTGATTACAGACTCCTGTAGTGCAGTGAACTGGACTTATCCGGTCGAGGATGAGATGTACGAGGGTGCGCTGATAAGTTATGCAAGTGACTTACAAATGCCACCGTCAGGTCGAATTTTCTGATAAATTCCATAGTACCAAAAAAAAAGACAATTGGGCGTGTTCATTCCACCCTCAAGTATACGACAGGGAACGCAATTTACTGATCCCAGAATCTTTCTTTGCTATAGAAAAATGCACCCATGGGCGTCGGCAAGGGGCGCCCATGTAAATATCAGTGAGTAAAATTTCAGTGTATTATTATAGATAACGTATGATTCTAAGTAAAGGATCGATTAAAATTTAAAAAAAAATCTATTACATATGAAAATCATGGGAAAGAATGAATAATTAAAGGAAACAAATTTTGTAACAATTTTAATTTTTATTCATAAAGAGAGTAGTCATTGTAATATTAACTTTTTTGATGAAAACTCAGTGCCATTATAACAGTTTGTTCTGAATGAATTGGATTTAAGAATTAGAATTTTTCCGAGACATTCACATAACATTTAATTGCAGTTATAAGTGGCCCACTTTAGATACCACAAACCCGTCACTTCTAAGATTCAATGTCTTTATTATGTTCATTACTAGTTCAAATTTTTATAATAATTAATAACAAAATATTTATTCAGATAAAAAAATTATAATTATAATTTTAGACCATTCCTTCATTTATTTATTTTTGAATTACTCTCAAACGTTTCTTTATTTAATTATTCTAAAACGATGTTAATTTATTTCATTACTCCTGCTTTTCAATTATCATTATATAGTGAAAGAAAATTCGTTCCATTAGAAAAGTGGGTACGCAAAAATTAATTTGAATACAAATGAAAATTGCAATAACATTTAAAATATAATGATTGACGTTATTTTCTGGCTGCCTAAATTTCTTCCTCAAATTCATGTAGTTAAACTGAAAGAATCCAAAACGATGTGCAAAAATTCTGTGAAATTGATTTTACAGAAATTGATGACTACACATTAGGGGGCATCCAGTAATTACGTGAGACAATTCTGGCGATTTTTTGACTCCCCTTCCCCCCTTGGCGAGATGTCGTGAGATCTTGCTCGACTCCCTCTCCCCCTACCCGAATTTCACGTGAGATTATTTTTTTAAATGCATATTTGTTATATGAATGAGTTAATCTGTGCTAATTCTATTAGTTCAAATAAATCAGAAATATTTTATAAAAATGTGAAAAAAATTAAATTAATAATAGAATAATAGAATGTAATAAGTCACAGTTCTTTTCATTGAAAATTATTAGTGCATCGTATGTTTATTATAAAAGGTTATAGCATATATATTTTTTGAATAATTCTCACATCGTACCGTATATGAAGAAGAAATATTTACTCCAAAAAAAAAATTTACTGTTGATAAATGAGGCGTTTAGCGCAAAAGTGGCCCAAGTCAAAAATAATTATTATGGAGAAACAAGCAGAAGAAAATTATGAAAATTTTTGAGAATCAATCAAGAAATTATTAAAGACGATGTTAAGAGTTCCTTAACTTATTTGAATTCAGGTAAATGTGTTATACTAACTATTTGGATCATTTTTGTTGAAAAATAAGATTTTGGTGGCTTGGGCCACTTTTGCATAACTTCTTTTTTTGTTGACTTTGGAATAAAAAATTATTTTGATGCAAAATAATTTACTCAAAGTGTTTTTATTCATTTTCGTCCACGCCGTGACCTCCAAAAACATCTTAGTCTTCATCATCATGTTCATTTTGGACCAGTTGACGATAAAATTCATGGTATACTGGTGGAAGTCAAGCAGGGATAATGAGTCTTGGTGTTATTTTCTTGTATGAGTTTGAGTCCTCCAAACAGCAGAAGAAGTTTTGCCATTTCCGGGAATGTTTGCTTGCCCCGTTTATTCACATTAACTTTGTTAAATAAAACATCTTCGTTATTCGAGTACTTATACTGGACAATTCCAGGTTTTTCTTCATCATACCGAAGCCACTGTATACGTAGCCACTTTACATTTTCATCAGATTCTGTTTTTTTACGATTATTTAATCCTTTCTCTAGTTCTTTTGTTGAGAAAAAGTCGCTCGATGTCATTTTTTTCTAGGTTCCAAGAACCACCTGCACCCAATCATTGGGAACATAAATATTTTCATAGTGTTTTTTGTTTTTTTCAACCAGTCCAAAGTATTGATCGTTTGGAAGGCAAGAGTGTCCCGATATACTAAAAATTTATGGTCAATTTTGTCCAACTTTGTGGTCGCAGGATGAGGTAATGTAAGCAAAAGGGCCGCCATTTTAAAATTTCTATTTTGACCACAGTACTGATTTCTGTACATTATTAACTTTCTTGTGGTGACAAAGTTTTTTATGTTGTGTGCAATACAAGAACCAATTTCCTGGGGACCCTGTGAGCGCAAAAGTGAATTTATGTGGTATCTTGTGGTGAATGGTCGAAATAGGCTTGGGCCGGTATAGCACGATTGAAATTTGATTAATTTGTAGGCCATTTTTGCTCTTAACTCAATTTTCAACACATTGTGGCTTGGGCCACTTTTGCTCTAAGCGCCTCAAATATTTAACGAATAATGTTAGAAAAATACTTTTTCATGTTTAATAAATGAGTAAATTGTTTCCAACCAAATGAATTTATTTATAGTTAATAAATTCTTCCATCAGTGCATAATTGAACCGTGATGAATATTATTATGAATGATTCAGCTATATTTTAGTGGAGAAACATTTTTTACTTGAGTTAACCCAGTTTTCTCGCAATTTTATACTTTTTCTTGCGAAAAAAAAATGATATTTGATGAAACCACCGCCTCCCCCAGGTGAGATTGAGTGAGATTTTCCTCGACCCCCCCTAAACACCTCACGTAATCAATGGATGTCCCCTTACTTCTCTAAAAAAAGAAAATTCTTCACAGTTGGCATCACTGCTTCATTCCCATGCAATCAACCATTTCGTTCTGTGAAACTCGTGTTCAGCACGCGTATAACTTACCATTATGGGCTGGTAAAAACAAGCGGGCACCGTCCCCGAAGCATTCCGTGTCCGCAGAGCGTGTCCTCGATGGACGCCGTTCCCACGGTGGCTGCGGCCCCGTGGCTCCCTGCGTCACCACGGGTAACGACTGATGCCGCGTGATTGTGTTTTGTAACTACCTACGTGGGGTACCAACTACCAGAGGTAACAAACTGTGAACTTCAGACTTCATACTGGATGTTTTTTTTTGTGATACTGTATTATATATTGATATATTTTTTTTATACTGCATTATATACTGATGTCGCTATACTGCCATACGCAAAATAAAAATAAATAAATTCGAGATATGAGCGCAAAAATAATTTCGAGGAACGGCGGTCCTAGCCCTTAATCAAGGTAGAACGAGATTGTCTTTTGATGTCCTTTGCTCGACATTTTACACTAAATTTTCAAAAATTAACTTTGATTTTAAAAATAACAATCAAATTAAATTTTTAACATAAATAAAAACCTTACTATTATACAATTAAATTAGAAGCGAGGGGGCTGTGTCCCTATGCTTAATAAAACTTTTTTAAATTCAATTTTCATTTTTATAAGGACAGTCTAGCGCCATGGAAATTATATTTTTCGTTGGAAATTGTTTTTTGTATTTGGCGTTTTTAGCGCCCCTTGCTACCTGGAGCCTAGAGCGACTGTATCTCTGGCTCTATCCTAGGGTAGGTTTTGATTTCAAAGTATATATATATATATATATATATATATATATATATATATATATATATATATATATATATATATATATATTTGTATTGAGGATGCCGATCATAGTATCGAAACTAGTCATAAAATTATTTTGTTGAATTAGTAAAAATTTATTCAATTATTTGTAGTTATATATAATTATATATTCATTTTTTTTTATTAATTATTATAAAGATATGAACTAACCATGAACCTTAATCAGTACCTACATTAAATCTTAGGAGGCATCAATTAATTACGTGGGAGTTTTTTGGCGATTTTTCGAGCTCTCCTCCCCTCTTGGTGAAATGTAAGATTTTGCACCACAACCTTCCCCCTTCCCGAATCTCACGTGAATTTTTTTTAAATGCGTATTTGTTATGTAAATGAGTTTAATTTGTGCTAGATTCCATTATATTCATTTAAAAAACAATTTTCTAGTGGTTTTAGTGGAGACACATTTTTTACTTAACTCAACCCAGTTTTATCGCTATTTAATACTGTGAAAATAAAAATTACGTGGTATTTTCCGAGGCCACCTCCTCCCCAACGTGAGATTGAGTGAGATTTTTCTCTGGATCTCCCCTCTCCTAAACACCTCACGTAACTAATGGAAGCCCCCTTATTAATTGTGATTACTAGAGTGGTGGTGTTGTATCTTGTGGTAGATTTTGCTGGACTATTGTTTATTCTTAAATAAAATTCATCCTGAATAAATTGTTACAATGGCTCGTTATGGTTTTCATTACAAAAGTAGATGTTAAAATCGCTACATTTTTTGTAAAACAATTCCAATTTTTTTTAACAATATCGGATGAAATTCGAACTCGTTATATTTGCGAATAGCCTAGCAGAGAACTCTGCCATCAAGAAAAAAAATTAACAAGATTTTCGCAACCCACATGCTTGTTTAACGTCCAACAAAAAAATTGATACATCGCCCAACAAATGCTTCGCAAATGTCAAAACACTAAGATGAAAAGATAACGAACCCATCAATTTACCATAAAACAACTTTCGAAAATAAAAGAATATATGTAAGCTCAGAACAGAACAACAATAGCCTTAGATACGAACACCTGTATTCAAAACGCAACATCTTAGGGGCATATCAATATTCATGAAAACATTATTCATAGAAATGTATAACCAACACCCATCATCAAATGCAAATTGGAAACCACTCCGAGCGCCAAAAGATGAAGAATTTCACAAAAGCATATCCCATTATAGATGGACATGTGGCGAATACTCAAACGTCGTCACATGTTTGAATTTCTCACACTTTTAACTTGCAAGTGGCCAATTTGAAATTTCTCTCGGGTTATTTTTAAAACGTCAACATGTGTCTGGTGGTGTTCCCGCGCTCTGTGGTTTGCCCGCGTTGCATGACACCCTCTATGTTTTCCCACGACACAGAGGTATGCAATGGGTTATGGTTGACGCGATTAAACGTGACATATCTTGCCGGTGAAATTAGCCATGTGTTACGTCATTAACTTAGGTCTGGTTACAGGAACATAAACATTAACACTGAGTAGGAGTATTTCTTTAACTTTATCATTGACGTATGAAGAACAAACAGCTATTAATCATTATGGAAGTATTGGTTCATTAGTTTCTTAAATAAAATTTATGATTTTATCATAAATTGGTAGGTATTTGCAATAACGAACGAAAGAGAAAGGAATGGGATTATGTTGTGATTATTGTATTGTGTCAAGAAACAATATTGGAGAATGTGATTAAATAGTTGATTCAACCAAAAAAGATATTCTTGAGTTAATGCATACTTTGCATATACATACTAGAAAATTAAGAGTTAACCAATGTTCTGTGAATACTGAAAATTCAATAAGTTACACATAACCTGACAATTTGTTTGTGTGTCTCATAAATATTCTATGTTCAAGTGAGCAATTCATAGAGTCAGCAATGAGCAATTAGTGAGGCTAAAATATTACAGTTTGACTGGGAAAATTAAAAAAATTTGTTTCATATTGACATTACGTAAAATATTTGGGGTATGAAATAAATCCAATTAATCCTTCACAAGCTCTGACACCTGAATGTATTTTATTTTGTTTTTGAAGAAACACTATCCTAATATCTGAAATATTTGTTCGAACAATGTTATCTCCAAAAATTACCATCCGATTACAGTAATTCTTTCACCAGAATTCAAAATGGACTTTTAGGGTGGATATAGGCTATATATTATCTCGTTAAAATGAATGTGCTCTTCGTGTAGACTAATTTTGAAACTAGAGTAAAAGAAAAAATACTCGAGCGAGTATTTTTTTTGCAAACGTTGCTTTAACGGTAAGATATATGTAAATGTTTTTTATTCAAAAGTTGTATAACTCAAAATGGTCTTTAAAAAAGTCTGCGCCGATTAATGATTTTTCGTCAAAAGGAGGTGAATATCAAATTTGATATTCCTAGATATTAACAAAAAACTATATATTTTGATACAGTGTGATTTTTACTGCTGGAAAAAATTATTTTCTATAAGTTAACCGATACTAAATCATGTACAATAAGCAGTATTATTGTGCAGTACATGGTTTGCCTACAAAAAAAAAATGAAAATGACAGCGATAGAAAGAGCTAAGTAACGGTGGTTGTAAAATGCTCTTAGAGATAAGTCCAGAAATAATTAATTTCTAAATGAAACTAAGTACATAGTAATAAGAGCCAGTGTCATGAAATTCTTTTTATTACACTAGACAACATAACTTTATACACTATTACTACTGTGAAATGTATTCAAGAGATAATGTCAATAATAAATTGCCTATTCTCCTCAGAGATGTATGGCAGTATTGTCCTTAGGTTTTTTTTGCTACACTCACGAATCCCTATACAGGAAAAGTGAAGGAAAGAAAACTGATGTGATCGATAGTAACATCAAAAAATATATAAAAATATAAATATAAAACATAACACTGACAAGAGCAATATGACAACTGACTAGACTGGCACTTATGTAGCTCAAATAGACTTTCAACCGCACCGCTCATACAACTAGTAGGCGAGCGGCGTACCCCAAAAAAGAGCTCTCGTTAATGAAAAACCCATAACTTTTTGGTAACCGACAAATTTTGGTACCAAAATGTTTGTTGCAAAAATATGCACAACTTTTTTCAATAAAATTTTTCGATTGGAGTGGGGGAAGATTGTGTTTTTGGAGAAAAACTGTTTTTTTTTTCGAAAGTAATACGCGAGCGGATTACGATTCAACTCGCTGTCAATTTTTTCCACTTTCATATATTGAAATGAAACTTTTACGGTTTGATCGTGATATTAAGCACTTTGAAAAAATGTTTAGATTGATAACCAAAGTTGACCTGTTTCGATGTTACGTAACTATATATAATTATTTGACGAATAATCGGGTTTTTATCTTGGTCGAATAAAAGAGTCAAAGAAATTCTCAAAATGATGCTTACAATTAATAAGGTTTTGCACCTGAATTAGACAGTTGTGATATATGCTCTTGTTCTGAGTCATGTTGCAATATGAGTAAAAAACAATGCGATGAAAATGCATGTGATGATACAGAGCTAAATAATGAATTTGTTGACAAATAAATGATATTATTTTTCTTTACCTTTGTATATATTACTTTTCTATAACTTTAATATACAAAAAATGTAAAAAAATAATAAAAATGTATGATAATAAAAGTCTGTAAAATTTGTTTAAAACATTCATCCACTTTTTAAAGAAGATAGTTACATAAAAATTTGATTTATTAATAGCGATAGATAGTGAGAGGATAATTAATAGCGAGTGTACGTTCAAACGATAATCGCGCGCAGTATATTCGAAGTGCTATAGATTTCGTTCTTTGCAACATAAGTTCTTGCAATTTTGCCAAAAACTTCTTAAAACTATATTAATTAAAACCTTGTTAATTGTAAGCATCATTCTGAAAATTTCCTCGACTCTTTTATTCGACGAAGATAAAAACCCGATTATCCGTTAAATAATTATATATAGTTACGTAACATCAAAACAGGTCAACTTTGGTTATCAATCTAAAAATTTTTTAAAAGTGCTTAATATCACGATTAAACCGTAAAAGTTTCATTTCAATATATAAAAGTGGAAAAAATTGACAGCGAGTTGAATCGTAATCCGCGCTCGTATTACGATTTTACGTTTTTACGAAAAAAAAACCAGTTTTTCTCAAAAAACGCAATGTTCCCCCAATTCAATCGAAAAATGTTATTGAGAAAAGTTGTGCATATTTTTGCAACGAACATTTTGGTACCAAAATTTGTCGGTTACCAAAAAGTTATGGGTAGGTGTCATAATTTTGGGGGTACGCCGCTCGTCTATAGGGCGTTCTTTGAGGAAGTGTCGGAACTTCTAGGAACGAAATTGGCACTTAGCTCTTATAGATACGGATTACCGCTGGCACATAGACCCAATTTTCACAAAAAGTGTGTTTGCCCAAATTTTGCACTCACCCCCCTTTGTCAAAAAAAAGAATTTTTGAAATCGGTTCAGTAGTTTCATTCTCAACCAAATATTCAAACTTTTTATCTTCATAATATTAGTAAACATTGAATATGGAGTAATTTTTTCATTTTTCAAATGAAATACTCATTTCTTCAATTTCTTTGATACCAATTAAACTCACAACTGATTTTCAACACCTTCTGTCAATAAAATCACATTTTAAATTACTGACTTTCATATTCGTCAAATTATAGACGCCTTTCGACCATTCAATAATAAAATATAACTGGAAATAATAACACACCTCAATTATTAACGACACCAATCTAAATGACCAATTCATATAGCACGGGACCGCTTTCCAGCTGTCATCCAACATATAACTAAAATTATCATGATCATTCGTAATAAAAAAACCAGCAATAAATTCAATTTTTCATTGGCTGGTCAAAATCTCGCATACTTTATATTCTAATTAGCGTCCCATGGATTTCGTATAAAAACCACCATCAGTCATATCAATATGACATCAACATTCCGTTTTTTCAATCTAATACTAGTATCTGCTAATTTATAACGCTTCATACTTCAAGCACCTGTCTCTTAATGGTTTAAAATTAGAAATTTGAAGCCTCATTGCCGCAATTCATTAGTATGATATTCCGATAGCTTCAAATGTGATTAATTATGCTAAAAGAATTCAAAAAACAGGAAAGACATCTATGTAAGAAGTTTCAAAACCCTACTTAAGTCAACATAAAATATATGCGTTAAGGTTCCACACACGCAACTATTTATTTTTCGTTTCGAACCCCTGAAGCGGATTGTTTCTTACAAGACTTTTCATGAGTCGTTAATTCTGTCTTGGTGTTGGTCCTTAAACCTTAAACCAGTAGCAATTTAAGTGTCGGGGTAGTAATAATTTGAAATCGGCCTTGTTCCATTTATTGTATACATTCTATAGAATTGAATAGTTGAATATTCTTTTATATGGTTAAATTTGGTATCTAAGAAATGTATTGTTACTATAAATAAATCTTCAGTGTGTATAATAATTATTAATATACTAAAATTTAAATAAACACATAAAATAAAGGTCTACTTACATAATCTGAAGGGGATTAACAAAAATTCCAAATAACGACATCGATTTGAGGCAGAACTACAAATAATAAAATTAATTGACAAAAATAATGGTTCTAAAATGTCATCATTGAAAACTAATTAAATAAGAAACTCAAAGGCATTGCCGTGAATATCATATACCTATACAAATTTCGAAAAAAGTCCGAAACTTACTTTTCTTCAACAAAAATAATATAGAATTGTCAGGTATAAAAAATTTATTTAATTAGTCCAGATTTTATAAATTGATTTTCACCAACAGATGTAAGGAGCAATGGAAATCCTATATTTACCGAAATACGAGCTTTAGTAAAGAAACCCAATGCCAAAAGTCATTATCTGGCAGTCAATCAAGAGAGCTTTTAAATCTACCAATCGACAAAGCTGCTAACAGGTCATAGCTTTTTAAAATTTTTGGTAACCACTGTCACTTATCTAACTGCACCTGTAATTTATGTATTTATTAGTAGTATTTTACTCAAAAATAATGGACTATTGCAGCGTATCACAAATTAACAGTCAAGTGCGGTAGTGAATATATATATATATATATATATATATATATATATATATATATATATATATATATATATATATATATATATATATATATATATATATGTAGTGAGTAAAATAAAACATGCGATTTTTTCCGCAAACGGTGTTCAAACGATAGAATTAAGTAAGATGATATTTTTAAGAAGGATTAGAAAGAAACGTAAAACTAGATTGCTTTGCTCATTGGTTTTGTAGGTGTCAAGGCAACACAAATTTGACAATTCAACAAAATAATTGTCAGAAACATTTAAAGTCACTTATCTACGCATTATACGAGGGCGGTCCTATAAGTACTTAGCCTACAAAGGAAAAACGAAAAGTTCCGATTTATTTCTCAACATAGTCTCCTTTCAGCTCGATACACTTCACCCAGCGATGCTCCAACTTCTTTAACTCGTCTGAAAAATACGTTTTCTGTAGGTCTGCAAAGTAGGCCTCCGTAGCGGCGATAACCTCCTCGTTCGACTCAAATTTCTGACCGGCGAGTAACTTTTTCAAGTTCGGAAACAAGAAGAAGTCGCACGGGGCCAAATCTGGAGAATACGGTGGATGGGGCAGCAGTTCGTAGCCTAATTCGACCAATTTAACCAAGGCGACGGCGGAGGTGTGAGGCGGTGCGTTGCCATGGTGGAAGAGTACTTTTTTCTTCTTTGTAATTTGGCATAGTAGAGCCCTGTGACTGTTTTACCCTTTTCCAGGTAGTTAATGTAGATTACACCTTGTGAATCCTAGAAAATAGTGGCCATCACCTTTCCGGCCGATAGGACAGTCTTCGCCTTCTTCGGAGCTTGTTCACCGGCTGAAGTCCACTGTTTTGACTGTTCCTTGGTCTCAGGTGTGTACCAGTGGATCCATGTTTCGTCGACAGTCACGAAACGACGCAGAAACTCCTTCGGATTGCACTTAAACAGCTTCAAACATTGCTCTGAAGTCGTCTCACGGTTGCGCTTGTTGTCCGGAGTGAGCAAACGCGGCACCCATCATGCAGACAGCTTTCTCATGCCCAATACTTCATGCAGGATATGGCCTACGCGGTCTTTTGAGATGCCTACTGTCTCAGCTATCTCGCGCACCTTCAATCGGCGGTCTGCCAATACGAGATCGAGGATTTTTGTAACATTACCCTCCGTGGTAGCCGTTTTCGGAGCACCTGGGCGTGGCTTATCAAAAACCGACGTGGGACCACGTTGCAACTCGTTAAAGCAATTTTTTACGGTCGCCATCGAAGGAGAAGAGTCACCATACACAGCATCCAAAAGCTCTTTTATTTCGCTGCGCGAATTCCCTTCCAAAAACAAGAATCGAATCACTGACCGATATTGCTCTTTTTCCATTTTTCTAAAATCTGCGAACACTCCCGCTTCAACACGCTGTCAAAACAAAACTACCAGTCCGATGCGGCTGAAATTTTGACAGTAGCCGTCTACAAGAATATACTACACGACACTCTCTTGCGATAGTGGAGCCATCGGACGGTGAGGATAAGTACTTCTCGGACCACCCTCCGTGAGCGTACTAAAAAGTGTACTTTTTTGTCCAGGCGTCTGTGAAATCAATGTTCAACATTGAGAACTGAGGTTAAAAAAGTCGTCATTTTTTGACGTTTGCGCAAAAAATTCTTTTCTAATTTTTATTACGTTTTGCTATTAGAGCATGGTTCTTCCGTAAGCGATGCACTTCGCGAATTTTTTTTTTTACTATAAAACAAATTATGTTCAATTTTTTATTTCCTTTTGCTAAAGTATAAACTTTAAAATAAACACACTTGGCTTATGTTTCACAATATAAAAAAAAATATTTAGATACTGTATTTAGCAGTAACGAAAAGTCGACATGTTTCGAGTTATGAACTCATTATCAAGACTGATGGTAGTTTGTAGTTTTGTAGTTTTTCCTTTTGCTATTAACTTGCTGTTATGTACTCCGTTCGAGAAATACGACCTTAGTGACATAGCTCTGCTGCTTCGTTCATAGTAAATATAAGTAAATTTAATTTTCCAATATTTTCACAAGTTCCTTTGATACGTTGATGAACGGTTAAAGATCCGGGATGTGCGGACACCCTTAGATCAGACGAGATGTATGCCCGTGCATAAGCATCCAATGCGTGATTCATAAGATAGCCTACTACGCACATCTGCCTTTATTCCCACGTTCGAAATGAACACGTGTTCAGAACCAAAGCGAGCTATACTCGTGTCATCTACTTGTTGATGGTCTGCCATGCTTTATTACAGACGACTCTTTCTTTTCCTTTTCTTCTTTATCTCTGGTCTACGGCATGGGCTCGGCTAGACAGATTATCACGGTCGCCGTTCTATCCTATCGCCCTAATCGTTATCTATGGGTTTGTTGGAGATAATGAGGGGCAATAAAGAACAAATAAAACACTTCGGTGAATTGTTGGATGTTTGTAGTTTCAGGTTGATTAGTTGCAGGAGTTTAAGACGATGTTCCTTGGCTGTTAATTCCTTTATATCCTTCGCATTAGATGGAATTTCTTCAAAATGATTAATGAAAGTGATTTGTAGCGATTATTGAATGTATTAAGGTACAGTTCCATAGGAACATATTTGTTGCTGTTGCGTGTTTCCGTGAATGTTCCAAAATGTTCCTTAAATTTCTTCATTTTTCGGCAACAAATGTTTTTACTTGTCGCCGGTTTCCATTTTCAGCGGTAAACTTGTGAAAAAATCCGTGTTGCTATCGCAGTGGAAACTTATCGAGAACGCAATTAGTAAACATTCGTGTCGCAGATTTTCAGTGTGCAGTGAAATGCGAAAACGAATGAATATATAGCTACGGTTCCAGCGGAGGAACATTTTTGTTGCTGTTGCTTGTTTCCATAAATGTTGCCAAATGTTTCGGCAACAAATGTTCAATGTTACTACTAAATAATATGGAACTATTGACAATTTTAGTTACTTCAGTGGAAACAAAAAGTTTACGTATGTTGCCATAAGTTTATACCCTTGGCAACAAGAAAAAACATTCAGCAACAAAATGTTCCTCCGGTGGAACTGTATCTTTAGATCGAATAACACATAATATAGTATTTCTCCACTTGCTCTATTGACTGTAATTGATTTCATCTAACATGATAGATATTTAAAGCATTCCTCACAAAAACTTCTGAAATGATTGTTCATACAATCAAAATTTTTTTTTGTACGATTGGATTTTGTCAACTAATCAAACCCTCATCAGGAGTTAAGTAAACATTTTGTTATCAACTCCTGATGATGTTACTAAGTTGACGAAACGTGCGCTTCGAGTATATAAACTGAGATTTAGTGAGGTGGATGAAGATGACTCTTCATAAGTTATAACTGACTCGAATTGTCAATGAAACTTTTAATACGCACTCCTGATGTCGATTTTTTCAACTCAAAAAAAAATTGTTGAGGTGGTTAAGACTTTTCATTAGTTATGAACTATACCTTTGTGTGAACAATAAATTATTTATAAACTTCACCTGATAATGACAACTGGTTCTATTTCAAATTTGACGTCACTTTTCTAAACAAAATTTCGGCTTTCAATTCATGCTTTTTCGTACCGTACAATAATTTAAATAGTTTGTCCCATTATCCTGATCAGGATCTTCAGGATTAGCGATTTTCCAAATCCGATACCCAGTTTGTACCGAGTACCTGTTTAAAATAAATAATAGCTTAATAAAGGTAAAAATACTTTTTTCCGCAAACGTCAAAAAATGACGATTTTGATTCCACAGATGTCCTTTTGTTTTTACTTTTTCGTCCGGCCGTGAGCGTACAAAAAAGTACCCTTTTTTGTACGCTCACGGCAATTTCAAGAACGTCGGGCGGCGTACATTTGGGTTCCGAATCCGACATAATGTAATCTGTATGAAGAATTTTATATATTTTACGCCTACAAGTTATTTCTCAATACTCGGGTACTTACCAAAAAAGTCCCATAATGCGTAGATAAGTGACTTTAAATGTTTCTGACAATTTATTTTGTTGAATTTTCAAATTTGTGTTGCCTTGACATCTACAAAACCAGTAGCAAAGCAATCTAGTTTCACGTCTCTTCACATCTAATCCTTTTTTTAAATATTATCTTAATTCTATCGTTTGAACACCGTTTGCGGAAAATATCGCATGTTTTATTCGGAGAAAAGCACTTTTTTGGCTCGGTTAAAATTGTCACACATTTAGACTTGCCACAAAAAGTATCACTTTTTAGTCCTGATAAAACAATATACTATTGTAGATAAGCGTACAAAAAAGTTGAAAATAAATAGTTAGAAAAAAAACTATTTTGTAGATAACCAAACTAAAAAGATGAAAATCAAGAATAGTGTAATTAACAAAAAAATGTCGTTTATTGTAGAAAAGCGTAGGATGCTTGCAGTCAATTGTTATAATATTTTAATGACAGATAAGGGTTAAATCAGTCTTATGAAAATATCTTAAAAAGCACCCCTGGCATTTCTACAATAAAAGAAAGTTTTTTGTTAATTACACTATTCTTAATTTAAATTAAAAAAAAGCGTGTTTTTCAATTTTTTTAACCATTATTTATTCTGGTTTTCTTTCAAATTATATATTTTTTTAAAAAATTACCGCGTTCAATATCATGTTTTTTTTTACCGGTGACATCTAAATAAAGAACATTAACCTCAATTATTTATCACAGCTGAGTAGCTTTAAATTTGAGCTATTTTATTTTAACGACTCCCCTTATGAAATCCCCATAATACAAAAACTTTTCAAATTTACAACAAACAAACCGATCATCAAATAGCAAAATTCCGATACCTGTTCAGCACAGGTAAAGCGGTTCCAATCTTTTTCATTAGCTCGTCGTAAAATTCACATCTCTCTTAATAACCTTCACACTGATATCTCAAAAAATCGCGTTAATATTTCCCAAAAATGGACCCCATCCCGTTTCTACCTACTAGATGGAAATTGGAAAAAAAATACCTTCGATGGCTCGAAAAGCCATCAAATCATTCACATCCTGTAGAGATGGGTCAGCGGTGACCGCCCACCACACTTTGCCTTTTTTACACCCTAAATTTGGCCGTGCACGTGAAACGCCCGAGGCTAAATATAATGACCTGGCGAAGAAGAAGGAGCTCGGACGATTCTTCAGTTCTTTACCCAAGAAACCCTGCCAGGGATACACTGAATCATTAATTCTATGGATGGGTTGATTTTGTACACAAAGGCAAGTATTATATGGGTGAGTCATAAAAGAGCAGTAAATTGAGAAATAATTTGATGCAAGATAAGTTTTAGAATTGACAATTAAGGGAGAAGTGATTCATGGATTGATGGTCAAGATCGCGACTCAATAGACTAATGGAAATTTAGATTTGGGTGTAATTTATTTTTGATTTAATTTTTTTCTAGGATAATTATAGTCCATTGAATTTGATGGAAGGTGCTGTCCTAATACGTTTATGATGATAATGCGTAATCTTTTGTCACATTTATTAAATATAATGAGAAGGGTTAATTAATTTCGGGCGTCAGTTATGGAAAAAATATTTAGTGGCCAGATGCTTACAGATACCATTCAAACTATGTAATATTTCGTCTTTTAGGTAACTATAGAAATATTTTAGGACACTTTATATTGAAGTTTGAATTGATTTTAATTTCTAAAAATAATCTATATATATATATATATATATATATATATATATATATATATATATATATATATATATATATATATATATATATATATATATATATATATATATATATATATATATATATATATATATATATAGAGAGAGAGAGAGAGAGAGAGAAAGAGAAAAACTATTTGTAGGGACTGCAGCAATGTAAAAGGAAACTCTTTGAAGTTTTTCCAAGCTTTCGGAATCGTTTATTCCATCATCAGGGAGAATCTATCGTGAGGATGTTTACATATATGTTGATAATAGGATATAAGAAACATTGAAAATTATGCTATTTGTTAAATAATTAGAAAAGTTGATATATTTTTGAAGTTATTATAATTAAATTTCTGAACGAAATGACAAATCGGTGTTACTAATTTTTTTTATATTCAAACTGAAGTTTGACATTATTTCGTTACGTTAAATTAATTTGATTTAGTGTTATTTTATATCAAGTGAAAGTAAAAAAGAATAAATTTCACTCAAATGGCTTATATCTGTTTTTTATTGATGGAGTTATTGTCTTGATAAATGAAGGCTTCTATATATATATATATATATATATATATATATATATATATATATTTTATATATATATATATATATATATATATATATATATATATATATATATATATATATATATATATTAATATATATATATATATATATATATATATATATATATATATATATAACTACAAAGAGGAAATTTATCGCGGGGAAATAGTATATAAAACAAGCAAAGTTATCGGTCTAGCCCGCATATGTCGAAGCAGCCGTTGACACGTGTTTCGGACTCTTTGGTCCTCATCAGAACGGCGTAGCCAAGTATGCGATGGAAAACCTGGAAATGAAACAGCAACAACAAGCAGAATCCCTTGCTTCGGAAGACAATCACACATTTGTGGTACATTGTTCGAACTCTCCGGTTTGGGAGATTTGGTCAAACTCTGACCACGGAGGCGATTAATGCCATCCGTAAGATCCTGGACCGTGGAAATAAACTACAAAGAGGAAATTTATCGCGGGGAAATAGTATATAAAACAAGCAAAGTTATCGGTCTAGCCCGCATATGTCGAAGCAGCATGGATGGCATTAATCGCATTAATCGCCTCCGTGGTCAGAGTTTGACCAAATCTCCCAAACCGGAGAGTTCGAACAATGTACCACAAATGTGTGATTGTCTTCCGAAGCAAGGGATTCTGCTTGTTGTTGCTGTTTCATTTCCAGGTTTTCCATCGCATACTTGGCTACGCCGTTCTGATGAGGACCAAAGAGTCCGAAACACGTGTCAACGGCTGCTTCGACATATGCGGGCTAGACCGATAACTTTGCTTGTTTTATATATATATATATATATATATATATATATATATATATATATATATATATATATATATATATATATATATATATATGTGTGTGTGTTGTTGTGATTAATTATTTATTTTCACCATTATATGTTAATATTGTTAGGTATCAGAAAATATGTTTCAACACTCTAATGAGAATATAGTTTTTTTCTACCTAATTCTAATAAACTTTTATCTACTTAAAATATCATTGTTCTGAATTGTTTTCATTTACTTCCAAAGTAATATATAAATCGTTATTTAAATCACAATATCTTTTCATCAGTTAATTTTTATTATATCTCTTCAATTTTGTGTATTACTCATTTCTTTTATGTTGATTTGATTTCAGTTGATTCTTTTGAATAATATGATTGATAAATATTATTAAGTAAATTTTAATACATTGTGTTGTGCATTGTGATGGAGATTGTGTCTTCGTGATCTTATAGACATGTGCAAATCAGATGATTTTATAGTATTTCGAATAAGAACATAAATTTAAAATTTTTTATAATGTCATTCCATATTTATAAATTCAATGATAATTTTCTCAATACATAATAATAATAATAGTAAGTATTTATTTCCAAACAGGTAAATTATCCAATCACAGGAAAATTGTACAAAGATTAAGCAAATGAATATCATTGGGCCTATCAAAAATCTGTCCAAATATCTATCTCTCTATGATTATTTCTTCAATTTATTGTCCTTAAAAAAATTATTATATTATTATAGGATTGTCGTGTATAACAATTAAAGTTGTTTTGTCTAATATTTTCCATACTTGATTTTAATTATTAAATGAAAATCAATATAATTCGTTTTTTATCACTATTATAAAAAATAGTGAAAAAAACCGAAGTATCTATTAAATATTTGAATTAAATGAGTACTAGTGAAGACTGATATATATATATATATATATATATATATATATATATATATATATATATATATATATATATATATTAAATAATTAAGTAAATTCTAGACCGTATAGTATTAATAACGAAATTTATTTGGGGAAATAATCGATCCAATTGAATTTCTTTATATATATATATATATATATATATATATATATATATATATATATATATATATATATATATATATATATATATATATATATATATATATATATATATATATATATATATATATATATATATATATATATATATATATATATATATATATATAGATAATTCGATTTTTAGAAAGAACTTAAAATTTAAATAACAAATTAAAAAAACTACTAAATCTGGTGATCACGATTTCAAATAACCGATATATTCACTTTTTCAAATTTTATCTTTTTTTGAATGCTTTTCAATATAGCTGACGCTTTTTTCTGAATTTTGTTAATTTCGAATCCTCAATATTAAAATGGGTTAATCGAGGAGTTTCATCAATTATATCCATATATTTCTGAATTCTTTTTGAAACCGAATAGTTCAAATACATTCCAACATTATACACCCTAGCATCTTTATCTTAGTAAATTTATCAGTGGAAGTACACCCAAATGCATTCCTAAAGCAGGTCCAACTTTCAAGTTCAACCCACAACCAAATTCCTGGACATGTCAGGTAGAAAATCAAATAGTACGTCGGCCAAATAAACACCCTCACACTCCTCAATCCGTGCTCCGTTTTAACTTAACTGGTCAACTTGAGTCTCTACCTGTGGAAATTCAAAACTCCCATCATACAGAGATGATGGCATCATGTTCAGAGGTACGATGTAAATGCAGGTGGTGAAGAGATTGTACACATATAAGAAATATTTCAGTTTTAAATGTACAAATTTTTTTATGACACAGTTTTTGTAATTTTTTTTCATAATTCCACACAGTTACTTTTATTTGAATATTTCAGATTTAATTCAAATTTTTCACCTCAGAGACCTTCTTTTTTGTAGTTTTTTTTTTATAATTCTATACAGTTACTCTTTTTATTGTAAAACTATCTTATTAGTGTGACAGTTTAATGAGTTCGAAAGAAAGGTAATTTGTCTCTGTTACTTCAATATTGACACTTTATTTTCACTAATTTCACCTGAAAAAAAATATCCCAACCACTTGGGTAGAGAAACACAAAAATTCGAAAATAGTTATTTATTTATACGTTTCTTTTTATCAAAAAATGGAAGACAAAGAGATACAATCATTAAACTATACATTAAAACATTAAAAAAAATTAAAGCATCGATCACAATATTTGAGAATTGCTGAGGTACAAAGAACTTAACTTAATATCACAAGAATCAGTCAAAATTGAGCAAATTCAATCACATAGTAACTCATTTTGATATCAAACTAAGCTTGGGCCCATCTATCATTTGCGACCTGAAGTTCGGCATGTTGATTATAGGAAATTGCATTTTTGTCGCCTCTGCTATCGATGTCGAAATCAGCTCCAACCATGGTAGTCCAGAAAAATGTCCCTGATTCAGTCTTTGCGAAGTAGACTGGGATGTACCTTTGACCTCTGTAAACAGGCTCGATGTTCATATGACCACTCTCGTACACTGGAACTGCGGAAAATTCATCACATGCGTCGATTTCCCCAAAGATTTCCTTCTCCAACTTTTCATTGGCGAGATTATCGTCGATTTCGTCAGATTCTTTGAAGTAATCTGGCTGCGGGGATCTTCTGTAGCTGTTCTTCTTCTTCCTTAGAAGGTCGATGACTGGCCTTATGATCCTTTTGATTTGATGAACGGCACTCTTCGATTTTTTGTCGTTGAATTTGTTCTCGTTGATCGAGTTGTTTGAAGACATGGTGTATTCAAAATTACTCATTTTTATTTCGTGTTCTTTAAAATGTGTGGATAACTTGGATAACTTCGAGCTCTAAAGCGAGAATGATTATTGAGGGTGGTTGTAAGCGTTTTATATCCAACCGTCATACCCTAAGGGTGGGTGGGGATTGTTTAAAGAACCCCAAGCACCTATAGGAAGAGCGTATAGGGACAGGTGTTCGTTTTTCAAGAAGACACGCTCACTGCACGAGAGCGAGAGAAAGGAACGCGTTACGACTCGCATATACACTGCATGCAAAAATTACGGATATTGCCTAGTCTGTTCGTTGATTTCCTGACATAACCAACGATTAGGATTGTTTATTAGGGTAGAAAGAACAGGTAGATGGGTGATGGAAAATTATAGTTCTGGAGTTTTAGCTAATTTGAAGGAACAATTTTTTATGCAATATTTCAGAATGTTTAACAAGGAATTGGTGATAATTTATCTACTCGTATTTTGCGACCGCAACTAATGATCATACTCAAATGAATTTCTTAACACAGGTAACTGAAAAAATGTTCAATTGTATTTTATAACCAATTTAATACGATCCAATATTTGTTAATAGTTTTCAGGTTATTTCAATGTGAAATGTGAAAAATTTACTATGGACTCTTAATTTGTCTTAAAGCGATTGCTTCATATCAAAACGAATTAATCAGTTTGTTATGTTCAATAATTTTCAAGTACTCTATGTCTTTCATAGTGTAGCAATTAAAAGTTTGTTATGAATGCATGTAACATCAGTTTTATTTAAAAGTTTAAGAGTATTGAAGCAACTCAAATATTATCAACAAAAAGAAATTTGTTGAGATTCTTGAAAGAAAAATATTTATTTGGCGTAAATTTAGTATTATTAACTAACTTGGAGCATTATTAAACGGAAATATGAGTCAGAAATTAAGCTTTATGATAAATAAGCAGAAATCAACTGTAGAAATATTAAAAATGAAAAGTAAACTTTTTTCACTTACTAATTTGATTCCAAATAACCTATAGAACTGATTAAAGGTTAATCGAACATATTGTTATTTTATTAACTAACCTTTATCATTTATTAACTTTGATAACAGACCAAGTAACCTCGAGTGGTGTTCACTTATTCCACAAGCACAATTTTTTTGTCTGCTAGTGTATTCGATGCGCATATATGACGTAGTTCGTAGGGCTTGTAGGGCGATAGCTCCGGCCTTCAGAAACCGTGAGAATCGCGATTCCATCGTGGTTCCCACACTCTGAAAGGCAGATGGTAAGCGTAGGGGTGTTTTTGATGTTTTCAGATTCCGATTTACCTCATACACCCTCTATGGTATCCTTTTACTTTTATATTCTTAGCCTTGCTTGACCCTTTTCGGGATAACTATTGATTCGGAAACGGTACACTATGTATGGACATAGGAATTTTGTTATGTTACCGAAATTTAAGATTTTGGAATTGTGAAGAGGATGTGAAGCTGTTATGTATGTATATACCGTTTTTGTGAGGGTTATTTCGGGGTATTTCTGCAGGTAAATGTAGGATCTGTTGCATTATTATTCGCAATTAATTGATTGACAAAGAGAAGAACCTGTTCAACTATTCACCGGAAAATATTAAGACGTTCTATTTGATAAAGTTAAGTTAATTGCATATAAATATGTTGAAGAATATTTACTCTATAAGTTCTGAGAAATTTACAAGATGGAAGTTTATTTTCACAATTTTAGTAGACGCGTTTCGTTAACACAGTTAGTTCATTTTGGTACTGACAGAACTGAGATGCAATGAAGAAACGCACATACTGAATAGATTTTTGTTGAGTTGCTTGTAATTGATTTTAAATATTTTCCTAAGATTTTAAGAACAATATAACGTAGGTATTGCGTTTTCGTGAACTTCTCTTATTTACATATACAAATTTTCGATTCAAAAAAAATTGCATATTATCTTTCTTAATCACTTAATGTTGAGGGTATCTACTTGAATATACGTTGTGATAATTTGACTTTTTATTGACAAAAAACGTGCGAACATCAGAGCTCCATCACTAAGGTCGTTTTTACAAATAGTTGAAAGCACTATGGTGTATTTCGTAAACATCCACACAATCCACGTAAAAAAAGCATTTTTATAGCTTCAACTCTATCCATGTACAAATTTTCAACGCGCTAATCCAATTTGTAGGGGGCTGGGGGTGAAAACTCCGCTGATGCATCATCTCATCACTTCCTTGCCAAGTTTGAAGATACCAAAATTTTGACTAAAGTCACCAGAATTTAGAATTATTTTTGTTGTGCTTCAAGAAACACTTCAGATACTCGCATTTACCCTCATTTGGTTGCATGGGGCCTGTCAAAATGTACCGGAGGAAGAATAATAATATACATATATATTTTTGAATAGGTATATATATATATATATATATATATATTTATTCATATATATATATATATATATATATATATATATATATATATATATATATATATATATATATATATATATATATATATATATATATATATATATATATATATATATATATATATATATATATATATATATATATATATATATATATAAAAATTGTATTTTTGAAATAAATTTTCCAAAAGGTTATCTGGAAAATTAGCCGAAAATCCGGTGAACAAATTTTTATTGAGTAAGTCGAAGAAATGCAGTTCTTTCAAATCAGAGAACCTTATTTCTATTTGACCCCTAATAGTATCCAAAATTTCATAAAATATTTGCTTATAGTGAAGCTCCATATCTGCGTAACTGAATTTCTTTCGTTTTGGGCTAAATTGAGTCGTATCATCAGTAGTTTGAAATACAGAAAATAGTTTTTTAAAATAAACTTCTGCACGAAATTCTGAAATTTTTTCCAAAAGAAACTTGAGCCGATTTCGTGAGTAAATTACATCTGAAAACCTGTGCTGTAAGATTTAAAAAACTATTTCTGTTTGTTCAAAAATTAATTTAAAGATGTTTAAAAAATATATAAATTCCTTATCTTGTAAGTAAGATATTAATCCGCGTGCTGTATTTAAAGTTACTTTATCGGTGAAAAATTCCTCACTTTCAACTAGGTATAGAATTAAATCCTCAAATCCTAAGCGGCCCCAAACAGAGACATTTTCACTAGTAAAAAGTAAACACTGCCAACAAAATAATTTATTTTTTACCTGTGATCCGGTTAGGCAAGGATTTCTCTCATAATTCCGTGTATTAAAACCGCGGTTTTGTTTTCTGTTACGCTGCACCAAATTGTTTAATTCAGGGGTAGGTTTTTTTTGTTTTTATCAAAACTTTATCCTCATAATTTAGGGCACTAAAGTTATGGGATAACAAATATTCCACTAAATCACCATTGAAATTTTTGAAATTAATTTCAGTAATCACTCATTTTAAAACAATACGCGTAACGCGAGTTGATTCCGGCGTCCATTATTCAGACAGTACGAATACGAATTACGATCATACTACGATTCAATCAACGACTTTACTCGATGTCGGGGAGATTCTATAGTTGTGATTGGTCGACATTGTATAAGGCTGGAGTTTATCGGTGTTGCCATGTACATGTGTTTTGGTTTTCTATTTCAATGAAGTATTCATTCGGAGTATTTGTTTTTAAGTGGTGTGAGTTTGCTTTTCTGTGGCAGGCATAATGAACGTTGAGAATATACCTTTCTAAGCTTTCCGCAGCGTTGCCACAAATCTTGAAATGAATGAAATGCAGTAAATGTAAATACCTTCTATCTTAATTAATAAATTATATTATATAATGTAGGTTGAAAGGAAGGTAGGTGCATAAAATAATATGATTTTGATTAATATCAATATGCTGAATGTTGACTATTCAATATAATATATATATATTAGTGATACGCGGAATATTATTGAGGAGGCTTAGCCTCCTTAGCCTCCTTTGACTAGCCGCCCCTGATATATATATATATATATATATATATATATGTATACATATATTTGTTTGGTGTTTGGTGTTTGGTACCTATCTGCTTTCATATACAAATTGCAATTAGGCTTAGTGAAATAATTATTACAAATTTAGTTTCCTCAAAATGATCTTTAATAATAACATCAAATTGTGTTGACTTTCGATACAGTGCGATAGTCTATCATTTTCGAAAAAAATACGCTAATATTTTAGTATTTTAATGAGAATTATAGAAGTATATTATCAAACAATGAAAAATGAAATAAACTCGTGTGTTCATGTTACACCCCTACTTTTTTATAGATAATAAAGAAAAATGACACTGAAATTGACTGACAGCTCGTATGTGGACATTCAGATAATTATTGAAATAAGAAAATTAAATGAAATGAGTTTTTTGAATTAACCTATGAACAAGAAATGATAAAAGGTATTGGAAAATAATTAACATCATAAATTTTGATTGAATTTTTATGGTAGTAACTAGCCCAATTTAATAATAATTTCTGTGTAATATAACGTAATTACGAAACATTAATGCTAATAAAAATCAGCAACATGATCAATATCAGCAATTATGTGTGCCAGTGTATCTCTCACGTAAATCTAAAATCGAATTCAATCAACTGCAAGCTCCGATGTCAAAAATAGCTTCGATTTTTTCGAAAAAAACTCCGGCGAAAGTCTCAGTTCTCAATGGGTGTTTTCTTGCATCACTTTGTTATAAATTGTCAGAAGAAAAACTTTACGAGGCTTTATTACAGTTTCTCCTTCATTGGACTTCATTCACAAGGTACGCTTATACAGACAGGTCCTAAAACAGGTTTCTACTGTCCGGCGATTTTAATCTCGACTTGCTCCGAGCCAGATTACTTTAAATAGTCTGATTTACTGACCCACGTGTTCGAAGAAGTCGGCTTCTTGATCTTGTTGACTTGTTGCTTTTCTGATTGTCTCGGCGCTGTTGTTATATAGGAGTTCTTCTTGAGACCTGAAAATAAATATGTATTTTAATGGTAAACACTATTAAATTTTAAGATTAGGATTTGTGAAGAAAATATCGACTTTCTTATGAAGTCAATATATATACAGGGCTATTCAAATTCGAGTATATGCATGGGGATTTCGATAACGGTAAGAGATAGAGCGATGGTTAAATGGGGGCAAAGTAGCATATTTCAGAGGTCAGTTATATGGATAAAAAAAATCTGATCTAGCTCCTTTAGTTCTGGAGTTATATAGGAAAAATCGAAAATTTCGAAATCCTTTTTTTGCCTATATCTTTTTATTTAATGAGTTGTTTTCAAAATAATTGTCACTTTGCCATTGCCACTTTTTGTAGGCTATCTAAATATCTGAATAGAAATTATATACAGGGTGTCGTATAAATTGGGCCACCCTCAACTTTCAATTTTCAAATACGGACCTGTATTTTTTATTGCATTTTTTTGAATGCCAAGAGTCATGTTTTATATTGACGTAGTATTTTGATCTAAATTACAGGGTGTTCTGGAAATATTGAACTATTAACAGTAAAATTTCAACATTTTTTAAAAATTGCAGCTCTAATTAAAAAAATATCATAGAATAAGGTATAAAATGCCTAGGGTTTGGAAGATAATCAACATTATTCGACGAAAAATGTCATATCTCTTTTCTGCTCTATGGGGAAACCCATTTTCAGTACTATCAGATTTTTCATTAAATACTAACGATAATTTCCAAGAAACTCTCGAAATAATGACAGGTGAGGAGAACTAAATATTTATTTTCCAAAGCATACTATGAGAATTCAAATAGTTTAATCATAATTGTTGTATATAGCAACAGAATGCCCATGAATTTGCTGAAAAATGTAGGTAGTTCGGAAAGTGAGTATCAATGAAATATTTCCAAATTGGTGACTGTAATATAAAGATTGCCAGTCGAACGTTTTTTTGTTTGGGCAATGATTATATGCACATACACGTACTAGGAAGAATTTCACATTTTCTTACCTTGATCATGGGTTGCGTGAACCGAAATGTGGATGAATTCTTGAAGAAGACATTCTTCGTCGAATAATGTTGATTATGACTCTTGGCATTCAAAAAAATGCAATAAAAAATACAGGTCCGTATTTGAAAATTGAAAGTTGAGGGTGGCCCTATTTATACGACACCCTGTATATAATTTTCATTCAGATATTTAGCCTACAAAAAGTGGCAATAGCAAAGTGACAATTGTTTTGAAAACAATTCATTAAATAAAAAGATATAGGCAAAAAAAGGATTTCGAAATTTTCGATTTTTCCTATATAACTCCAGAACTAAAGGAGCTAGATTAGATTTTTTTTATCCATATAACTGACCTCTGAAATATGCTACTTTGCCCCCATTTAACCATCGCTCTATCTCTTACCGTTATCGAAATCCCCATGCATATACCCGAATTTGAATAGCCCTGTATATATATATATATATATATATATATATATATATATATATATATATATAAATTTTAAATTTTTTTTTGAATTTCTAAAGACTGGCATTTTGCCCAGAGGTGCACAATAAGATTCAATTTAATATATTAGCCAGAAATTTTAGGCATCAGGAACTTTTTCAGTTACCATTCAGAAGGTCCAATTTAGGACAAAATTCACCGCTGTGCAGAATGATAAGATCTTTGAAATGGCTTTAAATACCTTCAAGTTGTTGATTAAACGGTTATTCTTAAGAAACATATAGTTAAATTGTAAAAACGCCTGCATTTTTCATGAATCAAAAATCTAAATAGATCATTGGTCAATTTGTAATTAGTACCTACTTTCTTATATTTATTTTATTTGTGAAGGTTACTTTTAATACACTAAAATGTGTATTAGTATTGAGAAGGTTTTGTTTGGATGTTTGTATCTGTGTAAGACCCTAGTTTGGATATAAATAAATAAATATACCTATATATAATATATAAGGGCGAAACAGACTGTCTATCATTTCCATTGATTGTGATAAACAACTTAATGTTTCTAACATACACCGTCCAAGGTATATGGAGGCATTTACTTCTTCTTCATGGTTACTAAAAGTGGAGTTCAAACTCTTATACATTTCAGAAGATAATTTCTGTTGGAAATTTTCTCTTTTGTCTAATGCATTGTATGACTTATATAAACTCGAGGTGGTATTAAATTCCAGATTTTTCCAGATTATATTCAAATGTAATTGTGTGTTCTAGAATGTTGTAAATCTAGTAGTTTCATACTAATTAATGGAGTTAAACATTCTCACATATATATATATATATACATATATATATATATATATATATATATATATATATATATATATATATATATATATATATATATATATATATATATATATATATATATATATATATATATATATATATATATATATATATATATATATATATATATATATATATATATATATATATATATATATATATATATATATATATATATATACTCTCCGGTGTATTAGAAAATTTTATTCTTGTTGGAAATGTAGGTTAATGAAATGAGAATGGTTCTTAATTTTATTACTATTCTTAATTGTCTTAATTGACCTTCTTTAGTGGTTCAGCACATGAGTTATCAATTTGGTCAAAAGAAATATAAGTAGTACAATTGAAAATTTTCATTTCTATCTATAATAAATAGATAATCAAAGATCTTTATTTTGTAGAAAATTTGTAGAAGCGGTAAAAATCTTTCAGAACAAATAGAGTTAGAGGATTTTTAAGATGTGTCCAAACACACTAATTCCTGAGTACCTACTTGAATGTTCCGAAATCAATTATATAATACAAATTAGTTATTCTTATACGATATCAATTTAAATTACATTAAAACGATTTATATAAATTCCGAAGTTACTTATCAAGTAGGCACTACCATTTGTATTTCTATAATCAAACACCTAAGAAAAGTTAAATTTAATTTTAGATTCTAATGATTTTCATATAATCTTCTGGAATATATGAGAAATTGCTGAACTAGTATATTCCATAAAATTAAATGCTCATTAATATTAAATAAAGCACTTCAATGATTCTGTTCTAAAAAAACTCGAAATTGATCTAACCCATCTCATTAATATTCTTCAATCGATTTCAATATCCGATTCTTTCATTATAATTATCTTTCATCTTGATAATATGGAAATTTAAAAAAACCAGATGACTTCTTCAACTTGTCGAGACACGTAGAATCTCGAAGAAGTGATGCAACTGCCTTTGGCTCTTGTTTGTCAGCACTCTTTTTCATCTTTATTCCTCCGAAGAGAGTTGAACGCCTTCCTCTCTTTTTAACCCCGAGGACGGTACAATACACCCTCGTTTTATCTAAGATGTTGTAATAATAGTGATCCAGAAGTCATTGTGCAACTTCTTTACAATTTTTCGTAGTTTAGTTGGTCTTTTGAATACATGGCTACTCTATTTATTTTCTCACGATCACGAGTTGGTTTTCCTGTCTGAACTTGCAGTGTGGATGACAATATTTTCAAACCGATATTAATTGTGCGTAAAAATCCATTGAGGATGAAAACTAAATTCAGCAAATTAATTAAATGTACCTTTGAAGAAATTATGGAACAATAATGATTTAGAATTTCCTCAGAATAATAATTATTGGAAGGATTGTAGTAAGAAATGATTCTTAACCCTTTCAGGGCAACTGGTTAGCTAGGAAGGCCACAGTTTGTTAGTCATGAGTAAAACTGCTCGTTGGCTATTTCAGTATACCAGTGTGTTTTGTGGATTGTCTAACATAGCAAAATTTGACGTGTTCATCGAAGACAGACTGAAATAAGTCGAAGCGCGTATAACGTGCATTTGTTTACTATAGTTGGTCACTACTTAGAGGATCTGCTGAAACTGTGTGAATTTGTTATTTTTATTTATGAATGGTGGAAAAATGGCTCCAAAGTTATTTACTTATATCTCACTCATGCATTTTCATGAATATATTGAACGTAAATGTTTCCTTTCTTTCGAAATTACTAATTTTGTTGGGGTCTCCTGAAGTGACCACTGGGCACTTACGTAATCGTGTTATCTTATTTTAGTTCTGAGGAAGCAAGTTTGGAGTACCTATCTACTGAATAGGGTTGCCAATTTTCGAAAGGACCAACCCGGGAGATTTTTTTAAGGAGTTTAGTAGGGAGGGGGTTGAAGAAAATGTCAATCAGTTATTTATTTTTAATTTATATATACTCTGCTTCTAATATTTGACAGTTTTTTTTAAAACAAAATCATAATCATTAAAAATCGAAGTTTGATTAGTAGAGCGCGGTTGCGTATAATTTTAAAAAAAACTGGGGAAATTAGTCACCCCGGGAAGTCGGGAGGTTGACCATTATTACCGGAGTCATCCGGGCAATCCGGGAGGGTTGGGAACTCAATAACTGAATATTTAGAAAATCTTCATGCAGGTGAGTTCTATGATTTGTAAGAAATGTTCAGCGTGCAAAGTAGAATTGTGTTTGAAACATGACAAAAACTGTTTCATGTTATATTACGCAAAATAGGTTATATTGTTTGGTTATATGTTCCTACTGGTTATGTGGAGTGACCACATCCTGCAGGATAATCCTTGTGTTTTTTATCTTGAAATTTGTTTCATTTTCTTCGAGTATCTCTAATAAACCATTATCAAACTATACATAATATTTTTTCCACAAAAAAATAATTTGGGCCGGAAAGGGTTAAGTTGGAAAATTAGACGAAATCCACGGTTTTAAAGTTGAACTTTAGATTTCACTAATCCTTAACTCATTGAACTCATTACCTCATTTAATTTTCAATTAAATTAATGGATTTAGATATGAAAATTGTTTGATTCAGAAGTACTTTAATTTTTACTCATTCTAAGGTAATCCTACTTGTTTTTTCATTTTCAGAAAAAAAAATTTATTATATACTCCTTGAATGAAAATCATATAAGTTCATCCAAACAAAAGTATTGAATTTCCATCCAAAAATAATTTTTTTAAAATCAAGTTTTAATAAATTCTTGGAAGAAACGTAAGGTTTCAACGTTAAACTTTAGATTTCACTAATTCATAACTCATTTAACTCATTACCTAATTTTAGTACCCCGCGTAAAAAATTAAATTAATGAGTTTACTTATGAGAATTATTTGATTCATAAGTTTTTCCGCAGAAAAATTACAACACTGATCCTCCAGAACTTCTCGAAATTTTTAAAGTTACAGTTTTGATTTTACTCATTCTAAAATAATATTATTCATTATTCAATTTTCATGCCTAAGAAAAAAAAATTAAATTATAGAGCCTATGAATGGAAATAGTATAATTTAGAATTTCATCCGAAGAAAAGTTTTAAATTTCCATATAAAAATATTTTCTGCAAATTCAAGTTTAAGTGCATTCTTGGATAAAACGCAAGGTTTTAAAGTTAAACTTTAGATTTCACTATTTCTCAACTCATCACCCCTTTTTCGTACCCCATAAAAACTTTTATTGATGGGTTTATATATAAAAATTGTTTAATTCAAAAGTTTATTTGCAGAAAATGCACAACTGTGATCCTCCAGAACTTCTTCGAATTTTTAAAGATACAGTTTTGATTTTACTCATTCTAAAGTAATATTATTCATTATTTAATTTTCATGCCTAAGAAAAAAAAATTAAATTATAGAGCCTATGAATGGAAATAGTATAATTTAGAATTTCATCCGAAGAAAAGTTTTAAATTTCCATATAAAAATATTTTCTGCAAATTCAAGTTTAAGTGCATTCTTGGATAAAACGCAAGGTTTTAAAGTTAAACTTTAGATTTCACTATTTCTCAACTCATCACCCCTTTTTCGTACCCCATAAAAACTTTTATTGATGGGTTTATATATAAAAATTGTTTAATTCAAAAGTTTATTTGCAGAAAATGCACAACAGTGATCCTACAGAACTTTTCGGAATTAAAAATTTTGATTTTACTTATTCTGAAGTAACACTACTTATAATTTTATTTTCATGCCTAATGAAAATCTTATAATTTAAAAGTTCATCTGAAGAAAAGTTTAGAATTTTAAATTCAAGTTTAAAAGTTTTCTTGAATGAAACGCAAGGTTCATAAGTGATACTTCAAATTTCGTCAACACAAAACTTATCTAATTTATTATCATTATAATTATTATCAAATTGGACAAATGATGACATTCAATATTAGAAATAGACGAGAGGTGTCGTGCTACACTCGATTGGAATGAAGTTGCTTATTAATATTTTTTATATTACCTATCAAAAAAAATTATTAGAATGATCTATATTAGTATTCATATATTACTCCGAGTGCAATTGTAAACTATTTGCAACAGCGATCTTTTCAGGAGAGCAAATATTTCTCAGAATTTACTAGAATGAAAACAATATTCTCATTAGGGTCATGTTCAATTTAATATTTTTTCTAATAATTGATTGATTTTCCATAACGAGATTGCTGTTTTCGGAAACAGTAGAACACTTGAAACAATTTATCTTCGAATTATTAATTCGTTTCATCATTCTGCCAAAATGTGAAAGGAAATATACATAGTTGATGGAATTCGTCGTTACTACGTGATAGTTTAACATGATGAACAAAAACAAAATTTGAATTTACTAGGTTTTCATCAAATATCTTTGAAAATATAACACTGCGATTGCAATTTCGGTCACTAGACCATCATCGGGCAGATTGAGTTAAGCACTGAATACATAATTATAGATTTGCGCTTACGGGTGGGAAAGAATTATTGCAGGTACCTAAATAGACAAGAGGAACACAATTCAAGAAGGGCTAATCGAAGTGGATTTTCCAAATTGGTACAATGAAATGCTCTTAGAAAAATCGTTATTGTTTGAATACACTAAATATATGAGAATATATCAAGTCAATCTGGTCGTTCAGCAAGATATCTTTTGCATCATGATTGAGTTTGAAAATTTTTAATGATTTTAAGTAAGTTAGTTTCTTTCGGTAATTTGTGCATAATGAAATTTCGGTAATTTGTGCATAATTTATAGAACATGAAACTTCTCAAATCGTTGTCTGACTCTGAACAAATTTGGAATATTCGAACATCATATCTAGCTGAAATGAAATTAATTACACACCACGAATTAGTCATTTGTTAATTGAAAATTTTTCAAGAGAGCTAGTCGTACATAAGTTCCAACAAAACAAATTCCACAGTTCTCCACACCATAATGGTGAAGAGGTACTTGTTTCGATCTTATTAGACTTCATCGCTGATGTACCTACACTCAAGCAATAGTGATTCGTCATGTTTTTTCTCTTTCCATACTATTACTCATCTCAAGTGGGTAAGAGAAATGATAGAAATATCAATGAAATATCATCTCATATATCCACATGGAACCTAAGCCTCAATACTCTATAAATATATATATATATATATATATATATATATATATATATATATATATATATATATATATATATATATATATATATATATATAAATTTCGGTCTATTACGTTCTTCGACGTCTTCCGATTTCCAGTCTCCATCTCGGTCCTGCCAGAGGGCATCTTCCAGTTCTCTCAATCTGATCTCCCAATCTATCCCCTCTCTCCAGCTTCTTCTTCGTCTTCCTCGCTTTCGTCTTCCCTGCGGTGTCCACTCTAGTATCTGCTTGGGGAGCCCTTCTTCGGTCATCCTTTGTACATGGCCATACCACCTGAGTTGTTTAATCCTTATATCGTCTATTATGTCATGTGTAACCCCCATAATTTCCCTTATCTTTTCGTTGGTGACTATCCATTATTGATTTGCCCGCCGCACGCCTCCAGTAGTCCATTTCCGTTGCTCTCAGTTGTCCTTCGGTTCTTTCCTTGATTTGCCAAACCTCAGTGCTATTTATGATACTTTTTATTGTCGTATTAAATATTCTCTGCTGGTTTTTTTTTTTTGACACATGTTGGTCCCAGAGTATTCCATTCATCATAGCTGTGGCTTTCCTTCATTGAATGTTTCTTTCGTTGATTGCTCTGTCCAGTGTTCCATCGTTCGTGATTTTCATTCCCAGGTATCAATAGCTTTGACACTTACCTATGCCAATTAGTATATGCATTATGACTAATAGTATATGATACTTCTGCTCATGTGAATATCATTGAGAAGATTTACGATGATCGTATAGGCTTCTTGTTCTTGAGAAATTTACTAGGTTTCTATATTTCGCCATTGACTAATTTGATTGTATTTTATAATTTTTCAATTGATAATGCAGAAGTTAATTCTCTAGTTACTGTATTTGGCATGAAATTTTGAATATAACATTTTTGAAATTCAGTTATGTTTCAATTCGATAAGATATTTTAATATTTTGTTAGTTCCAGTCCCCATCTTATATCCTTTTTGAATTAGTCAAATTGTCCAATTAGAAAACTATTCTTATTTAAAAGTGTATGATCTACAGTTTATATTCGCATGTTTATCCTAACTATTGTCAAAACATATTCACTTCCTCTGATAGATAAATGATTTGAAAACGCTGAATCCGTTTTATTTAAAAAAAAAGATTGTTGATGTTCTTTAAATCTTGTCTTGAACGATCGACCAGTCTGTCCTATATACACCCCATTTACATACAGGACAAATCAACTCATAAACTCCTGAACTTTCAAATTTTGAAGTGATATCATTGGCATTGAATAAAAGAAATTTATCTGTCGATCCAATTCTTTTTCAATTTTGAACGTTATATTTGGGTGAATGCTATTAATATAATTCAAAAACTGATCTAATTGGTTCGCGGTGCCCTTAAAACAAGCAATTACATCATCAACGTATCTATGCCAAAAAATTATATGTGATATTGAAACAATGGTTAAAAATAACAATTTACACATTTATTATAAAAAATAACGCATGACGCACGTTTCGGTGGAACTTCACCTTCTTCAGATGCTAATGGCAAACTAACTATGATTCTCTGTTATATCGAAAACAAGAAATGACAAATTATGTAGAAAGGGTAAATCCATCGCACACTGATAGCGTCATACATAGTACTTCCCTACATCCATTCCAACACAAAATGGCAGCTTTCAATAGTACGGTACATCGTTTAGTGAATATTCCACTTTCAAACGCCAATTTTAACATCGAGAAAAATATAATTAAACAAATTGCCGTAAATAATAATTACGATCCCAATATTATAGACAATATGATAGATAAAAAGTTTTTCGAAAATACGATTAACCAGGTGTACCCCCCCCTCACTAAAAATAATATCAAATAAAACAGCCTCACTTTCATCGGTAATTTAAGTAAAAAACATAAATCTCTCTTATCTAAGCACAACATTAACATTGCTTATCGTACCGGTAATAATTTAGGAAATCATATAAAAAATAATAAATCCAAAGTTCATGAAGATAATAAATCGGGAGTTTATAAAATTAATTGTGGCGATTGTGATACGTTTTACATTGGTAGAACTTTTAGAAGTTTTCAAACTAGAATTTCAGAACACAAACGTAGCTTTGTTGATCAAAAGTCGGATTCACATTATGGAAACCATTTAGTCCAAGAAAATGACACATTCAATTTCGATTTCAAAATATTAAATACTGAAACTAAGGGAATTAAACTTAATTTTTTAGAATCATTACAGATAAATAAATACAAGCATTCCGGTCTCCTATTGAATAGCCAAATCGATCATACTTCAAGCCCCCTTCTTAATCGTTTCAAAATTACCGAACTACCTGACTAGCAGTTCAGAATTGGTTTTTCCTTTTCTAATAATTATTTGTAACCATCTTTGTATTTACCCTTTCTACATAATTTGTCATTTCTTGTTTTCGATATAACAGAGAATCATAGTTAATTTGCCATTAGCATCTGAAGAAGGTGAAGTTCCACCGAAACGTGCGTCATGCGTTATTTTTTATAATAAATGTGTAAATTGTTATTTTTAACCATTGTTTCATTATGTTTATTAATTTACACCAAGTATCGGCCCAATAAATCCAAAATTTATATGTGATACGGAAATATACATAATGAAGTATTAATTAAATATTTATGATATATGTAAGAAATTTCTAGATTCTTTAATCTGATATTCAACCCACATGACTATTGAAATTCTAGTTAGGGTTGCCACAATATCATTCTCTTGTCAATCCCTTATTAACCATTTGTAATACAACCCTGCGGAACAAGTGAAGCGGACTTAAAACCACCCTCTACCTACCTGTCGACCCTACATATACCGCTTTATAGCGGTGTTACTGTGGCACCCCTTAAATCCATAAACCTCCCTTAGATACCTGCATAGACGGTTTACCTGGTCTCCTTAGATTTGGGTTTCGTCATCCTTTTACTATTTATTTGAAATTGGTGACCCTACACAGTTATGATTTGGGGTTGTTATTTCAGGTTGAAATAAGACTTTTCGATGGTTTGAATAATGTAATGGCCCGGTTAAAATAACAAAATTTGGGATCATATAGGAGCGATGTGTCGAAGTGTGTTTGAATGCACGCTTGATACATTCATAGTTTTCTTTTATACAGAATCCTTGGTTGGAAATATAATGAAGGAGTATAATGAAAATTAAAAAATGAGAATGTCGGATTACTATAGAACATGTTATTTAAAATGTCGTATTCACTTTCTCAGTTGGAAATTCTGTCAGAATAAGCAGATGTGAATTAAAAGGTTACCTTCATGTTTAACAATATTTGACAATCTAAAGCTACAGTTCCACCGGAGTAGGGTTGCCATCCGTCCGGGTTTCCCCGGATTTGTCCTAGTTTAGGGGGCGTCCGCGGGTCGTCCGGGCGGGGCTTTCAAAATATATCCGGGTAAAACCCGAACAAATTTTGTGTCCGGGTGTGTGAAGCTTGAGTGTGACGGAGATGAGCTATTAAATGCAAACCAGTTGTGGCCGAATTTTTTCGAAACATCCATATTCTAAACTGCTCAAAATTGCATAGTAATATTTTTGTATACCAGCTCACATTGCGAATGTAGAGTGAGTTTTTTCGCTAGGGTCGCAGAAATGGAGGAAGGAGAGAAACTTGCTAAATACACATACGCTTTCTTCTCTGATCAAAATAAAGTCTAATTTTAAAAACTTGAGCTGCTCCGACTTTTACAAATTCATGACGAAAAATAAAGACATTTTGGGAAAAATTGGCAAGTCTGGAAAATTCCAAGTTAAGTTGAATTAGTAAAAAGAACTTGATTTCGTTAAAATTAAAACTTTTTACTTACTTTTGTGATTTATAGTTAATAAATAATTTAGATTTTTGGGTACCTAACCTATCTAACCGAACTAGATGAACTATCCTATAATTTCCTATTACAATGTAGAATCTAGTCTACTTGATTTTTGATCTGCCAAAAATTATCGTCATGAGTTGTTTTTTATCTGATGATAACAAAAAAAGAGAAAACTGTAAACTTTGTATAATAGAATTTTATTTTTTATTTGTTGTTCTGTTTATATGGCAAACGAGCGGATTAAAGTTTAAATAAATGAAAAAATTAAAATATAAACGATGTTTTATTTTATTGAAAAAAAAAATTTTACGGGGTGTCCGGGGAAAAACAAAATTTATTCGTTTTCGTACTTCACTGCACACTGAAAATCTGCGACACGAATGTTTACTCGTTGCGTTCTCGATACGTTCCTCCTGCGATCTCAACACGGATCTTTTCACAAATGTTTCCTATTTTCTTTTCAAGTTTACCGCTCAAAATGGATAGCGGCGACAAGTAGGAACAGTCAACATTTGTTGCCGAAGCATAAAGAAATTTTAAGGAACATTCAGGAACATTTTGGATAATTTTCTGAAACACGCAACAGCAACAAAAATGTTCCACAATGTTTCTCATTGTTCCTACGGTGGAACTGTAGCTTTATAATAAATTCTCAAAACTCAAAATAGATCCCACTAAAAAATTCCAAAACGAACTAAAATCATTCATCAAGGATAGTAAAATCCTATTTTCAGATATTAACACTTTTTTCTCAACTCCCGATTTTACATACTTTACCAAAAATACATAAAATAGATTGCCCGATGCGTCCAATAGTATCTTATATTAACGCTCCTGCGTATAAATTATGTCAGTATTTGAATAAGAAATTACCAACCTTAATTCAATTCAATCCGGAGTATAGCATTAAAAATTCTATTCAGTTAGTTAATCATCTTAAGAATATCAAAATTCCTTTAAATGCTGAATAAATTTCATTTGACGTTATCAACTTATTTCCTTCCACGCCAACTCAAGAAGTTAAAAATATTGTTAAGCGATATCTAGAGATGAACCCAAATTTAACAACTCAAGCAGTCAACGAAACAATGTGTGCCTTAAACTTATGTTTGAGGCAGAGTTATTTCAAATTCAATAATATAATATACAAACAAGAAGACGGATTGCCCATGTGATCACCGTCATCGCCTTTGTTGAGTGAAATTTTTATGAATAACTTAGAAGAAAAAATTTTTAATGCTGATAATAATTTAATTACTAACGTTTCATTATGGAGGCGTTATGTAGATGATATTTTTTGTATTTGGACCGGTACAGATAGGCAGTTAGATAATTTCCTTAAATATATAAATACTTTCTACAACTCGATTCAATTTACAAAATTAGTAGAAAACGAAAGCGGTACCTTGAATTTCTTAGACGTTCAGATTGCTAGGAATTCGAATTCTCTTACCTTCAACATTTATAGAAAACCAACCTTCACAGATACTTTAATTCACAGCGACAGTAACCAACACATTAAAATAAAACTCAGTGCTTTTCATTCGTTCATACATAGGTAGTTCACGATTTCATTATCGGAAACAAATTTTCAAACTGAAGTTAATACAATTAAACTATTAGCCACTAATAACGGTTACAATGAGAGTCTTATCGACAAACTCATTGAGAAAAAACGAATAAAGTATTTGTTGCATTCAATATACCCCACGCAAACTATTAATGAAGAACAAAAATACTTCCCAATAAATTATGTGCCTAATTTGAGTAGCAAAATTTGTAACAGACTATCGAAAAATAACGTTAAAACAATTTGTACAAATAAAAGAAACTTGAAGTCATTCTTGGTCAATAATAAAGAAAAATCTAACATCGGAGAAAACAGTGGTATTTACAAAATATTTTGCGACGAATGTCCTGCTTTCTATATTGGATAGACAGGAAGGAATATAAATATTCGTGTTGAAGAACATAAAAAGTCAATTTTACAAAACAAAAATACCACTGGCTTCTCTGAGCATTGTATAAAATTCAATCACTTCCTGGATTTCAACAAAACCAAATTGTTACATTCAGGTAACAAAGGAAAGCGCCTTGACCTTCTTGAAATTCTCGAAATAAGTTCCGCCCATAAAAGTCAATTACCACTTGTAAATGAACAAATTGATTTTCAGGTATCACCTTTGCTTTTGTCTGTCTTATAAAATAGAAGGTAATACTCTCCTGTAGCCAGTCTTGATAATGAGTTCATAACTCGAAACATGTCGACTTTTCGTTACTGCTAAATACAGTATCTAAATATTTTTTATATTGTGAAACATAAGCCAAGTGTTTTTTTATTTTAAAGTTTATACTTTATGCTTTATAATTCATTAAAAAAAAGTTCGAAATAATTTTGTCAATTAGGATTAATTCGTTATGAATATAATAGGATCGGTTAAGGTTTTAAACTTAAAATCAGGTTTGACACAGGTGCGGATCCAAGGGGGTTGGGTCAAAGGGGGCAATTGCCCTCACTTCTCCGAGACGACAAAAAATAGACAAAAACTAGGCATTGGAACTGTTTTTCTACAGAAAAATCCGGGAGAAATGCTTTGCTGGAGGACCGACCCCCCGATATTGACAAAATTATGTATTTTTGGAATCATTTTTTTTTCAAAGTACTGGATAATTCTTCGTTAGATGCTCAAAATTTTTTATCAATAGTAAATCGAAATAATCCATCTATATCTGTATCAAAATCTATGATAATATAAACAGACATCGACCTTCCTTGCACAAATACAACTTGATCAGATAAAAAAATAATTATTGAAAATGTTTAGTTAAAACAACTTCATGAGAAAGTAATTAATTTCTCACTAATTTTAATTAATCTTAAACAGGTGCTTGTTTAATTATCTTTAATAATAATTCAATTAAAAATGAATAATTAGTAACGAAGATTTCTGAAGAAAGTATTATAGAATATAACCATTCAGTCAATATTAAAAGTATGTTGTTTTTAATTAACGAATTTGAATTCGGAAATGTGGAACATATCAGTTAATTTTCAATAAAAGATACTGAATTCAATATAAATTTATTATATTTTAGAAGCATCAATTCAAATTAGAATGATAGTTTATGAATTTTTGTTTGGTCAGTTGTTGAGTTGGAGATGAAATTATGAATAATTTTCTACACTAGATCTACATAAATTATAGTTTATTCTAGTCATTAATTATAACACGAATATTGAAATTCACACAGTCAACATAGAAAGTTTGTTTATTTTATATTTATTGGAAAATATTCTAAGAAATATTATATATATATAAATATATATATATATATATATATATATATATATATATATATATATATATATATATATATATATATATATATATATATAATATATATATATATATATATATATATATATATATATATATATATATATATATATATATATATATATATATATATATATATATGAAAAACTTGGTTCACGGAAGGATCCGCGTGAAAGAGTTGAAAAATCTCGCCGTGTCGGCTCCATTTGCAAAGCCATCTTCAGGAGAATTAGAAGGGGTATAATTCAGAATCGTGGCCTCAATCAATTTTATCAAAAGTTTTGATAAAGCCACGAATGTTGTGGCGAAACGTCAACTTTTTAATAAAATCGAGTTTTTTGAGATTCAACCAGCCTGTTGTTGCTAATAATTATCAAAAGATTATATATATATATATATATATATATATATATATCTATAACATACATA